>SJYW01033689.1:0-39796 GCA_006410735.1 Raphicerus campestris
AGATGCCAATAGCAAACCTCCCTCCTCAGTTATGACAATCAAAAATGTATTCAGACAGTGCCAAATGTCCCTTAGGGGCAAAAATCACTGCTTCGCTGATCTCTAAGCAGAATTAGCTACGCAAAATAAGCTAACACAGAAGATCATGAATTCAGCAGGGAGGAGGTGGCTGATGAATAAGTAACAGATGTGAATGTACGTAATGCCACTGAGCTGTACTCTTAAAAATGGGGACGACAGTAAAGTTTATGTTACATGTATTTTACAATAAAATACATTAATTAAAAACATAAAACCCACTGTAGACAAAATAACTAACTGTACTGGTAAAAAATATTACCAATAGATATTTACATGCAATGTATTGTTTTATCACTTAAAGGAACCTTTTCTTTTTTTTTTTTTGTATCTGTACAATATAACTATTCTTGCCATCTAACCAAAGTGTAATACTGTCTCAATCACGGATTATTGTGCAAAACAAAGATAAAGAGAAGAAGTATTAGGAGGCACATAAACCAATATGAAAGTAAGAAAGAATGGAAAAACCAGGAAAACCAAAAGAAGAAATAAAGTCGCTTGCACTAAGAGGCTTTACTGGTACCAGAGGAGTATTACCTGGTACTCTCAGCTCTGTGGCTGACATTTAATCTGCATGGGGTTTACACAAGCTCTGAGCACTCTCAAGGTGTGTGGTCTGAATGCACCGACGTGTAAGGATGACAGTTCTTGCTCTTCTGTGAGGCTGTCACTTCTTGAGTGCAAGAGCCATGTTTGCTTCTCCTCGAGATAATATACTGATACATCCTGTACCATCCTCAGGGCTGAGCAAGAGAGGCCCTTCCCTGGACTCTGTGTCATAGAGGGCGCCAAAATGGCAAATGCACAGGGAAGCTTTGAACGAGCTTCTTTCAGTGTTCAACAGAACACACGGGGCCTGTCATTCGGGATCAGAGTTCAGGGCTCACACCGTGAAAGCTACAACCTTCAACACATACTCTGGTGACAAGAGAATCAGACCCGGGGGCACCTCTTGCCCTGTGTCCTCGAAATAAAACATATTCAGGCACCTTGAAGGGTCATGGGCTATAAGGTCGCGATGTCAGAGACAGACAATGCCTCGGGTGGGGAGAGGAGCTGGGCAGCAAAGACATTTAAATACAAGGAAGACAAATTAGCTCTTTAATCCTATCTCCAGATAGCACAAACACAAAAAACCAACCAATCAAACAAAAAACCTCACATAATGAAACAGCGTTTCCCTGTTGGGCCAAATATCCAATTCCTTCCTTCTCTGTCTATTCTCATCTTGGCTCCAAAGGTGCTCACAAATCAGCACGGTATGTGCAACCACTGCTAACCTGACGAGGGTTATTGCACGAGGGACACTGTGCAATACTGAACAAGTCACATTCCTCCTAAACCTGCGCACGTGTGGGTATAGGCATGGCAAGCCTAAGGGAAGGCAGCGGTTCTTTCCACTGGCAACTAGACAGAGAGGGAACAGTAGGCTTGCAAGTATCTTACCTGTAACATACTAAACACTTTGTTTTTCAAGAGTCAGAAATGCCAGATTTACCTAAATAATTTTGATAAAACATGCTTCTGATATTTAAACAGATGTAGGCTACATCCCTACTCTTGTCCTGGCCTCACAAACATTAGCGGGCTTGGACATGCAGAGACGCAGGTAGAGCACGCTGGTCTTCTTAAAGCTCGCGACACCCCACCTTCCTCTCATTCACGAACATGCCGGGTCCTCGCCCACTAGGAGTAAATAGCTCTGGGCGCTGGATATAAACTCGGGTGGAAAAACATAATTTAAACATGAAACCATGGCAACAGGGGGAGTGTTTTCCCTGCCAGTAGAGGGCAGGGGCTGAGCAGTTTGCAGGGGAGGTGGGGGCAGGAGAGAGGAGGTCGGCTGGGCACAGGTCCACACCACACCAAGAATGAGGAAGTTGTACATATCACCAAGATCTGCATACACTGAAGGGCTTTCCCTGGTCTCAACAGAGTACCACGCCAAGGGTTGGCACACTTAGATACCTTGCATCCCTCACAGCTGTGCAGAGAAAAGACACAGCCCTTTCCACTTAAAGGGCTTCCCTGGTGGCTCAGACAGCAAAGCATCTGCCTGCAATGTGGGAGACTTGGGTTCAGCCCCTGGGTTGGGACGATCCCCTGGAGAAGGAAATGGCAGTCCACTCCAGTGTTCTTGCCTGGAAAATCCCATGGATAGAGGAGCCTGGTGGGCTATAGTCCATGGGGTCGCAAAGAGTCGGACACAACTAAGCAACTTCACTTTCTTTTTCCACTTAAAAAGTTTCCCATCTTCACATTGGCGTCAACAGAAAACATCTTACTTTCTGCGAAGTGAAACAAGCCAGACATAAAAGGACAAGTGTCCCATGAGCCCACTCCTGTGGGGCGCCTAGAAAAACTCAGCTCGGAGACAGTAAGTGGGACAGGGACGACCACGGACTGCAGCGAAAGGGGGCGGGGGGGTCAGTGTTCAATGGGCAGAGTTTCAGTTTTGCAAGATGAAGAGTTCTGACGGCAGCACCACAGTGGGTAAGTATTTCATGGCACTGAAAACAGGTGACATGGTAAACTCTATGCTTTGTATATTTTACCCAAATAAATAAATAAGCAGGCACGCAGAGGGAAAAAGAAACATCTTAGAGGAACTGTGGGGTTGGCGGGCTGACTTCCTTGAACAGAGCAGAATGCATGGGTTGCTTCCTGCTAAGGTGGAAGCCTAGTGGTTATGAACATTATTGTTTTTGAAGAGAACTAGCTTATTTTCATCCTTTGTGCTGCAATTAAACCCACACTACTGGATTTCAGATGGAGAAGCAGGGTGGGGAAAGAGACTCTGGGGTGCAATTTCTGGCCAGCTTGGTGTATCAAGGATGCTTTCAGCTACAGAGGAGATTCTTCAAACCTTCAGAGTCTAGCCATCTAACTTCTGCGCTCCCGGCTCAGATCCGCAGCTTGGCTGAGTCGCTCCTAATGACAGCTCAGAGCCAGCAGTGGACAAACCACAGCCCGCAAGCCACCTGGACAGAATGCGACGTTCAGAGCCCATTATTTCTCCAGAGCTGCTCATCTCCAGCCCTAGGCATCTCTTCTGATTACAGCTAACGGCCGTAATGGAGCAGTGGAGGGGGCAGGGGAGGGGTCCTGGACAGCTGCCAGGATTAGTCACGCCAGGCAGAATTCACTCTCAGCTGAGGAAGCGGGCATCTGCTCTGTTTTAGCAACACAGCAGTTCGGCGCCCCCTCCCACCGTAGGACTCTCAAAAAACACCCACCCACTTACAAGATCAACTGAAATGAAATCAGCTGGAATGGAAGATATGCTATTCACGTGGGTGAACTAATTTTATTTTGTTTGGGGCATGGGGTGGGAAGTTATTCAACATGATAAACATGATTAAATCTGTCGGGAATTTTGCTTCTCACCTCAAAACCAAGAGGAGGGTGGCGAGGTCTGCCTGTAAGGAAGGGGAAAGGGAGGCGGGCACGCTTTGGTGTAAACACCTAGCAAACTGACCCACTTGCTGTCCCGGTTTTACCCAGCAACACACTCAAAGTTGATAGGAAGAGAAGGTAGGAAGGGAAAGAAAGATGTTCAACCTCCCTGCTAATCAGTGAGTTAATCACCAACCACGGCAGGTACATGTGAACCAGAGAGGACAAGGTCCTTTTCTCAAGCGAGTCATTACTAGCTAGAGAGAAAAGAGCAAAGAACTNCAAGGAAGTGGAAAGGGAGGAGGCGGGCACGCTTTGGTGTAAACAGCTAACAAACTGACCAACTTGCTGTCCCGGTTTTACCCAGCAACACACTCAAAGTTGATAGGAAGAGAAGTTAGGAAGGGAAAGAAAGATGTTCAACCTCCCTGCTAATCAGTGAGTTAATCACCAACCACAGCAGGTACATGTGAACCAGAGAGGACAAGGTCCTTTTCTCAAGCGAGTCATTACTAGCTAGAGAGAAAAGAGCAAAGAACTCGAAAGCAGGTAAAACAGGAAGACGGTAAGTGATCAGAGGCTGAGTGACGGGGGACCAGCTTTCAGCGCTCCCACAGCTCAGAGGCAGGCAGGGACCACCCGAGCCCCAGCCTCCCCTCCAAGCGAGGCCCACTCTGCAGTCCCTCAGATCTGGCCCAGCCCAAGGCCAAAGCTTGAGTTCTTCTGGCCGCTTGATTCCAAGTCTGTCTGTCTCCCAGTCTCCCCCTTGTAAACGCTGCACCCCGACTTGCCCCGTTCTCTAGTGGCTTCCAGGTGCACTGGCCTCCCTTCCTTCCACATACCCAAAGGGGCCACACTGAGGCCTTGGGGCTTCGACGACAACTCCTGCCTGGGCCATTCCCCCTGGGCCCTGCAGCCTGAGTCTTCAGTGCTGGCTCCCTTCCATGCCCCTCACCCCGCCGACGCCCCCGCCTCTGCCTGCTCCCTCCTCACTTTCCCCCCTGGCCTCGTCCTCTGNAGTGGCTTCCAGGTGCACTGGCCTCCCTTCCTTCCACATACCCAGAGGTGCCACACTGAGGCCTTGGGGCTTCGACGACAACTCCTGCCTGGGCCATTCCCCCTGGACCCTGCAGCCTGAGTTTTCAGTGCTGGCTCCCTTCCACACCCCTCACCCCGGCGACACCCCCGCCTCTGCCTGCTCCCTCCTCACTTTCCCCCCTGGCCTCGTCCTCTGTCTCCGTGCCTACTGCACCTGCCAGGGTTCTTTCCCATATTTCTGTGTTCATGGCCTCTGCACCCTCCAGCACGGAGCTCCCCTCCATGGCAGAGTCACAACCGATCACCCATAACCCCCCCACGACCAGCACCGGCAAGTTTTCAAATAACTGTGACATGCACACATCACAGGAGGGGTAATGACACAAGGCTCATGAAAAGAAAAATGGAATCAGACCTTCTAGAAGAAACAGGATTTCCTGGTGATTGCCTTGTCTTCCTTTTGAGCAAAACGATCTGAAAAATCAACTAATTAAAAGACTCTCACTGGAGCTACCAACAGTGCTTGCGTGCCAGGCATGACTCCTATGCATTGCCACACAGTAACGCATTTTATTCTCATGTGCACTGTAGGCAACCCCATGTCACAGATAAAGTAACAGGCATATAAAAATTGCTAACTTGCACAAGGGCGCAAAGCTAGCAAAGGCCGAGCCAGGATCCCGGCCCAGGAAGGCTGGATCCAGAGCCAGTGGTCCAACCGCTGGACCAGGCACTGGCTCTCAGGGTAAGTGGCTACCCCTCACCTCCCACCAGTGCCTCATCTCCTCGGAGGGAAGCCTCCTGTGTCCGCCACCCCACTGGGAAGACTCTCCTCTCAGCCACCCGGGATCTCTCAGCTGGGCGCGCGTGTGTGCTGTGNTAAGTGGCTACCCCTCACCTCCCACCAGTGCCTCATCCCCAGAGGGAAGCCTCCTGTGTCCGCCACCCCCCTAGGAAGACTCTCCTCTCAGCCACCTGGGATCTCTCAGCTGGGCACGCATGTGTGCTGTGCCATCCATCAGCAGCTGGGCTCTCAAGGTGAGTGGCTCCCCCCTCACCTCCCACCAGTGCCTCATCTCCTCGGAGGGAAGCCTCCTGTGTCCGCCACCCCACTGGGAAGACTCTCCTCTCAGCCACCCGGGATCTCTCAGCTGGGCGCGCGTGTGTGCTGTGCCATCCATCAGCAGCTGCGTGGTTTAGACCTTCACATACGTCACCATCTCTAGTCAGTTCATGAAACTCTTTGCAACCCTATGGACNCTCTCAGCCACCCGGGATCTCTCAGCTGGGCGCGCGTGTGTGCTGTGCCATCCATCAGCAGCTGCGTGGTTTAGACCTTCACATACGTCACCATCTCTAGTCAGTTCATGAAACTCTTTGCAACCCTATGGACTGTAGCCTGCCAGTCTTCTCTGTCCATGCGATTCTCCCGGCAGGAACAATGGAATGGGTAGTATTCTTGCTTGGAGAATTCCATGGACACAAGAGCCTAGCGGCTACGGTCCATAGAGTCACAAAGAGTTGGACACAACTGAAGCGACTTGGCATGCATATACGGCACCATCTAGCAACACAAAGGACCCCGGCAGCTCAGACGCGCCACCATGCAGGACACACTCGAGCTACAGTTAGCATCCACCCCTGTCCAGCAGAGCCGGCACGCCCACCCTCTGGGCTATACTCACGGTTTCATCTTCCAGTCGGAGCTGGAGGCTCTTGTCCCCCTCCTTGTAGTCCTTGGTTAATTCAGCGGAGCGCCACACTTCTTCGGGGTCAGGAATCCAGACCCTTGTGTACTGAAAGAGTAAAACAAAAGCAGCTTAGATGACAAGACAGGCTTTCAGGCGTGCTCTCTACCAGGGACCCTCAGGAGAACGTTTAAAGCCATCTCCACACATTTTCCTCCCTTCTCATTTCAAGATACAAGGTGATCCAGTACCAGGACGACAGACAAATGCTCACTCATTGTATTGGTAACAGAAGACACCTTCCAGATCCTATGAGAATATTACAGATCAATGAAATTCTAATTCTACCAGGGAACGCCAAGCCTACAGTTTGTTCTATCCAGAGTTCAGTTTGCTCTAACCAGAGTTTTACATCATCTCAAAAGGTGCTACAAAATATCTGTGTCAGAGGGAGCACCTAGTGAGCTGCAAACAAAAGCATAAAATGACACGTGCAAAACCCTACAAGACAGTGGAGCAAGTCCTCAGAGCCTGGGAATCTCTGCTTTAGTATTCTGCATTCAGGGTCAAAGCTATTTTCCTGCAGAAGTGAAAGAAAGTGGTCAGCAAATTGAAACTGTGTTAATATATTCCTGAGTTGTCAGCAACCTCATTTTAGCTGTGCATTCTTTAAACCACAAACATATCCCCAGATCTCACCCATCCCCCCCCAGCCACCATCCGCACTGGGGATCCGCAAGGTCATTAGGTTGCCCAGGTCCGGGCGGGGAAGAATGCAGCCAGTCTCCGCAGAGTGGGAGGCACTGTCAATGTCACTCTGGGGCTCTGGCCCTGACCGCACATTAGAATCGCCTGGGAGCCTTGGAAAGACCAGGTCTGGGCCCACCTCAGATCCTGCAGTCCAAGTCTGAGGGGACCTGAAATCTCCAAGGTGAGCTTTCACGTCCAAAGTCCAAAGTGCAGCCAGGAGAAGCAGGGTCTGATGCACCGGACAGCAGCATCTGGATCTCCCAGTGGCACACACCTGCCATCCCTCAGTATTTGCCTCACAGGCATGCAATTTCCACAGGGCCTGTTTGGTTGAGAAGCTGTGTGCATGAGCACATGCTCTCCCTCCTGTATATATATAGGAGATGCAAGAGATAGAGCTTCAGTTCTTGGGTCAGGAAGATCCCCTGGAGGAGAAAATGGCAACCCACTCCAGTATTCTTGCCTGGAGAAGCATATGGACAGAGGAGCCTAGCAGGCTACAGTCCATGGGGTCACAAAGAGTCGGACATGACTGAGCATGCACACACACACACGTGTGTGTATATACATATGTATATATATATATATATGTATGTCACAGGATATTTTTAGCAAACCTGAAACTAATAGCTCTTAAGACCAAGGACCAGTCAGAATGTGTGCCCGGGTCAGCATCACCCACCTCCCTCACGGACAGACAGCAAAGCTCCCTGTGGTCATTCAGGTGCTGGCTTGATTGGGGTCCTGTGTGTTTTTTTTTTTTTAATACAGCATTCTCCTCCAGGTGATCACTGACCTTTTGAAAAAGCAAGCCCCAGCACCTGCTACACTTGTCTATAATTCGCTATCAAGGAGTGAAAGTCTTGAGGCAAGAAACTCAGAACACACAGTTAATAGGAAAGCAAACCAGCAATTTGTATTGCTGATACCCCAGCTCTGGGTACAAAGCCAAAGCTGTCCTTTGGCTTTACAATGAATCAAGTTCACAGAATCTTCTTTCCACCTCTGAACCTGGCCTAGAGCGAGATATTACTGCATCTTTAGAGGAAGATACTATAGAGCTTTATAGCGTCTGAGTGCTATGGAATAAGACACGAAGAAAACTCAGAGGTATCTCCAGAGAAAAGTGAGTGTTTCAACATTTCTCTTCCCTTGGGTGTTCTAACTTACCTCCTCCTCTGCCATTTAAGCCTGCCATCCATCCAGCTGCGGGGACTTGCAAGTTCCTGTCCCCCAGCTTCAGGACTTCCCTGAGCCCCATTACAGCCCCCTTCCCTGAGTGAGGCTGCCAGGATGTGCCCTCAGTCAGAGGTGGGGCAGCACATCCTAAAGGCTCTAACTCAGAGCCTAGTCTCCACTCAGTATAAAACAGCCCTGGGAGAGGCTAAAGTGACAAACGACAGGAGGGGGCAAATGCCGACAGAGCGCGAGTGACGGTGATGAGCTGCGGACATGGTCGAGCTGGTGATGCACTGGAAGCCACAGCCCGCACGGGGCTGCTCGGCCTTAACCCTGCTGTCCACGTGCCTCGCAGAGGACAGGTCACTGTGTGCAGCAGCGGGGAACCTCACTGCCTGGCCCCTCTGCTGTTTCTTACTCTAGGAGGGTCCGTTTACCTTTCCACTTACATAAATCTTCTCTAAGTAGAATGAAAACAGCTGGTAGGCGGAAAATTGTCATTTACATTTTCCAACACCCACAGAATCTTTGCGTGCCGAAGAATTGACGCTTTTTTATTGTGGTGCTGGAGAAGACTCTTGAGAGCCCCTTGGACTGCAAGGAGATCCAACCAGTCCATCCTAAAGGAAATCAATCCTGAATATTCATTGGAAGGACTGATGGTGAAGTTCCAATACTTTGGCCANTGAGTCAGTGGACAGGCCGAGGGTGTCGAGGGAAAACACAGAAGTGAAAAGGCAGGGAGGCGAGACCTGGGATTCAGACGCCGCCCAAGGCAGGAAAGATCACACGCAGCGAAGGGGCAGCAGGCTGCTCCCCCAAGCTCACCTGGAGCCCACATCCAGCTACAAGGTACAGGAGGGCAGGCTGAGAACCACAGTGCCAAGAGATCACAAAACCCTCTGGGCCACAAACACATNGGATTCAGACGCCGCCCAAGGCAGGAAAGATCACACGCAGCGAAGGGGCAGCAGGCTGCTCCCCCAAGCTCACCTGGAGCCCACATCCAGCTACAAGGTACAGGAGGGCAGGCTGAGAACCACAGTGCCAAGAGATCACAAAACCCTCTGGGCCACAAACACATGTGTCTCTTGTTTAAAAATGGGGCTATTCGCAGCTCAGTTCTTTAGTGAGGTCGGGAAGACACCTAAATGCTTCTCCAAAACGTCACAAGTGATGTCCTCTGTGGGTATAGGTGTCCATTTTGAAACTTCTCTTGCTAAAGCAACAGTTCTCGGAGGGGGAGGGGAGACCACACACTTCCCTGAGCCAATGTCTTCATTTCAGCACCTTCGCAAGAGCAGTTTCCCCAGTGGTGTGGAACTTGGCAAGGGACTGCCACATTGTAGCAACTATGATGATATCTTACCCAAGTGCCCTTATAGCAGGAAGTGGGTCACACTTCATTCTTTTGCATCTGAAGAGTCCAGAGGACAAAGACTGGGCCTTTTGCCCCATCTGAGCAGAACCTCCCACAATCCTCTGTATGTCTACTGAAGTCTGAAGATCATGTTCATGGACCCAGACAAGAACTGCACCCTGAACCCAGTGGTGAGGATTAGTCCCCCAGATCTGGGGTCTGAACTCAGAGCATCCCCATCAGTATGTCGCTGGGCATCCTTCCTTCCCATTGGCTGGGCTCCCTGATGGGAGACAGGCGAGGAGGAGAAGCTGCAGGTACCAGGTATTATTATTGGCCTCAACCCCCATCACAGGCCCAGTTTCTTCATCTGTAGAGAACTATCTTCTGTATTACAGTTGCTGTTGAGATTAAGTGAAATTGTGTACATGGAATAGTTAGCACAGCACCTGGCACAGTAGATATTGTCACTGTGGCAGGAATTTGGGCCCTGGGACGGAGACGCAGAGAGCTCCCTGTGGAGAGCACAGACATGGCCAGGTAAGCAATCCCAGCAGAGCGCACGCAGGCTTCTCGCTGCGGCGGCCCCTCCTGCTGCCAAGCTCAGGCTCTGGGCACGCGGGCGTCAGCAGTTGTGGTGCAGGCGCTTAGCGGTTGCACTTCCCGAGCTCCAGAGCACAGGCTCCGCAGTTGCGGCGCCTGGGCCTGGCCACTCTGAGGCTTGGGACCCTCCCAGGGCAGGGATCAAACCTGCGTCTCCTGCACTGGCAGGCGGACACTCTACCACTCAGCCACCAGGGAGCCCGGCAAGTTGCTTTCATAAGCCTGCAATGTTAAACCCATTTAACCTGCTACTAAAAGAACCAGAAAAGATGTCCTCAAAGCTCGTACATTTCACGCAGCTAAACTCATGTCTGAATCCTATCAAGAAGCTGAAACTTTTGGAATTTCACTTCCAGTAATTTGACTATAGCTCCTAGACTGCGGACTCTCCCTGTACAGGGCAATTTAGTATGTGATTAAACAGTCCAACGTCATATTACAAATCTTTAAGTCATTTAAGACAGTTTTCCAGAGCACACTATCTTCATTTCCACCTAAGCTCTTTGAAACACCTCAAGGTTTAAAATCCGTGTATGAAGCCATCATCGGGCAGTTGTTTTCCTCTTTGCAGCAGGTACCTACTCCTGACCTCCACAATCGAAGACTACTATATTGTTTTCCCCAAAGAAAACAGTCTGTAAATAGTTTGCACTCACCACAATGCTTATTAGCAAGTCACAGTTTTAGAAATACTCACCAAGGCAAAGTTAAGTATGTTTGCTTCCATTTTATAAAAAATTTAAAGTGTGTTCCATTAGTAGACTTCTCCAAGCAACCAAAACCAGCGCTGACTAAAGGCATTACAGCCAAGCTAGCTTCTGCAAACAGAGCCTCACTGATGAAAAGGAAGTAACTGGGAATGCGTCAGGGAACCACTCCTTTCTGAAGAAAACTTCTGCTCTTGCTTTGTCTTTAAGAGATCATCTATCTTAGAATTTAAATACCTTATATACTCACATTCAGGACTCCAGCCGGCTCCCAGTCTCCCTTCCCCAGGATAAAGCATGCTGCTCTTCCCTTAAACACTTCATCTTTGAGGCTAATTCAGTAAATATCCTTCAGCTGGGGCATGTCCCCCATAAGCTACAAGCCCCCACGACCAGAACGCAGGCTCTGCTCATTCATCCACCAGTATTTACTGAACACCTGCCATGTAACAGGCACTGTGAGAGGTGCTGGGACAGAGAAACAGGCATGTCCCTATCTTCAAGGACATCAGACGGTACTGTGCAACCAGTCCACTGCAATGCTCCTGACTGCTTGGACAGCACAGACATTCACGGCGTGTGGCTGTGCGACCTAACTTAGTCTGGGTCACTGGGAAAGGCTTCGTTGAAAGAGCAAGATTGAAACTGAATCCTAGATGGACAAGGAGTTGGCTAGGCATCCTGAGAAGGGAGGGATGTTCCAGGATGAGAGTTTATCTGTGTGACAAGCCTGGAGCAGGAAGGAATAATGCTCGCTGGAGGGCAGAAGATGGCCAGTCTGGGTGGGACACAGGACAGGAGGAAAGAACTCAAAATGATGCTGGGGAGAGATGCAGGAGGGGCTGAGGAGCCTCACTCAGATTTTGTCTATTATCCTGGACGGACAGGGATGTCTCTCTCTCTCTCTCTTTTAAATATTAAAGACGATTTAGGGTTTCCCCTATGGCTCAGCGGTAAAGAATCTGCCTGCAAGGCAGGAGCCACAGGAGATATGGGTTCAATCCCTGGGCCAGGAAGATCCCCTGGAGGAGAGCATGGCAACCCACTCCAGTATTCCTGCCTGGAGAATCCTATGGACAGAGGAGCCTGGTGGGTTCTTGGCCCTTGGGGTCACAAAGAGCTGGACATGAATGAAGCAACTTAGCATACACACACTCACACACAAAGAAGATCTGGGTGTCACACATAAGAGGGAAGAAGAAACAGAAGGAGGACTAGACACATGGACTAGATCAGGTCAGAATGAGCAGGAAGTCTCTAATTTGCTTATTTTTGCTTGTTTCCCTCACCTAAAGAGACATATCCAAATATATATACATATATATATATACATATATATATATGTGTATATATATATATATATATATTGCTAAGACCAATCTCCAGGAATATACTATGTTTTCTTCTAAAAGTTTTGTGGTTTCAGGTCTTTAATTTATGTCTTTAACCCATTTGAAATTTATTTTTGTGCATGGTATGACATCAAAATAAAAAGCTTTTGCACAGAGAAGAAAACTATCAACAAAGTGAAAAAGCCACCTACTGAATAGGAGAAAACATTTGCACACAATATATCCAATAGAGCAGAGGTCTCAGCCTCCAGGATCTAATGCCTGATGATCTGAGGTGAAGCTGCTATAATAATAGAAATAAAGTGCACAATAAATGTAATGCACTTGAATCATCCTGAGACCACCCCACCCCGTGGTCCATGGGAAAACTGTCTTCCACAAAGCCAGTCCCTGGTGCCAAAAAGGTTGGGGATCACTGCAATAAAGTATTAATATCCAAAAGGACTCATACAACTCAACATCAGAAAAGCAACCGAGTTAAAACACGGCAGAGGGTCTGAATAGTCACTTTCCCAAAGAGGACATACAGATGAACGACGGGCACATGAAAAGAGGCTCAGCATCACTGACCTTTGTGGAAACGTGAACCAAAGCCACAGTGAGGTATCACCTCATATCTGTCAAAACGGCTATCATCAGAAGAGACAACAAAGAGCAAATGCCGTCAACAACTCGCCAAGAAGAACTCCATGTGCGCTACCGTGGGAACGTAAACTGGGGCAGCCACTGTGGGAAAGAGTGGACGGGCCTCAAAAACTTAAAAATAAGCTTACCACATGATCCAGCAGTTCCACTCCTGGGTATCTATCCAAACAAAATGAACACACTGGTTCAAAAAGATAAGTGAGCCCCTCTGTTCACTGCAGCAGTTCTTGCAAAAGTCAGGACACAGAAGCGTCCTAAGTGCCCGTCAACAGATGAATGGATAAAGAAAATATGGTGTATATATAAATACACACACACACACAACGAAATCTCACTCAGCCACAAAAAGAATGAAATCTTGCCATCTGCAACAAGATGGGTGGACCTAAAGAACATTATGCTAAGTAAAGTAAGACACAGAAAGGCCAGCACTGTATGATTTCACTTATATGTGGAATCTAAAAAGCAAAGCATATGAACAAACAGAACAAAAATAGCATTATAGACACAAAGAACAAACAGGTGGTTACCAGAGGGGAAGCGATGGGGGCGGGGAGGAAAGAAACAGGTGAGGGAGATTAAGAGACATAAACTTCCAGGAGCAAAATAAATGAATCACAGGAATGAAATGTACAATGTGGAGACTAGTCAATAACTATGTAATATCTTTGTATAGTGACAGACTGTATCTACACTTATTGCTGATCATTTTGAAATGTATAGAAATGTGGAATTGCTACATTATGTAACAGGAACGAACAGTGTTGCAGGTCAATCACACTTCAGAAACTAATTCACAGAAAATTTAGAGATTAGATTTGTGGTTACTGGAGCAGGGGGCATTGAGGGGAGGGGGAGTTGGATGAAGGCAGTCACCCAGCAGGAACTTTCAGTTAGAAGTACTAGAGATATAATGTGCAACATAACACTGCTGTATGTTACATATGAAAGTTGTTAACACAGTAAAACCGAAGAGCTCAGCACAAGAAAAAAATTTAATTTTTCTACATCTTTGATTTTGTGTCTATGAGATGATGGATGTTCGTCAAACTTATTGTGATAATCACTTCATGATATATGTAAATCAAAGGATTATGCTGTATACCTTAAACTCATACAGTGCTGTATGGCAACTATATCTCAATAATAACTGGAAGAAAAAGGTCAGTACTTAGAGGGAGATATACAAGGAAAAAGAATCCTCCCCATGAGAGTGTAGTTAAATCTGCCAGTGTGCATGCTCCCAGGCCTTTCTCTAGGTTCTCAGGTGAGCACATGATGAACACAGAATCCACCTCCTGTGCGGATGAACTCCAGAACTCCACGAACATCCGATGAACTCCAGACAAGCTGTCCTTGAAATTCTACCCCTGGGTGTTCCTATTACTTCACTCACTCAGTACTTCCTCACTCCATCCTGCTAAACCGCCGTGTCCACCATGCTCTTTTTAAAGTGATACACCTGTTCAGCTTTTGAACCTTTCTTCATGTTTCATTTTATTCTATTCTCAACCACATTTCCCAGCCTATTCACTATATTTTGCCACGTGGAGTTTTTTCGGAGTTTCAGAGAGCTGAGTGGAAAAGTCTGACACTAAGGATGAAGAGAGGCTGTTCAATCTGGTATATTAGCAAATAGGTGCAGTGATAGCATCTGAAGTTCTTAGACCTCAGAAATTGAGGCAAGAGGGAAAAACTGTTCCAGAGCCAACACGTGCACGCTGAGGAGCAGCCACGAAACCCACTGTGACGTTAGAGCCAGGAAACTCCCGCTTTCTGCTGTTTAAGTCCCCTTTAACCAAAGCCCGGAAAATGATGCCTTTGCTTTCCACCCTTTGCTCTCCTCTTGGTGCGGAGAGGAATCACTGGGCAGCCACCATCAATAACACATCCTGCCTATTTAGAATAGAATCGCTCTTCGGAGGGTTCTATCTGCTGTTAACATCAAACAAATCTTGCACATGACAGTGAGTCTCTCACATGATCCAACTCATCCCCTCTATGTTGAAGGATTGCATTTTAGGGGCCAATTTGAATGTAGTATATTTCATACTAAAATGTCACTTCTGGTCCAGTCGAAAAGTGAGTGCAGCTTGAAAGAAGTGCTGATCTGACCCCGTGTGTTACTAACCAGAGAAGACATAGGAGACTTTTTAAAAAGGAGCCAAGGACAGATGTGCTATGAAATGCCCCCCTTTATATGCTCTATTCTTAGTGGTATGAGTGGAAACGGTTCAAGTTTAAAATGAGAGAATATGGGTCATCTTCTCAATCCAAAACTCCTCCCTGCCCCAAATAGGTCTCGTCACGAAGACCTATTTGGGGAGCGGGTATGAGATGGCCAAGGGGGTCAGTGGTCCTTCTTGCTCACACTGCGCATGGGTGCTCAGCTGCTGCTGCTCAGTCGCTTCAGGCGCATCCGACTCTGTGCGATCCCATAGACGGCAGCCCACCAGGCTCCCCCGTCCCTGGGATTCTCCAGGCAAGAGCACTGGAGTGGGTTACCACTTCCTTTTCCAATGCATGAAAGTGAAAAGTGAAAATGAAGTCGCTCAGTCATGTCTGACTCTTAGCGACCCCATGGACTGCAGCCTACCAGGCTCCTCCGCCCATGGGATTTTCCAGGCAAGAGCACTGGAGTGGGTTGCCATTGCCTTCTCCTGGGCACTCTGCTGCTGGAGCGAATTTTGGATGTACAAGTGGAAGCCTTTGCCTGCTGCCACTTCAACTCACCTCAGTGGCCTTAGCACACCATCAGGTGAGTGGTACTGCTTTAAAGGGCTGTTGTTGAGAGCCTGCTACTATTAATAGCCCACAGGGGAGGGTGGCAAAGAAGTGCTCCAATCCTGCCAGCACTCTGCGCCAAACCAAGTAAACCGCAAGTGTGTTCTAGAAAAGTTATATACAGATTTTTGAACTGGAAACATTTTCATCCTAGAGTTACTTAGAAACTCTGAGGCAACATAAGTGAGTCTCATCCTTCAGCAAAATTCTCACTTGCATACAGATGTCTTACATACTAGAGAACCAGTAAGCTTTTGGCAAAAGCTTTGGAGGATGAATGGTTGGTGCTGAAATAGGCGTGCAGCCCTACTGTGACAGGTACACATCCCAGGTCTTAAAGGAGGCACACACGCAAGGTGCTCAGTCATCCAGGCTCCGGACAACGCCTGAGTCACACTGCATTCTTTACAGTATCACTTAGGGATGAAAATAGGGATGCAACCAGGTCTAAACCTCTAGTCCCTCCCAATCACGTCCCTGGTTCCAGGCCTTCCTGGAGACCCAGCCCAGCATAGAGCGGGCCCTGGGGAAATGTCCCAACTGCAACTACCAAACCTCAAAGAAGGTAAATGGTGCAAGCAGTCCTCACCTTAAATGAAGTGAAGATGTACAAAGGAGAGAAAAGCCATCACCCTGGTTCTGGATGCAGACGGAGTCACATTTGTTCTTCCCAAGACAACCCAGAGCGCAGAGCTGGGAGCATCCAGCAAAAGGCACTTGTGTCTGATGGGGACAATATGTTGGTCTAAGAGGCAGGGTACCAGGGGTACGGGCCTCCCTCAGCAACCTAACAGCAAAACCTTCTTGGACAAGTCATTCAAATTCTCTGGGCCTTGTTTTTTTCAAAAAGCAGGTTGAACTTAAAAAGTACCAAATATTATGCCTGCACTTATCATTTCATCACCTTCCTGCTTCCCAGCAGAGGGCTGCTTTTGGTAAAAATCGTTTCATGGCAACCTCCAATGCAGGAGATATGTTCAATCCCTGGGTTGGAATTATACCCTGGAGGAGAAAATGGCAGCCCACTCCAGTATTCTTGCCTGGAATATCCCATGGACAGAGGAGTCTGGTGGGCTACCGTCCACGGGCTGCAGAGCAGGACACCACTCAGTGACTGGAGAACCACCACCACCACCAATACATCCAGGGAAACGTCATGGTTTGTGGTTCAACAGAAGGCCTTCCTCTGATCACAGAGACTACAGGAGCCCATCAATGCTTTGTCTCTGTTTTTAGATAACTACAGTTCTCTCCTTATTTAGCGAAGGAGGAAAACAGCCCCCCAGAAAAGTCAGTGCCTGGCCCTAGAGCACACTGCTGTCCAGGGTTGTGTCCTAAGAACCAACAGGCAACAGATGGAACATGAAAAGTTTCCTGGTAAAGGATAATCACGAGATTTTTAAAATAGACCACTTACTTACTGGCCCTTTCCTCCCCTGCTGTAGCTACCAGCTGCCTGTGTTTAACACAGAACCTTCAGATTTTGGTTGACACTTAGCTCGAGAGTCTGTCTTACTGCTGATAGAAGGATGAACAGCATCATGTTGTAATAGAGTTCCACTGCGGACAGCTGAGACGTTAATCACCAAAACATCAGCAACCATCTCCCTGCCAAACACTAACATCCCATCTCCCATTCAAGGGCTTCATGAGCTTCATGGACTCCAGCCTCAGCCTCCATGAGTCCACAGCTAGATGAGGCATCTGCAATCTCCTCCCTCTCCTTCATGTTCTGCGTGAGCTCCAGCCCACTGCCCTCACTCCTGAGCACGTGCATTGAGAAACGACTGTGCACTTGGACAGTGTACTACTGTTCTCAAAGGGCTTCCACAAATGTGAAGTCTTAGAATTCCATGAGAGAGTCACACAGGTGGCCTTAGACACATTCTACAGCTGAAGCATGCTGAGATCCAGGGATGTTAAGGGACTTGGCCAACGCAGGCCCCTAAACAAGAACTGACCCATCAACAGGGCTGACTCCCAGCCAGGGCTCCTTCCACCCTCCAAGCCGTTCCCAGTGTTCAAAGCTTAAGTAAGGAATCCCAATTCAGGCTCAACCCTGTTTGTTCAGGCGCCTAGGACAGGCCAGGCACAGCTGATAGCTCCCTTGATTCAGCTCGTCCTCTTAATTCCGGGTCTGCTGCTTTAGTTCAGGACCTCCAAGTTTAATGTGAAATATTACAATCTACTATTAATTCGTCTGCGTGACTCCAGTCTCCCAACTCCAGGTGATTTTCTAGACTGCTTGATTCTGAAACAGTAGTTCTCAAGTGGAGTCGAGGGGGCAAGGGGTAAACCTGTCCTCAGTGGACACTGGGCAATGTCTTGAGACATTTTGGTGGTCCCTCTGGGGTTTGAGGGGAGAGGGCACTGTTAGCTTCTAGTAGGCAGAGGCCAGGGATGTTACTGCAATGCACAGGACAGCTGGATCAAAATCTAGCCCGAAAGCTCAACAGTGCCAAAGTTGAGAACGCTTGTTCTAGAGTCACCATCCATTTTATAAATACTCATCTATTTTATTTGGCTGTGTCAGATCTTCGCTGCAACCTGTGGGCTCTTAAGCTCGTGGGGCCTAGTAGCTCCCGCACACAGGCTTAGTTGCCCTGTGGCATATGGGAGCTTAGTTCCCTGACCCGGGACTGAACCTGTGTCTCCTGCATTACAAGGCAGATTCTTAATCTCTGGACCAGCAGGGAAGTCCCTAGAGTTATCATCCTTAAAAAATACACCCTTCACCCCTGCTTGAAAACGTTCACGCTGTTTACAGAATAAAGTTCATATTCAGATGGTTCACACTCTGGGCCCACACCCCTGACCCTCCCCAACACCATTCGGCACTCCAGCCTCACCAATCTTGCGTTTCCAAATAGTTCCAGAGCTTTAATGTCTGTGTGCCTTGGCTTGGCTTTTTTCTCTGCCTCAAATGTCTTCCTCCTTTCCCCTACCCTGTCCACTGCTATTCAGCTTTAAGGTCCAGCTTAAATTTTAACTCTTCTGGTTGAGTCTTTTTTGCTTCTTGNGTGTGGCTGTGCGACCTAACTTAGTCTGGGTCACTGGGAAAGGCTTCGTTGAAAGAGCAAGATTGAAACTGAATCCTAGATGGACAAGGAGTTGGCTAGGCATCCTGAGAAGGGAGGGATGTTCCAGGATGAGAGTTTATCTGTGTGACAAGCCTGGAGCAGGAAGGAATAATGCTCGCTGGAGGGCAGAAGATGGCCAGTCTGGGTGGGACACAGGACAGGAGGAAAGAACTCAAAATGATGCTGGGGAGAGATGCAGGAGGGGCTGAGGAGCCTCACTCAGATTTTGTCTATTATCCTGGACGGACAGGGATGTCTCTCTCTCTCTCTCTTTTAAATATTAAAGACGATTTAGGGTTTCCCCTATGGCTCAGCGGTAAAGAATCTGCCTGCAAGGCAGGAGCCACAGGAGATATGGGTTCAATCCCTGGGCCAGGAAGATCCCCTGGAGGAGAGCATGGCAACCCACTCCAGTATTCCTGCCTGGAGAATCCTATGGACAGAGGAGCCTGGTGGGTTCTTGGCCCTTGGGGTCACAAAGAGCTGGACATGAATGAAGCAACTTAGCATACACACACTCACACACAAAGAAGATCTGGGTGTCACACATAAGAGGGAAGAAGAAACAGAAGGAGGACTAGACACATGGACTAGATCAGGTCAGAATGAGCAGGAAGTCTCTAATTTGCTTATTTTTGCTTGTTTCCCTCACCTAAAGAGACATATCCAAATATATATACATATATATATATATATGTATATATATATATATATATTGCTAAGACCAATCTCCAGGAATATACTATGTTTTCTTCTAAAAGTTTTGTGGTTTCAGGTCTTTAATTTATGTCTTTAACCCATTTGAAATTTATTTTTGTGCATGGTATGACATCAAAATAAAAAGCTTTTGCACAGAGAAGAAAACTATCAACAAAGTGAAAAAGCCACCTACTGAATAGGAGAAAACATTTGCACACAATATATCCAATAGAGCAGAGGTCTCAGCCTCCAGGATCTAATGCCTGATGATCTGAGGTGAAGCTGCTATAATAATAGAAATAAAGTGCACAATAAATGTAATGCACTTGAATCATCCTGAGACCACCCCACCCCGTGGTCCATGGGAAAACTGTCTTCCACAAAGCCAGTCCCTGGTGCCAAAAAGGTTGGGGATCACTGCAATAAAGTATTAATATCCAAAAGGACTCATACAACTCAACATCAGAAAAGCAACCGAGTTAAAACACGGCAGAGGGTCTGAATAGTCACTTTCCCAAAGAGGACATACAGATGAACGACGGGCACATGAAAAGAGGCTCAGCATCACTGACCTTTGTGGAAACGTGAACCAAAGCCACAGTGAGGTATCACCTCATATCTGTCAAAACGGCTATCATCAGAAGAGACAACAAAGAGCAAATGCCGTCAACAACTCGCCAAGAAGAACTCCATGTGCGCTACCGTGGGAACGTAAACTGGGGCAGCCACTGTGGGAAAGAGTGGACGGGCCTCAAAAACTTAAAAATAAGCTTACCACATGATCCAGCAGTTCCACTCCTGGGTATCTATCCAAACAAAATGAACACACTGGTTCAAAAAGATAAGTGAGCCCCTCTGTTCACTGCAGCAGTTCTTGCAAAAGTCAGGACACAGAAGCGTCCTAAGTGCCCGTCAACAGATGAATGGATAAAGAAAATATGGTGTATATATAAATACACACACACACACAACGAAATCTCACTCAGCCACAAAAAGAATGAAATCTTGCCATCTGCAACAAGATGGGTGGACCTAAAGAACATTATGCTAAGTAAAGTAAGACACAGAAAGGCCAGCACTGTATGATTTCACTTATATGTGGAATCTAAAAAGCAAAGCATATGAACAAACAGAACAAAAATAGCATTATAGACACAAAGAACAAACAGGTGGTTACCAGAGGGGAAGCGATGGGGGCGGGGAGGAAAGAAACAGGTGAGGGAGATTAAGAGACATAAACTTCCAGGAGCAAAATAAATGAATCACAGGAATGAAATGTACAATGTGGAGACTAGTCAATAACTATGTAATATCTTTGTATAGTGACAGACTGTATCTACACTTATTGCTGATCATTTTGAAATGTATAGAAATGTGGAATTGCTACATTATGTAACAGGAACGAACAGTGTTGCAGGTCAATCACACTTCAGAAACTAATTCACAGAAAATTTAGAGATTAGATTTGTGGTTACTGGAGCAGGGGGCATTGAGGGGAGGGGGAGTTGGATGAAGGCAGTCACCCAGCAGGAACTTTCAGTTAGCAGTACTAGAGATATAATGTGCAACATAACACTGCTGTATGTTACATATGAAAGTTGTTAACACAGTAAAACCTAAGAGCTCAGCACAAGAAAAAAATTTAATTTTTCTACATCTTTGATTTTGTGTCTATGAGATGATGGATGTTCGTCAAACTTATTGTGATAATCACTTCATGATATATGTAAATCAAAGGATTATGCTGTATACCTTAAACTCATACAGTGCTGTATGGCAACTATATCTCAATAATAACTGGAAGAAAAAGGTCAGTACTTAGAGGGAGATATACAAGGAAAAAGAATCCTCCCCATGAGAGTGTAGTTAAATCTGCCAGTGTGCATGCTCCCAGGCCTTTCTCTAGGTTCTCAGGTGAGCACATGATGAACACAGAATCCACCTCCTGTGCGGATGAACTCCAGAACTCCACGAACATCCGATGAACTCCAGACAAGCTGTCCTTGAAATTCTACCCCTGGGTGTTCCTATTACTTCACTCACTCAGTACTTCCTCACTCCATCCTGCTAAACCGCCGTGTCCACCATGCTCTTTTTAAAGTGATACACCTGTTCAGCTTTTGAACCTTTCTTCATGTTTCATTTTATTCTATTCTCAACCACATTTCCCAGCCTATTCACTATATTTTGCCACGTGGAGTTTTTTCGGAGTTTCAGAGAGCTGAGTGGAAAAGTCTGACACTAAGGATGAAGAGAGGCTGTTCAATCTGGTATATTAGCAAATAGGTGCAGTGATAGCATCTGAAGTTCTTAGACCTCAGAAATTGAGGCAAGAGGGAAAAACTGTTCCAGAGCCAACACGTGCACGCTGAGGAGCAGCCACGAAACCCACTGTGACGTTAGAGCCAGGAAACTCCCGCTTTCTGCTGTTTAAGTCCCCTTTAACCAAAGCCCGGAAAATGATGCCTTTGCTTTCCACCCTTTGCTCTCCTCTTGGTGCGGAGAGGAATCACTGGGCAGCCACCATCAATAACACATCCTGCCTATTTAGAATAGAATCGCTCTTCGGAGGGTTCTATCTGCTGTTAACATCAAACAAATCTTGCACATGACAGTGAGTCTCTCACATGATCCAACTCATCCCCTCTATGTTGAAGGATTGCATTTTAGGGGCCAATTTGAATGTAGTATATTTCATACTAAAATGTCACTTCTGGTCCAGTCGAAAAGTGAGTGCAGCTTGAAAGAAGTGCTGATCTGACCCCGTGTGTTACTAACCAGAGAAGACATAGGAGACTTTTTAAAAAGGAGCCAAGGACAGATGTGCTATGAAATGCCCCCCTTTATATGCTCTATTCTTAGTGGTATGAGTGGAAACGGTTCAAGTTTAAAATGAGAGAATATGGGTCATCTTCTCAATCCAAAACTCCTCCCTGCCCCAAATAGGTCTCGTCACGAAGACCTATTTGGGGAGCGGGTATGAGATGGCCAAGGGGGTCAGTGGTCCTNTTAAAAAATACACCCTTCACCCCTGCTTGAAAACGTTCACGCTGTTTACAGAATAAAGTTCATATTCAGATGGTTCACACTCTGGGCCCACACCCCTGACCCTCCCCAACACCATTCGGCACTCCAGCCTCACCAATCTTGCGTTTCCAAATAGTTCCAGAGCTTTAATGTCTGTGTGCCTTGGCTTGGCTTTTTTCTCTGCCTCAAATGTCTTCCTCCTTTCCCCTACCCTGTCNCACCAATCTTGCGTTTCCAAATAGTTCCAGAGCTTTAATGTCTGTGTGCCTTGGCTTGGCTTTTTTCTCTGCCTCAAATGTCTTCCTCCTTTCCCCTACCCTGCCCACTGCTATTCAGCTTTAAGGTCCAGCTTAAATTTTAACTCTTCTGGTTGAGTCTTTTTTGCTTCTTGGACCCGAGTGTGGTCCCCTCTCTCCCTTTAATGGTACTACGTTCACCTGCATAGATGTTTCCTTTCCCTCCAGAGGAGGAATAAAACGTCATTTATCTTCTTTGCTAGCCACATAGGATACAGGGCCTGGAAACTATTTCAGTGCATGCTGGATGAATGGACGAACCCGAGCACTGTAGCTGCCTGCTTCTCACAGCAAGAAACTAGGGCCTCTCTCCCACCAGAAACGCTAAATATAGTCCTATCTCAAAGACTCTTCAGCTCAGGGCCGTGGCCATCCTGGGCACATCTGGGCACAACTGTCTTGAATCCCAGCATGGAGGTCTGATGAATCTGCACGTCTTTCAGTAGCATTAGCACAGCCAGAGCTCCTGGAACTTCCTAGGTCTTATCTGCCAGAACTGCTTCTATAGGAATTTCTGAGCCCTGCAGTTTCAAAAGCTCTGACGCAATGCGTGTGTCAAAGAAACATACCCCTCTGTGTGTCTCTAAAGCTAAAGGGAAGAACGTCAGGAGCAGGACCCTTAGCACACGTCTCCCCGCTGCAGCGGAGCGTTCAAGAGACATTCCATGAAGTCCCAGACTCCTGTCCTGTCTGTTAACAAACGACAGATCAACAGCTGATGTCTGGAACACACTGTATCCTCCACCAGGAGGAATCAGCAATCCCCACCAGGCTGGATGTAAAGGGAGAGAGAGGTAACTAGAAGTCATCCAGGTCCCCGTGGAACCACCCTACCCTGTTAATTCTACAGGGACTCCCTTCAAAGCCTCTCTGTAGGCTCCGGAAAACACATGCTCAGCTCTGCAGGAGCAGATGAAATGAAGAAAGGGTGTGCTGCAGCCGCCCCAGGCAAAATACGGTGCCCACCCACGCTACAGCACCTACAACCAGAACCCAAAGGAAAGAAGGGCAGCTAGCGCCTGGCATTTGCCCATGACCTGGGAGGAAGGAGGAAAGCAGCCACAGTCCAGCAAGGCTCTTCCAAGATTTGGGGATTCAGCCCAAAGTCCGGAGCATCATAAACGAGTAGGAGCACTGCACAGCGGACGTAGGCAACGACCTGCTGTTCAGGGACTGTGGACTGAGAGGAGCCTGGAAAAGGGAACTGGGGATTGGAAGACGGGTCCCAGTCCTGTCACTAACTGCTGTGTGACCCTGGAGAAGTCGAGTGGCCCCCATCCCCAGGAAGGCCCACTTCCGCAGCAGTTTTCTCGTTTGTAATGGTGACTACAGCCATGAAATTAAAAGATGCTTGCTCCTTCAAAGAAAAGCTATGACCAATCTAGAGAGCACATTCAAAAGCAGAGACATTACTTTGCCGACAAAGGTCTGTCTAGTCAAAGCTATGGTTTTTCCAGTAGTCATGTATGGATGTAAGAGTTGGACTATGAAGAAAGCTGAGCGCAAAGAATTGATGCTTTTGAACTGCGGTGTTGGAGAAGACACTTGAGAGTCCCTTGGACTGCAAGGAAATCAAACCAGTCAATCCTAAAGGAGATCAGTCCTGAATAGTCATTGGAAGGACTGATGCTGAAGCTGAAACTCCAACACTTTGGCCACCTGATGCAAAGTACTGACTCATTTGAAAAGACCCTGTTGCTGGGAAAGATTGAAGGCAAGAGGAAAAGGGGATGACAAAGGATGAGATGGTTGGATGGCATCATGGACTTGATGGACATTGAGTTATGGCATCATGGACTTGATGGACATTGAGTTTGAGTAAGCTCCGGGAGTTGGTGATGGACAGGGAAGCCTGGCATGCTGCAGTCCATGGGGTCACAAAGAGTTGGACAGAACTGACCGACTGAACTGAACTGAGTAACTGCCTATGTGACCTCACAAGGGCATCAAAGGAGAATAAATCCAGATATTAAACCCCTCCCATGGGCAGAAGATGACACTGCCAGAAGATGACATGTGGTAGGAAGGAAATCTTCTAAGGCACGCTTTTGCCCTGGGAGAGCTAACAGCACAGTGGAGCAGACAAAGCATAAAAAAGGCAATATTTGCCACCAGTTAAAGGTGAAGCGCCAGGCGACAGAGTTCCTGGAAATAAGCACAGAATTAAAGGATTAAGTGGGACCCATCTGGGAGACGCTGGAATGGGAGCTCTGTCTGGCTAGAAGTTCCAGGAGGAGTCCCCCAAGAGAACCTGACCTACAAGACCAGAAGCAGGCATGGGGACAGGGCTGATAGTCCAAGCAATAAAGTACAAGGCCATCAGCCAGGCTGAAGCCGGGGCCTTGTGGGCAAGAATGGTGGGAGGGAAGTTCAAAGGGCAGGCCAGAGTCACAGCAGATACTTAATTCCTACCCAAGGGTTCTTACCTGATCCTTTACCCAGAAGCAGCCAAAGTGTTTGAGTAGTTGGGTGGTGACTCTCAGAGTAGATTTACAGCGACCAAGCATTATACAAATGCTAATTGTCATCATTGCTATTCTTGGCACCCAGCACTGAAGCCCAGCACCCACCATGCAGAGGGTTTCCAGATGGCAGAAGAAAAACATTAAAAGACAGACCGGTGAATAATTTATATCAATTTAATCACTTAACAATACTCCGCACCCAGATGGAACCAGCAAGATAAAAGCCAAGAACCTCTGGAAGCCAAGCAACCAAATCAAACCAAGGTGTGTTCAGAATGAAAAGTCTCCCGCTACGTGAACACGCTGTTCAAAGGCAGGTTTCCAAAACAACAGAGTTTTGCTGACCACATTCCTGGTCCTCCTTCCCGGCTTCTTCACTATGGAGTTCACTGCTCCTCTCCTCCACCCACCTGTAAACAGCTCCCTCCCCTCAACACACATCCGCGCGCGCGCACACACACACACACACACCCTCTGAAGTGACCCTGCAGCCACAGCTCTCAGGTAAGTAACAGTCCACCGAGATCTGGAGTCACATGTCCAACTTAATGTCTTTGCTTTGGTATCTAACATGTATATTAAACATTAAAAAGACCAAACCGAACTCTAGAATCCTAGCTTACCCACTCCAACTTGTTTCTTTCCTAGTGTTCCTATCTCAGAAAACGACACCTCAGTCCACTTGCTTGCTAAGCCTAAAGCACATCCACACTCAACCCATCAGCCAGTCCATCAGCTCTGCCTCCAAAAGATGCCCTGATCTGACACTTCCCAACTCCCTCTGCCCCTTCCCTCCTCCCCTGGACCAGGCATGCCCCCTTTCACCTGGTCTCTGCTTGACCCTCAACCCACCTTCATCAACCCCTCACGAAACAGCAGGCAGAGTGCTTCGTTGAAAAAGTACATGAGATGCCACTCCCTGGCTTAAAATCTTCCATCACATTAAGAATAGAATCTAAATTTCTTATTGAAGCTGTCGAACGGTGCCTGTCTTCTCCACAGTGGCCCCTTCCCGCCCCAGCACACTGATCCAGCCTCCTGTTCTTTCCCTGGGGCCTGTGACTTTGCCACCCTGCAGCCTTCCCCCACATGGCTCTGCCTCACCATATAACCTTCAGCTTAAGTATCACCTTTCTACAGAGCCTTTCCTGAACATTTAATTTAAAAACAAGCCCTGTTTATCACTTTCTACTGTACCCCCTCTATTGTATTTTCCTCACAGTATTTACCTAAAATACTTATTCCTCTGTTGTCTGTGGCAGGCTCATAAATGTAACAAAATAGGTCTCTAACCTCCTGCAGCTCACATCTCCAGCGCCAATAGTACCTGATACAGGACAGGTACTCAGGTGTTTGCAGAAGAACCCAAACTGAGCTACAAACCATGTGTATTGCATGGCTTTGTCTCTGAAGGATACGGGAGCATTCCTGTTGACCTTGCCCCAGTGCTAAGGTTCAGAGAGGAAGGAGCTCTCTGGACTCCATGGATCTGGGGAGATAGGGAACATACAGGCTAAAGCAGCAGGGAGACCTCTCCGGTGCAGGCCAGAACACGGAGGAATCCAAGTGTTAAGCATCTCCTGCAGAGTGAAGAGCAAGGTGAGGACGGCTCACCCAGAGGAGCAGTATCACTGCTTCTACTGCATGGATCCTCCTAGCACCTCCTTTCTCCACAGCTGCAGAAAGAAAGGGACCGACTGTTCTGTCAGAATGCCAAGTCAGCCATCTCCTCAGGTAATGTTTTAGCCATTGTGATTTAATCCTCATTAACTCCTCCAACGAAGCACTAGACATCTCATTTCTATAAATGCTGGGGGCTGCGGCCCACTGAAGGTGTGTCTGTCTCTGTCCAAGGCCAGGCAGCAAGGGCAGAGCAAGCCTGAATCCCAGGATGTCCAAGGACCCTCCCTTTCCAGCCAAGACAGACCAAGAGCCCTAGGTCTTGGATTCAAGAAAGCAGGTGACAAAGGGGAGGGACGAACACACGTCAGGAAGCCCCAGGCCCCTCCAAACAATCTGTGACACGCAGTTCAGACTGAGGAGACAAGCTTTTGTCCATAATACAAGTAAGGAGCCCGCAACCTGGGCCAGTGACCTCTGGCTTCCAGCTTTCCTTCCTGCCCACATCACCTCGTTTTTAAAGATAAAGACCAGTGGCAACTTGAGGCTCTACCCGTAAATGAACATCAGCCTGGGTAGGCCATGCTGTGGGACCATCAGAAGGGCTGGATTTCGGTTCAGCAAGTCTGACTTCAAACTGCACTCTGCAGCCAAGGACACCTCAAGGATAACCTCTGTTAACCTTCCACTGACGCCTCCTGGGTGAGCTCATGGTTTAAAAAAAAAAAATCATAGAAAGATAAAGCCACAGCTGTGAGGGCAACCAGAAGGAAGGGTGGGCAGGATGTTTTTTCTAATTGCAGAAGATGTGCCCAAGAGAGCCCTCACCCAGAGCCTGAGCCTGCTCACTTCTAAGGGAAAGCACTCAGGATGAAGTCAAGACCCTGCTCTGGCTGTGGGAACCGAATGGAAAATGAACCCAATCACAAGCTTAGGCACTCATGGAGGCAGCAACGGATACACCGTGTTCCCTCCCAAACACCCTGAGGGCGAGGGGTGCCAGAAATCAGAGCGGTATGACCAGAAATCAAGAGGTATGACGAGGAATCAAGAGGTACAACTTGCCTCAGGAGAATGGAGGCAAAAGGAAGGAGAGGAGAAGAGGGAAGAGGAATAAAAAGGAAATCAAAAAAAAAAGGGGGGGGATATTAAATCCTAGCAATGGTGTACTGGCTAACTGCCGCCTCCTTCTTTCCACTCAGAACTGATAAATATGGGTCAAGATTACAGTGAGCTAGTTTAGGGATCCATGTACTCAGACGTTAATAGCCTTCTGCAGTAAGGAAATGAAAAAGCAAGGTGACCAGGGACCCAGTCCAGCACACTCTGCTTCTAAGGGCATCCATGTGTCCAGCTTTGTCCACCAGTCCACATTCACTTCTGTATCATTTCAGTTTTCCCCAAAATCTTTCATCAGATTCACATCCCAGGAAAAAGAGGCTTAGCCTGTGGCCTCCTTTCCTCCACAGAGTGCTGCCACACGTGCCCAGGTACAAGAAGCTGGAGGGAACGGAACCACCCGTGCACCCCCTGGGACCAATCACCGTCTTCCTCCCCCTGCCTAAAAGCTAGAAGCGCTGCCAGGTCAGAGCCCTCCTCACATCTGCCCTCTCTGCAGCCTGGGGATAGAGAAATCTCATTCACTTTTAAATATGTGCCCGTCTCACTGGGCCTGGAGGGCATGGATAGATGTCCCCAAGAATGGCTGCCACCTTTTCTGAACAGACATTCACCACTCTCCCAGGTCCGCAGGGATGCCAGGCATTCAGGGAGCTGGCATCGAGAGAAGGCATGGGACAGACGTGAACCTCAGGGTGCTGAGATCAGATCTCAGTGTATCAGACCTCAGTGTGCTTCATCTGTAGAATGTGTCTATCAGGATCAGACTAAATCTGGGGCAAAGCATTTGCTACTTCACCCCTGGGCAATGGTCCTGCTGGGGAGTCTCTGAAGGCACGCCTGTCCTTGACTCTGCCCGTGTGAGCCCACGCTAGGGCAGCCGATACCATGCAGCGTCTCAGCAACATCAAGGTTTGCTGTTAGTGACCAGGTCAACCGGACTAACTACCCACAGTTAACTGCCCATTACAAACTGAATGTTTGTGCCCCTCGCCAAAGTCACGGTAAGTCCTAACGCCAACATGGTGGTAGCTGGAGGTGGGACCTTTGGGAAATGACCGTGCAGCCCTCATGAGTGGGACCAGCACTCGTATCAAAGAGGCCCCTGAAGAGCACTCCCCGGCCCTTCCGCCCGGTGAGGCCGCAGCAGGAAGACCGCTCCTCAGCCTGGAAGCAGTCCCTCACTAGACACTAGAACCTGCCGGCATCGTGATCTGGGACTTCCAGCCTCCAGAACTGATATCCGGTGTGTCCTGTTGAAGCCACCCGGTCTATAGTATCCATCACGGCAACCCCAAANAGATGTTTATAAATTACTATAGGGTATCTCCCGCCTGAAGAAAATGAAAGTTTTTGAGAAAAGGCTTATATGTGCTGGCTGATTAGTAGGAATGAAAGTTACCTAGCTAAGGTATATAAATAACCTAGAAATGAAACTATGAAGAAAATGAGTCAAGGGAGACAGAATGGAAAGAATTTAAAAAGATTTGCAAGTGAAGAGAGAAAATAAAGAGACAACTGGCTATCAGTATAGTTTTGAATGGTAAGTATTTTCATAGTAGCAAATATAGGGTATTTCAAAGTAAAAGTCAGAGTTGGGCTGAGGGAAGGGAACTAGAGGTGATGAGAATGCACCTATCATATCTTCTACTGCAAGAAGTGCTTTGATGGATGTTCCCAGCTGCTGTGTTCTGAATCTATCACTATGTACACAGCAAGATCACACTTTTCATGAGATGCTCCAAATGACTGAGCATAGCAGGAATATTAAGGTAGACCTTAATGGGACTCCTTGGATGGGCAACTATGAATTGAAGATTCCCCGTCA
This sequence comes from Raphicerus campestris, assembly GCA_006410735.1. NCBI lineage: Eukaryota > Metazoa > Chordata > Mammalia > Artiodactyla > Bovidae > Raphicerus > Raphicerus campestris. Next base: position 29,718 of record SJYW01033689.1, read on the forward strand.
ACTTTGCCGAACGGTCTTAGGACAGCACTGCAGGACAAAATTCTCCTTCCTTTTATCTTTCCTTCCTTTCCTCCTTCCTTCCTTCTCTCTCCTTCATAGAGGTAAGATTTGCATCCCAGTTGAATAACTTTCTGTGCCTCTTGCAGTTACTGTCCATTTTCATTAGGCTGTTAATCCTTAAATTTACACAAAATAAGACTTGGTCTTTTGAGCCCTTCTTCCATATACATTAGAAGGCAGAAGAGCTAAAAACCCAGACAAGAACACAAGTATACAGATAAAAATACCTAGGTACTTGAGTATATTATGATTACAAATTAAAAAGGCAAAAGCAAGAAGCAGAATTACTGGAACATACAGTCTAAAATTTAATACAAAAACAATACTCAAAGAGATAAAATAATAGTAAAACAATGGATCATGAAGTCATAAAAAAGAATTAATTAGAAATAATATGTAAAGAGCATCCACCCACATTAACAGCAGGCTTAATAATTTGATGGCAAAACCACTTCAGCATTCTTGCCTTTAGAAATCCATGAACAGTATGAAAAGACAAAAAGATATGACACTGAAAGATTAATCCCCCAGTTTGGTAGGTGCCAGGAAGCTTGGCATGCTGCAGTCCAAGAAGAGTTGGACACGACTGAGGAACTGAACAACAACAAAGTAATTACGAGCCAACCCCTCTGCTGAAGGCAACCAAATCAGAAAAATGAAATACATGAAATATTTTTTACTATCAAAGAATTAACATGATATTTATCTGGGAGGGCACTTAAAACCAAAAGAATAAGCACACACAAAATATTTATAAAAACTGACCACATACAGGTCCATAAAATAATTCTCAACAAATCTCAAAAGACTGAAATCATACAAAAAACATTATCTGATACAAAGCAACTGCATCACATATCAAGAACACTAACAATGAAACTAGAAAAGAAAAATAATTAGAAAACCATCAGATGTACATAAGTTACAAACTAGATTTCCAAATAATCCATAGGTCAAAGAAGAAATAGTGGAAATTAGAAACTACAACGAACTGACTGATAATAAAACTATTACAAACCAGTTAATAAAAATTTTTATCCTTAAATAAATACATGCTGCTGCTGCTAAGTCACTTCAGTCATGTCCGACTCTGTGCGACCCCAGAGACGGCAGCCCACCAGGCTCCCCCATCCCTGGGATTCTCTAGGCAAGAACACTGGAATGGGTTGCCATTTCCTTCTCCAATGCGTGAAAGTGAAGAGTGAAAGCGAAGTCACTCAGTCATGTCTGACTCTTAGCGACCCCATGGACTGTAGCCTAACAGGCTCCTCTGTCCATGGGATTTTCCAGGCAAGAGTACATAGCCATCCCTATATTTTTATGTAAGCCTTTATTTCCTATAAATATATAGTATACACATTCCTATAAATTTGCGTATAAAACTGGTTACTAAAAATAACAATGCTTATGGAAAAAAGTATTGTGGCAAACAACAAATTCATACAACATTGTAACAAAAGAACTAACCTAAATAATCCTAATAAAAATGCTAGCACAGTTAAAAATACATTAAATTCCTCATAAAGAAATATGTACATTCATGTATATATAACACTTTGTGTGTGTTTAAAGTAACTTAATGGTTTAGGATGTAACAAGAGTTGACGATGCTGAGTTAATAAATACAAAGGACAAAATATCCAAAGATTGGGAATTGCATAATATGTGTTTTCAAAGCAGAATATATGACCAACCTCAGCACAGAGTAGTACATAAAAGGGCATCATGCACAATAATTCTTCTGAGAATTCAGCTGCACTCATCTAGAAAGTATATTTTATGTTAAGCTGCTATGATGCTAAATTTTATGTGTCAACTTAACTGGACCATAGGCTGCCCAGAATATTATGGACAAATATTATGCTGGGTGTGTTTGTAAGGATGTTTCTGGATAACATTAACATCGAATCGATACACTGAACAGTGATAAAACATTAGTGTTCTTTGCAATATTAATGGATATTCCATTTAAAAGATTTCTCTGGGCAAATAAAAATGTAAAAATCCTAGGCTAACTAATTTTGGCTCTTTCTTACTGTCTTTCTTCTTAGCATATTTAATATGTCATTGAACCACATGATTCTCCTAAAGAAGATAGTTTAGATTAAAACTGCATTCTCTGTTTCAGTTTGGAATCTCTTCCCCACACCCTCAGAAAACAGATTGAGATAAACTGTGAGTATGACACAAATATCTGAATAGATTTTCACTATACTATTTATTGAAATATCACTCCCAGGGCAGTAGTGCCCAATTTTACGTACAAAAAAATGCATCCAGGGTTCAAGCTTAAAATACAAATTACCAGATTTTACTCCTAGAAGTTGAGGATTTTAAGTCTGGAGTAGGGCTCATTAGTTTCATTTTTAACATAACAGCACTCTTAGATGATTTTGAGAGTAAGTAGTTAACCCAATCACACTTAGGAAACATTACCCTGCTATGTGATAAGGAGTATTTTCAGCTCCAAGACTGGATTGTCCTTTTGGACACATCCTGCCTAGTCATGCAATGAGTGAGGAATGAAAGAGAAATCAAAGACATCAAACATTTTATAATTTTACGCATAATAAATTGGTTAGGCTATTGAGGAGGGGCAAGTAAAGATATTTTCTTAACCTTGGACAAAAGAGAGTAGCAACTCATGTTTGCAGAATTTTTTTTCCTATAAATGTTCATTATCCCACTTGATCATAACAACCTAATAAGGTAAATATACCTATTATATATACTGGTAATATATATTCTTATTTTACAGATATATATTAGTACTAAGGCTCAGTGAGTTTATGGTCCCAGCTAGCACAGTGGCAGAAATGGAATTGAAATCCAGGTATTTGAAACAAAGATTTTATGTTCATATCATTGTACAATATTCCAGGTCAAATTAACTGTTATATGCTTCGAGTGTCAAATTTCATGTCATATAGGTAAGAAAAGATTTCCAATAGAAAATTAATTGTCAGGAGCTGCATTAGGCATTACTGACAAAATGGAGGCACAGCCCCAGGTCCCCTCTCCTCATTCCTCAGGCACGGACCTGGGTTGAAGGAGTTCAGTTCAGTTTCAGTTANGCAAAATGCCAGACATCCGTCACCCCCAAACCAGGAACCACACCCGATACCTCATGGTTAGCAGACCTCAGCCTCAGGCAGCCTCACGCTGGGAATATCACAGCTCCAGAGTACCACGACCAAGTAGACCAAACTAGGAACCGTCTCCTGCAAAAATACTCCTAGCGGGAAACTGCATCCTAAAACTCCACACAACCCGTCACAAAAATGTTTTTACCNAAAGACCCGTATGCGGAAAAAAATCTTATTTCTGGGCTTTTTTTTTTTCAGTGCAAGTCACATTTCATAGTACAATTCACACTTGGCAACCTTCTTTATCTTCCCGTCTGTTGTGTAAGCTTTGTTAGAAAATAAAATTCAGACGCTAGAAATTCACAATTTTTACAAAAAAGCAACTAAGGAAGGGAGCAGGGTTTAAGCATCAAGTGGCCTGTTCACTCTTATTTCACACTTCCCAAATTCTTGGTTATAGAATTGAAATCACCAAATCCTTCAGGTTTACTGGAATCTTGTTGCTGTTTGGTTGTTAAGTCGTATCCAGCTCTTTGCGACCCATGGACCGTAGCACGCCAGGCTTCTCCGTCCTCCATTATTTCCCAGAATTTGCTCAAATTCACGTCCATTGAGTCGGTGATGCTAGACTGTTTTCGTTATTCAGTCACTAAGTCACGTCCAATTTTACCAGGGTGCAATTCACTTGGTTTAATAATATTTTCTGAAAACACAAACACACTTCTAAGAGAAGCATGGTATGTTGGTGATTCACACCCTTCTATCAGTTCACTGCCGTTTGGAGAAAAATAGCTGAGAACAGCTGCTAAGAGGAAATGTCTTTTCAGCACAGTCAAGGCAACCTCGAGTGTGATGGGATTCAGGGTCCATAAACGCACCCAGGGCTGGAGAAAGTCTGAAAAGGTCAAATACAACAGGAGGCAGGCAAAATGCCAGACATCCGTCACCCCCAAACCAGGAACCACACCCGATACCTCATGGTTAGCAGACCTCAGCCTCAGGCAGCCTCACGCTGGGAATATCACAGCTCCAGAGTACCACGACCAAGTAGACCAAACTAGGAACCGTCTCCTGCAAAAATACTCCTAGCGGGAAACTGCATCCTAAAACTCCACACAACCCGTCACAAAAATGTTTTTACCTATTGGTATCATCAGGGGCAGCCTACATTTAAAATGCACTCCTGAAAAGGCAAACCAATTCTGATCAAAGGCTTCCTCTTGGGGCTTCCCTGGTGGTTCCCTGGTGAAGAATCCTCCCCGCAATGCAAGGAACATTGGTTCAGTGCCTGTCAGGGAACTGAGATCCCACATACCTCAGAGTAACTAAGCCTGCACCCCACAACTAGAGAGTCCACACACAGCAACTAAGACCCAACACGGTCAAAATATTTTTAAATACATTTTTTAAAAAGGCCTTCCTCTTTACTATGCTTAAAGCAAAGATTGAACAGGTGAACTATGCTAATATCACACAACCTATTTGAGCCCCATCCCTTCTACGTCAATTCAATGTCTGGCCTCAGAGGCTTTTCCTACATCCGGCCAGCCATTCTGCAAAGACGTGCCCTCAATTGCACGTCTGGTCCCCAAGGCCACATTCCACTGGGAGTGAAGGGAGGTAACCCCCCTAGTGGGAGTCCCCACACAGATCCCCAAAGTCAAGGATTCCAAACTCATTCATCCTCAGGCACACCACTCCAGTCCACCTCGAGGGAGACTGATAATTAAAAGCAAATTGCAGAGTATGACTGTCTTTTCCCTGAACAACGACCACAGGAGTGTCACTGTAAATCAGACTCGGAGCCAGCCTGCCTACAAAGGAGTAGCCGTGTGACTGAGGCCAGTTATATAACCTTCCTGGGCATCAGTTTATGAGCGGGTCCCTCCAGTGGGTAGGTGGGAGAACTCCATGAGTAACACGTGGAGTTTTGATAACAATGTCCAGTACCTATTAGCCAGCATTTAGTAGCACATACCCTTCACTTAAAGGAAGAAATTTTCTCATCTATTATACAAGAGGGGAAAAACAGAGATCCACGTTGCTTTGAATCCATTATCCCCAGCAAATCAAGTGTCAATTCTGACAGAGTGGAGTATTTTTCCTCTCTTAGATTTCTCTTAAAACAAAACTTTGCTTTAACCATCTTTATTGTTCTCTCCAGACCCACTATGTTTCCTATGCCTCACAGATGATTGATATATAAAAAAATGTGTTCATAGGGAATCTAAACTACTCCATCTGGGAGGAAGGGGACCTTAAGCTTACATACTCTCAAAGCTGGGGTACTCACCACTCACACAGCAGCTCTTTGCCTTGCTGGAGACTCCCCACCTCTTCCTGCTCTTACCTTTTGGGAATCTGTAACCGAATCCATACAGCTGACCCTTGATCAACACAACGGGTAGAGGCGCTAGCCCTCTGCACAGCCAGAAGTCCACATATGATTTACAGTCCACTTCCTATATAGACATTATTGAATTCAACCGGTTGTGATCATATAGTACCGTAGTATTTACTACAGAAAAACATCCATGCATAAGTGGACCCATAAAGTTCAAACTTGTGTTGTTCAAGGGCAACCACACTGCCAGAGAACCCTGATGCTTACTGGGATGGTAATGACAACAGAAGTGGATTGTAGCTGGGAGGACGTTAAGCCTTTAGCGTGAACCTCACAACGCCTCTGAGAAATACAGTACATATTACTCCATCTCTGGCAAAACAAATGGGCAGAGGAGGGCTGAGAAAGTTTAAGTGGCCCGGTCCACTTTTCCTCTGAAACTGCAGAGTCAGGGCTGGAACCCAGGTCTCCTGACTCCAAGGCAGGGCTTCAGTCCATCGTCACCCATGTCCCCATTCAGAACCGTGACATGCCCACATTACCCTCCCTGTGTGATGGATAACATCAGTTCTCCCAGCCCTTCCAGCTCATTCTGCCCGGGTAATTCATTATGAGTGGGTAGTGGTAGTTTTTCCAACATATGAACTTGTTAGTTTAATCAGGAAGCCAAAGGCATAACAGGAAAAGCTGTCACACATCACATATTTATTAGAACTTTATAAACTCTGATCTAAATCTCTAACACCTAGAGTAATGACTAGCTAATAACCAGCCGCATTTCCACTCCCAGGCTAAACAATGAATATGTTACCTAGTCATTTTTTCCCAAGGACATGAGCCATTCACTTGTTAACTGCCTTCTGGAAATCATACGTAATATGAAACTAAGATCACATTAGCTAAAACTTTTAGTTATATGGTGATGGAATCAGCCGTAAGAGTGCACTAAGATCATTTAACACAAGTGGGCTGTTGATGACAGAGCTATCGCNCTGGAAATCATACGTAATATGAAACTAAGATCACATTAGCTAAAACTTTTAGTTATATGGTGATGGAATCAGCCGTAAGAGTGCACTAAGATCATTTAACACAAGCGGGCTGTTGATGACAGAGCTATCGCCCACAGAGAAGAACAGCTCACAATGGAGTAGGAATCTGCCTTGACCTAAGCTAGTTTTTGAGAGGCTGTCCTTTCTATCTCAGCTCTGATCACTATAACAGTTAACACAGTTGACATGAGAAGGGGGGAAGGGAGAACATAATTACCATATCCATTCCCACCCCCCATAAACTGCAGCATCTCCAGAAAGGCTCGGGCTACCTCCCTATACCAATGTGGTCCTCCATACTCGTCAGCTGTCTTTGGGATTCTGGTTTTGAGCTGACAGCGAAGCACCTCACCTCACACAGCGGGGTCGGGAAGCGGGGAGTTGTGAACCAAGCTGCCTGCCTAATGGGGCAAGGAAAGGAGCTGTGGCCACCAGCCCTGGGGAAGCTGATGCAAACAGCCAGGCGTTTCCACCAGCACGCGGGTCTCATATCAGAACTGCAAAGGAACCTCGACTGCTGCTCCCGGGAAACTCCTTCCAGGTGGAAGATNGGGATTCTGGTTTTGAGCTGACAGCGAAGCACCTCACCTCACACAGCGGGGTCGGGAAGGGGGGAGTTGTGAACCAAGCTGCCTGCCTAATGGGGCAAGGAAAGGGGCTGTGGCCACCAGCCCTGGGGAAGCTGATGCAAATGGCCAGGCATTTCCACCAGCACGTGGGTCTCATATCAGAACTGCAAAGGAACCTCGACTGCTGCTCCCGGGAAACTCCTTCCAGGTGGAAGGTTTCTTTCCAGGCTCTGTTGTGACTTTTCTAAGCCTACGGCATCACATTTTACCCTCAGCAAACAGGGAGAAGGTTTCAGCCCCATCCTGATGAACAATGCCACATTAATAAAACATTCCTGGGTCCATTAATTCAAATAAATACTTAAGCACCAAGGTGGCAGGTGCCAGGACAGATGCATGGACATTTCAGATATAGTTTCCAGCCCTCCAAGGCACCAGGCCAAGCGGACCAGCACCTCTCAATGCGGGGCCATCTCTCCTTGGCACTCTGGGATCACACACAGTGCCTTTGTTGTGAGCATCTATTAAACCATCTGTGAGACCCACTGGTACTACAGGGAAAGCAACTGAGAGCCTCAGAGAGATGTCAGAACAGTGGAATAAGAAGCCTGGCCCTAAATATTCCCTGGCTATCCCATGCCCAGCCCAGGGCTTGACTGACACAAGTAATGGCAGTGAACAACCACGTGGCTGGATAACAATGGATTACACTTACCAGACATTCTAGGTCGGAGTATAATCCGGTGACATGGAGTGGAAAGATCAGCTGGGCGGGGCCTCATCATCTGCATTCTAATCCCTGGCAAAGAAGTGTGACCCTCATCAAGTCCCTACTTAACTTCTCAGTGAGGCTCACTACATTTTTTCCTGCTGACCCCTGGTACATCACCGTCTTTGCTTTTCTTTAAAAAAAAATTAATATATTGCAGTTTTTTTAAGTATAGAGGAGTTAGAGCAGACACCTATATTTTCAAAACACAGTTAACGTTTTATAGCCTATTTCTACTTACCTTGGATTTTTTAAAAAATAAATTTAATATTACCACTGAGTGTTCTATCCTCCTATAATTGCCCGCCCTCTAACCCCCAAAAGATAGCCAATATTGACAGTGGAGAGCTCCCTCACATACATGTTAGTACCCAGGAACACAAAAGTATACATCCAGAAACGCACAATATTGGGGGCTGTATACTTTAGATAAACGGTAGCAGATATACTGCTGTTCAGTCGCTCAGTCGTGTCCAGCTCTTTGCGGCCCCACAGACTGCGGTGCTCCAGGCCTCCCTGTCCCTCACCTCTCCCGGGGCTTGAGCATATAGCATATACTACATAATTTTACTTTTCCTACTCACAATTGGTATTTATCCTTTTTGATGCAAGTAGGTCTGGTTCAGTCACTTCGGTATCCACCGCATGTGGGACTGTTATTTATCTCCTCTCCTACTGGTGGGTCTACGTAAGTGTTTGTCCATCTATTAACTCATCGAGTATTACTCAGAATCTACTGGTTGTGCCATATACTATGCAGGCATTGGAGACTTAAAGAGAAATGATACAATTTTCACATCCAGGCAAAGATAAAGAGCTCCCTTGTAAAAACGCCAAGGTTGGGGAAATCTCGCCGACTATGCCGGCAGTCAATTGGATATTTATGTTTAGAGCTCAGGAAGGGAGCAAAGGCTTAAGAAATGAGCCTAGAGGTCTTATGTTTACAGGTTGAAGGTGAAGCTATGAGAGCAGATGAGTCAGACAAGGGCGCACATGTCACTAGTCAACCCATAGCCATGCGAGATTAAAAAAGACTACTGTTTTTATGCCACTAAATATTGGGGTGGTTTGTATGCAGAAAAACAGATGACCAAACAAGAGATCACTCTACCAGTGACCCCAAACCAGACTAACTGGGAGTGGCGGCCCTCTACAGCAGATCATGCCGGAGACCCACAGCAACAGCACGGCTGGCACGTCTGTGTGCGCGATGGCTGCAAACAACGCAACAGCCAGGCTGCGACACTACCCAGCACCACACGCTCCTGTGGCCAGGGACACACCCTGGCAGTTAGCGTTCCCCCTCCATCCTGAGAGTGTCCTCAAGCTACAGCTAGGTAGGGTTCTGATGTCTGCCCCATCACACCCCACAGCTTCCCAGGAAACTCCCTTGGATACAAAGCTGATCAGTTCAGTTGCTCAGTCGTGTCCGACTCTCTGCGACCCCATGAATCGCAGCACGCCTGGCCTCCCTGTTCATCACCATCTCTCGGAGTTCACTCAGACTCATGTCCATCGAGTCCGTGATGCCATCCAGCCATCTCATCCTCTGTCATCTTCTTCTCCTGCCTCCAGTCCCTGCCAGCATCAGAGTCTTTTCCAATGAGTCAACTCTTCACATGAGGTGGCCAAAGTACTGGAGTTTCAGCTTTAGCATCATTCCTTCCAAAGAAATCCCAGGGCTGATCTCCTTCAGAATGGACTGGTTGGATCTCCTTGCAGTCCAAGGGACCCTCAAGAGTCTTCTCCAACACCACAGTTCAAAAGCATCAATTCTTTGGTGCTCAGCCTTCTTCACAGTCCAACTCTCACATCCATACATGACCACAGGAAAAACCATAGCCTTGACTAGACAGACCTTAGTCGGCAAAGTAATGTCTCTGCTTTTGAATATGCTATCTAGGTTGGTCATAAGACGCTGCATTATCAAGTGGAATGTTAGAAGAATCGTATGCTTGTCTGCGTGTGTCCACCGTCTCTACACACATCAGCAAAACCTCCAAATGAACGTGCAAGAGTAGCAACAAAGAAGCCAGGTGTTCACTAGGCAAGGTAAGGGCTGGAGACGCCTTTTCTCGGGAGGTAAGGCCTCCTGTGCGGAAAGCACAGCTGATGCGAGGTGCAGGAAAACCAAAATGGAAGAGGAGAAAAATGTCCTCAAAACCCAGTAGCACAGAGGAGAACATGCCAGCAGCCAAG
>SJYW01033689.1:40747-60717 GCA_006410735.1 Raphicerus campestris
GGGTCTCATATCAGAACTGCAAAGGAACCTCGACTGCTGCTCCCGGGAAACTCCTTCCAGGTGGAAGGTTTCTTTCCAGGCTCTGTTGTGACTTTTCTAAGCCTACGGCATCACATTTTACCCTCAGCAAACAGGGAGAAGGTTTCAGCCCCATCCTGATGAACAATGCCACATTAATAAAACATTCCTGGGTCCATTAATTCAAATAAATACTTAAGCACCAAGGTGGCAGGTGCCAGGACAGATGCATGGACATTTCAGATATAGTTTCCAGCCCTCCAAGGCACCAGGCCAAGCGGACCAGCACCTCTCAATGCGGGGCCATCTCTCCTTGGCACTCTGGGATCACACACAGTGCCTTTGTTGTGAGCATCTATTAAACCATCTGTGAGACCCACTGGTACTACAGGGAAAGCAACTGAGAGCCTCAGAGAGATGTCAGAACAGTGGAATAAGAAGCCTGGCCCTAAATATTCCCTGGCTATCCCATGCCCAGCCCAGGGCTTGACTGACACAAGTAATGGCAGTGAACAACCACGTGGCTGGATAACAATGGATTACACTTACCAGACATTCTAGGTCGGAGTATAATCCGGTGACATGGAGTGGAAAGATCAGCTGGGCGGGGCCTCATCATCTGCATTCTAATCCCTGGCAAAGAAGTGTGACCCTCATCAAGTCCCTACTTAACTTCTCAGTGAGGCTCACTACATTTTTTCCTGCTGACCCCTGGTACATCACCGTCTTTGCTTTTCTTTAAAAAAAAATTAATATATTGCAGTTTTTTTAAGTATAGAGGAGTTAGAGCAGACACCTATATTTTCAAAACACAGTTAACGTTTTATAGCCTATTTCTACTTACCTTGGATTTTTTAAAAAATAAATTTAATATTACCACTGAGTGTTCTATCCTCCTATAATTGCCCGCCCTCTAACCCCCAAAAGATAGCCAATATTGACAGTGGAGAGCTCCCTCACATACATGTTAGTACCCAGGAACACAAAAGTATACATCCAGAAACGCACAATATTGGGGGCTGTATACTTTAGATAAACGGTAGCAGATATACTGCTGTTCAGTCGCTCAGTCGTGTCCGGCTCTTTGTGGCCCCACAGACTGCGGTGCTCCAGGCCTCCCTGTCCCTCACCTCTCCCGGGGCTTGAGCATATAGCATATACTACATAATTTTACTTTTCCTACTCACAATTGGTATTTATCCTTTTTGATGCAAGTAGGTCTGGTTCAGTCACTTCGGTATCCACCGCATGTGGGACTGTTATTTATCTCCTCTCCTACTGGTGGGTCTACGTAAGTGTTTGTCCATCTATTAACTCATCGAGTATTACTCAGAATCTACTGGTTGTGCCATATACTATGCAGGCATTGGAGACTTAAAGAGAAATGATACAATTTTCACATTCAGGCAAAGATAAAGAGCTCCCTTGTAAAAACGCCAAGGTTGGGGAAATCTCGCCGACTATGCCGGCAGTCAATTGGATATTTATGTTTAGAGCTCAGGAAGGGAGCAAAGGCTTAAGAAATGAGCCTAGAGGTCTTATGTTTACAGGTTGAAGGTGAAGCTATGAGAGCAGATGAGTCAGACAAGGGCGCACATGTCACTAGTCAACCCATAGCCATGCGAGATTAAAAAAGACTACTGTTTTTATGCCACTAAATATTGGGGTGGTTTGTATGCAGAAAAACAGATGACCAAACAAGAGATCACTCTACCAGTGACCCCAAACCAGACTAACTGGGAGTGGCGGCCCTCTACAGCAGATCATGCCGGAGACCCACAGCAACAGCACGGCTGGCACGTCTGTGTGCGCGATGGCTGCAAACAACGCAACAGCCAGGCTGCGACACTACCCAGCACCACACGCTCCTGTGGCCAGGGACACACCCTGGCAGTTAGCGTTCCCCCTCCATCCTGAGAGTGTCCTCAAGCTACAGCTAGGTAGGGTTCTGATGTCTGCCCCATCACACCCCACAGCTTCCCAGGAAACTCCCTTGGATACAAAGCTGATCAGTTCAGTTGCTCAGTCGTGTCCGACTCTCTGCGACCCCATGAATCGCAGCACGCCTGGCCTCCCTGTTCATCACCATCTCTCGGAGTTCACTCAGACTCATGTCCATCGAGTCCGTGATGCCATCCAGCCATCTCATCCTCTGTCATCTTCTTCTCCTGCCTCCAGTCCCTGCCAGCATCAGAGTCTTTTCCAATGAGTCAACTCTTCACATGAGGTGGCCAAAGTACTGGAGTTTCAGCTTTAGCATCATTCCTTCCAAAGAAATCCCAGGGCTGATCTCCTTCAGAATGGACTGGTTGGATCTCCTTGCAGTCCAAGGGACCCTCAAGAGTCTTCTCCAACACCACAGTTCAAAAGCATCAATTCTTTGGTGCTCAGCCTTCTTCACAGTCCAACTCTCACATCCATACATGACCACAGGAAAAACCATAGCCTTGACTAGACGGACCTTAGTCGGCAAAGTAATGTCTCTGCTTTTGAATATGCTATCTAGGTTGGTCATAAGACGCTGCATTATCAAGTGGAATGTTAGAAGAATCGCATGCTTGCCTGCGTGTGTCCACCGTCTCTACACACATCAGCAAAACCTCCAAATGAACGTGCAAGAGTAGCAACAAAGAAGCCAGGTGTTCACTAGGCAAGGTAAGGGCTGGAGACGCCTTTTCTCGGGAGGTAAGGCCTCCTGTGCGGAAAGCACAGCTGATGCGAGGTGCAGGAAAACCAAAATGGAAGAGGAGAAAAATGTCCTCAAAACCCAGTAGCACAGAGGAGAACATGCCAGCAGCCAAGAGAGCAGGTGGGCTGGGTGCCGTCAGACTCAGAGGGGCAGGGATTCTGCTCCTGCCAAGATAAGAAGGCCTTTTGGCAGTAGCGACATTTGAGCAAAGATGTGAAGCCCATGCGAGATTTAAACACGCAGAGGCAGAGAGTATCAGGAAGAGACCCACACACAGGACAGGCAGCAGGCAGTGTGGGTGAGGGGCCTGCTGTAAGGCTGGCCATGGATCGGGGGGTACAGAGGGAGGCAGAGGGAGAAGCTGGACCAAGGAGCACTCCGCACACCCATCGCAAGAGCAGACGACTTCAAGGTGTTGGGAGCAACTGAAAGTTTCTGAGCCAGATAAAGGTGAGATCAGATCTGAGCCTCAACAAACTTCATTTGGCAGGTACGTTGGGAACAGCAGCCACACGGATCAGAAAAAAAAGTGATGTGGAGTCCACGTGTCACCACCACAGACACAGCTTAAACACTGATGGCCACACCAGTGAAAACTCGAGAGGAAGTATTTTTCAAGGGACTTCAAAATCATTAAAACAAAAATTTTGTTCCTTTCTGTGGAACTCCAGGTTAGCTTCTTAGGAATAAAACAGGACAATGCAATTTTTCAATCTACATTTTTACATATCTTCTTGCATAACCCTTTAGCTTACCCCAACTTCAAGGACCAGCTCAAGACTGTATTTCAGAAATTACTAAATTTCTCTAGTTGCCTGGATTATGCATTTGAGCGCAAGGCATTTAAAATGCATGCATTCGTGTATGTATAATTTATATTACCCCATCTTCCAAAAATGATTTGCAGCAAAGTAATTCATTTCATACTGTCTTTTCCAGTCACTGTTTTGCATATCTATCTTATCTACATTATAAACTTCTTTTGAAGAGGGCCGTATATTATACAGCTTTGGTTCTTTCAAAATTCTCAATTCAGTGGAGGCATATGCTAGTCCCTGACAGATTGTTGATTGATTTCTCTTGCTCCTTTTCTTGGTAATATTTGGGGGAAAAATTCTGATGTCTATTATTCCCAGCTAATCTTTATTATTCCTGTCCATTACATCTAGCAAAAGTAATCTTTCAGAAGACTTACCAGTTTCCTTTTTAAGTACTATTTTTTAGAGTTTATCAAAAGCTCAAGTTATAGAAACCTTCTTCAAGGGCTGGAAATACAAAAAGAAAACCCAAGTTTCTCCTCTGAAGGAACCTAACAAAGGGTGTTCATGGAAGACAGACTTCAGGTCTGCCCGAGAGAACAATGCCGTTGCTGCTGTGATAGGGTGAAGTAGACTGATCGTTCGTGTCTCCCTTAAATTCATGTGTTGAAACCTAATTCCATTGTGATGGTGTTCGAAGGTAGGGCCTCTAGGATGTCATTATGTCAATGAGGGTGGAGCCCAATGCACAGGATTAGTGCCCTTATAAGAGGCTAAAAAGCCTAGAGTTCTCCCTTTCCACCATTGGAGGACACAGAGAGAAGATGGCCGTCCATGAACCAAGCAGCATCCCTGACCAGATGCTGAGTGCACCCTGCCTTGATTATGGACTCACAGCCTCTACAACAAGGTGAAATGGATTTCTGTTGTTTAAAAGCCACTTAATCTATGGTGTTCTATTACAACAGCCCAGAGGGACATGGATTCCAGGAAACAACAACCATGAGACAGTAACTAAATCCCTTATTAGGTTTGTCCCCACATCGATCTAGAATTCAACCACCAACATTCATAAGCTCTACCGTCATCATTTGCAGGAAACCAGGAAATCGCCACCACCCCACCATGGGTGGGTTACTGTTCCTGCTACTGATGCTGCCCTTTCCTTTTTTTATTTGACTTTTAAGGCAATTTTCTTAAACTAAGGTTTTAAAATGTAATGTTTAAAATCAAAGCAGAGTAACTCCCTAGCCTCGTAGATACTGCAGTCTTCCTACAACTGACCTGGCGTGTGTTACAATGCAGCACAGGGAAGCTACTACCTCTTGGGTCCATTCAGGAAGAACCTCATTGTACCACCACTTCACTTATGACATGGTCTCATATCCTCCTGGAGCATCAAGTGAGGCTTCTCTTTATCAATATTCAAACAAGCTGTGTTCTAAGTTCTAAGTCTAGAACTCAGAATTCACATTTTCCATAGAAACCATCCTAGAAGTGAGAGGTTCCCAAGACAGCTCACACAGCCTATATGCTCCAAATAGAGTGAAGATGTTTCTCTGAGGAAGTGCATTCAAATTACATATCAGCAGGTATGTTTGGGTATACATGTGCCACCAGGAAGGCGCCAAAGAATTGATGCTTTTGAACTGTGGTGTTGGAGAAGACTCTTGAGAGTCCCTTGGACTGCAAGGAGATCCAACCAGTCCATTCTGAAGGAGATGAACCCTGGGATTTCTTTGGAAGGAATGATGCTGAAGCTGAAACTCTAGTACTTTGGCCACCTCGTGTGAAGAGTTGACTCATTGGAAAAGACTCTGATGCTGGGAGGGATTGGGGGCAGGAGGAGAAGGGGATGACTGAGGATGAGATGGCTGGATGGCATCACAGACTCGATGGACGCGAGTCTGAGTGAACTCTGGGAGATGGTGATGAACAGGGAGGCCTGGCGTGCTTTGATTCACGGGGTTGCAAAGAGTCGGACACGACTGAGCGACTGAACTGAACCACCTATGTATGTGAGTACATCGCAGTCACGTGACACTTGGACAAAGAAAACTGGACGAGGTCCTATCCTATCATTTAAATGTACTGGAGGTTTATAAGGAATTGTTGAACTGGCAGCCTGTCTTCCAGGGGGGCTTCCCAGGCTGCAAGTAGTGGTGAAGAACCTGCCTGCCGATGCAGGAGATGTAAGAGAGTGAGTTCAAGCCCTGGGTCAGGAAGACTCCCTGGAGAAGGAAACAGCAACCCACTCCAGTATTCTTGCCTGGAGAATCCCACAAACAGAGGAGCCTGGCCAGCTCCATAGGACTACAGACGGTCAGATACAGCTGAAATAATTTAGCATACACGCAGTATCTTACAGTAGCTTTGATTAATCAAGTATTTAGTGTATAAACATTGTGCATTCCCCTCCTACACTCAGGCTGATAGGAACTCTGTCTTCCAAGTTCTTTAACACTTTATCTGTAAAGTGTCCTAGGGAATTTACAAATCTTACTCATATTCAACTTATTTGCATACGCCTGGTAACTCAGTCACCACCACAAGTATTAGGAAGCTTTCATCACCATTTAAAGATGGCACCTCTAACAGTCAACAGCCAACATTCATAAGGGATGAATCTCATCCCTTAATCCTTACAAGCATCCCACAAACTGGGTAGACTCAGAAGGTAAGGGATATACATAAAACAAAAGGCAAGGGATAGCCCCATAAAGTGTTAGCTGCTCAGTCGTGTGCAATTCTTTGTGACCCCATGAACTGTAGCCTGCCAAGCTCTTCCATCCACGGAATTTCCTAGGCAAGAATACTGGAGTGGGTTGCCATTTCCTTCTCCAGGGGAATCTTCCTAACACAGAGATCGAGACTTCAACCCAAATCTGCCTACTATTTTGCCTTCTTTCCATCACTCCAGGCTGCTTCTCTCCTTGTGCAGGAGTCTCTCAGGGCACACGGGCACTCATTTGTTTATCAAATGAGCCACATGCCTTAGGGCCACCTGGCGTATCACCAGCCCCCACTACCTACAACTCAGTACTCACCCCCTAGTCTGACTTCTGTTCAGTGCCTACCTGTAGCTTCTGCAGATCTAAACTCCCATTTAGAAATTTTGAATATTTTGTACTGAAATTTTCCCCAAAGCTTTTAATACTAACACACTGAAAGGAAAAGAGGGGGAAATGAGATTATACAAGTCAAGGGTTTGGCCAAGGGGATGGTGATACACTGAAGCCATCCTCAAAAGTCGAGGAGAAACGGGGGACCTACTCAGGTCAGCCCCATCAGGACCTGTTACTGGAATTACAGCTGAGCCCTCTGCCAGGAGACTTGGGCTAATTCAGGCCTGTTCCTTCATAAGACTCCAGCATCTGCTATGCTTCTCCAGGTTTCTAATTTCAGCTGCAAAGACAGAGTCCAGGAAACGAGGCAGACACATCCAAGGGTCTGCAGAAACAAAGAGAAGAATCCAAATGCATAACTGCCTGCCCTGAAAAGATTCCAAAGAACAGGCTCAGAAGACAGAAAGAAAAGGTTAGAAAGAAATGAGAGATAAGCAGAGCCACAGCCCTAAGCTGAAATTCAGAAGAATCCTGAAATCATAAAAGCAAGAAACACAGTGATGGGGGAGGCACAGAGGGAATGACTGAGTCTTGCATTTGAAAAATGAGGAGCCTAGAAAGGTTACGTGGNTGTGAAGAGTTGACTCATTGGAAAAGACTCTGATGCTGGGAGGGATTGGGGGCAGGAGGAGAAGGGGATGACTGAGGATGAGATGGCTGGATGGCATCACAGACTCGATGGACGCGAGTCTGAGTGAACTCTGGGAGATGGTGATGAACAGGGAGGCCTGGCGTGCTTTGATTCACGGGGTTGCAAAGAGTCGGACACGACTGAGCGACTGAACTGAACCACCTATGTATGTGAGTACATCGCAGTCACGTGACACTTGGACAAAGAAAACTGGACGAGGTCCTATCCTATCATTTAAATGTACTGGAGGTTTATAAGGAATTGTTGAACTGGCAGCCTGTCTTCCAGGGGGGCTTCCCAGGCTGCAAGTAGTGGTGAAGAACCTGCCTGCCGATGCAGGAGATGTAAGAGAGTGAGTTCAAGCCCTGGGTCAGGAAGACTCCCTGGAGAAGGAAACAGCAACCCACTCCAGTATTCTTGCCTGGAGAATCCCACAAACAGAGGAGCCTGGCCAGCTCCATAGGACTACAGACGGTCAGATACAGCTGAAATAATTTAGCATACACGCAGTATCTTACAGTAGCTTTGATTAATCGAGTATTTAGTGTATAAACATTGTGCATTCCCCTCCTACACTCAGGCTGATAGGAACTCTGTCTTCCAAGTTCTTTAACACTTTATCTGTAAAGTGTCCTAGGGAATTTACAAATCTTACTCATATTCAACTTATTTGCATACGCCTGGTAACTCAGTCACCACCACAAGTATTAGGAAGCTTTCATCACCATTTAAAGATGGCACCTCTAACAGTCAACAGCCAACATTCATAAGGGATGAATCTCATCCCTTAATCCTTACAAGCATCCCACAAACTGGGTAGACTCAGAAGGTAAGGGATATACATAAAACAAAAGGCAAGGGATAGCCCCATAAAGTGTTAGCTGCTCAGTCGTGTGCAATTCTTTGTGACCCCATGAACTGTAGCCTGCCAAGCTCTTCCATCCACGGAATTTCCTAGGCAAGAATACTGGAGTGGGTTGCCATTTCCTTCTCCAGGGGAATCTTCCTAACACAGAGATCGAGACTTCAACCCAAATCTGCCTACTATTTTGCCTTCTTTCCATCACTCCAGGCTGCTTCTCTCCTTGTGCAGGAGTCTCTCAGGGCACACGGGCACTCATTTGTTTATCAAATGAGCCACATGCCTTAGGGCCACCTGGCGTATCACCAGCCCCCACTACCTACAACTCAGTACTCACCCCCTAGTCTGACTTCTGTTCAGTGCCTACCTGTAGCTTCTGCAGATCTAAACTCCCATTTAGAAATTTTGAATATTTTGTACTGAAATTTTCCCCAAAGCTTTTAATACTAACACACTGAAAGGAAAAGAGGGGGAAATGAGATTATACAAGTCAAGGGTTTGGCCAAGGGGATGGTGATACACTGAAGCCATCCTCAAAAGTCGAGGAGAAATGGGGGACCTACTCAGGTCAGCCCCATCAGGACCTGTTACTGGAATTACAGCTGAGCCCTCTGCCAGGAGACTTGGGCTAATTCAGGCCTGTTCCTTCATAAGACTCCAGCATCTGCTATGCTTCTCCAGGTTTCTAATTTCAGCTGCAAAGACAGAGTCCAGGAAACGAGGCAGACACATCCAAGGGCCTGCAGAAACAAAGAGAAGAATCCAAATACATAACTGCCTGCCCTGAAAAGATTCCAAAGAACAGGCTCAGAAGACAGAAAGAAAAGGTTAGAAAGAAATGACAGATAAGCAGAGCCACAGCCCTAAGCTGAAATTCAGAAGAATCCTGAAATCATAAAAGCAAGAAACACAGTGATGGGGGAGGCACAGAGGGAATGACTGAGTCTTGCATTTGAAAAATGAGGAGCCTAGAAAGGTTACGTGGCAAACCCTCGGTCACACAGCTAAATGGGAACGGAGATGAGAGTATGGAGGTCCTGCTTCTGGGCACTGTTCTAACAAACCTCAGGAAAACAGAATGTGTGTGGAACCCATAACTTTGACTGATTCAGTTTTTAATGAAAAAGCATCCTGTCTGCACTACAAAAGAGTCATAAAGGTGCCATGGAAACCATGAGGTTCCTGGAAGCAGTTAGTCAAATGCTTGACTGGACCATAGCTTCAGGTTCCCCAAAGGGGTGATATTCAATTTCTTAAAAAGCCACCGTCACTAATGAACACCTCTGACATACAGGAGCTCAGAATGAAGTTACGAAGGGGGTTAGAAATGATACCGCATTAAGCAGGAACCAAACGCATCAAGTAGATACTCATAGTGTTACTGTGTCACTGAATGCATGTCAAGACTGTTGGGCTTCAAAAACACTTTAAGAATTTCAAAGCCTAAGTAAGCGTGACATAAAATTCAAAATCCATAAAGGAAAAAGACTGACAAATATGCCATTCTTTTTAAAGATTCTCCATAAACAAATTTAAAAACAAATGTTAAGAAACCTGCGCACATGTACAAAGGAAGTTTAATATCTTACTCTCAAAGCTCCTATAAATCAGGAACAAAATATATAAACAACCTTTCGAAAGATTAAGAGTTGATAACGAGCGAGAAGCTGCTGTGTAACACGGGGAGCCCAGCCCAGTGCTCTGTGATGACCTAGGGGGTGGGATGCGGGTGGGGAGGCTCAACCTTATATGGTTATGACTGATTCACGCTGATCTATGGCAGAGACCACCAAACACTGTAAAGCAATTATCCTCCAGTTTAAAAAAAAAAAATGAATCAACATAGAAAAAGATGCTCATCCTTAACCATGATTTAAGAAATGGCTATGAAACAGCTAGATACCATTTTTTTAACCTACAAGTTTTGCAAGACATTGACTGGTAATACTAAAAGGTAAGGAAAGAGCCACACTCGAAGCTGTTGACAGGATAACAAAAGGGGTTAAACCTGGAGGGCAACTTAACCTAGGTGGACAAGTCTGCTCAAGTCTAGCAGTCTCCTACAAAAGCACTCACCTAGTGACGAAGTAAATAAATAAGAATATTAACTGTGGCATGGTTTGTGGTTGAAAAATTGAGAATTGGCCTAAATTTCCATCAATCATGGTGTGGAAACATTGCATAGCTGTTCATGTGATTAATATGTAGTAGTAGACGAATATGCTTGCTTTGGAAAGATAATCAAGATATATTAAATGAAAACATTACAGGACACACACAGTATTGACCCTTGTTCTGTTTTTTGTTTTTTTTAATGGCTCTATGGCCAGGTGGTTTGTGCACGCAAAAGGCAAGTCTGAAAAGCTTATCACAAAACCTAACAGTTCATCTCCAATTGAGTGGGATTACTCGATGAACATGAGTCTGAGTGAACTCCGGGAGATGGTGATGGACAGGGAGGCCTGGCGTGCTGCAATTCATGGGGTCGCAAAGAGTCGGACACAACTGAGTGACTGAACTGAACTGAACTGCAAAGAAGAAAAAAGCAAGAGAGTTCCAGAAAAACATCTATTTCTACTTTATTGACTATGCCAAAGCCTTTGACTGTGTGGATCACAATAAACTGTGGAAAATTCTGAAAGAGATGGGAATACCAGACCACCTGACCTGCCTTTTGAGAAATCTGTATGCAGTTCACGAAGCAACTGTTAGAACTGGACATGGAACAACAGACTGGTTCCAAATAGGAAAAGGAGTACGTCAAGGCTGTATATTGTCACCATGCTTATTTAACTTATATGCAGAGTAGATCATGAGAAACACTGGGCTGGGAGAGGCACAAGCTGCAATCAAGATTGCTGGGACAAATATCAATAATCTCAGATATGCAGATGACACCACCATTATGGCAGAAAGTGAAAGTGAAGTCACTCAGTCATGTCTTTGCAACCCCATGGACTGTAGCCCACCAGGCTCCTCTGTCCATGGGATTTTCCAGGCAAGAATACTGGAGTGGGTTGCCATTTCCTTCTCCAGGGGATCTTCTCGACCCAGGGATCAANTCCCAGCTCTCCCCTCAGTCATGTCTTTGCAACCCCATGGACTGTAGCCCACCAGGCTCCTCTGTCCATGGGATTTTCCAGGCAAGAATACTGGAGTGGGTTGCCATTTCCTTCTCCAGGGGATCTTCTCGACCCAGGGATCAAACCCAGGTCTCCCACATTGCAGGCAGATGCTTTAACATCTGAGCCGCAAGGGAAGCCCATGGCAGAAAGTGAAGAAGAACGAAAAAGCTTCTTGATGAAAGTGAAAGAGGAGAGTGAAAATGTTGGCTTAAAGCTTAACATTCAGAAATCGATCATGGCACCTGGTCCCATCACTTCATGGGAAATAGATGGGGAAACAGTGGAAACAGTGTCAGACTTTATTTTGGGGGGCTCCAGAATCACTGCAGATGGTGACTGCAGCCATGAAATTAAAAGACATTTACTCCTTGGAAGGAAAGTTATGACCAACCTAGATAGCATATTCAAAAGCAGAGACATTACTTTGCCAACAAATGTCCGTCTAGTCAAGGCTATGGTTTTTCCAGTAGTCAGGTATGGCTGTGCGAGTTGGACTGTGAAGAAAGCTGAGTGCTGAACAATTGATGCTTTTGAACTGTGGTGTTGGAGAAGACTCTTGAGAGTCCCTTGGACTGCAAGGAGATCCAACCAGTCCATTCTAAAGGTGATCAGCCATGGGTGTTCTTTGGAAGGACTGATGCTAAAGCTGAAACTCCAGTACTTTGGCCATCTCACGTGAAGAGTTGACTCATTGGAAAAGATTCTGATGCTGGGAGGGATTGGGGGCAGGAGAAGAGAACCACAGAGGATGAGATGGCTGGATGGCATCACCGACTTAATGGACATGAGTTTGGGTGAACTCCAAGAGTTGGTGATGGACAGGGAGGCTGGGCGTGCTGTGATTCATGGGGTCACAAAGAGTCAGACACGACTGAGTGACTGATCTGAACTGATAAGGAAGGAGGAGATGCGTTAGGAAGAAAAGTAGTAAGATTGGGGATGATCATTATTTTCTCTATTGTTTTCTGCACCTTCCTAATTTTCCATAATACTCAAGAGTTCTTTTGCATTGAGAGAAAATTCAATGAAAATACTAAAAATTTCATAATGAAATATATAGAAAAAGGTGGTGCATTGTGACAGGAAGGGAGAAGTCATCTAGCAGAAAATGACAGAGCTGGCCCTCAGTCTATACTACTGCCCCTTGGGAACATTTATAAAAAAAAAAAAAAATCTGTAAGCATATAATGTTTTATTTCCATCAGAGATTTAACACAGACTGAGTACTCTGATGTTCTTAGAACTCCTCACCCACACACCTGGTATACAACACACAATGTCCATGATATGACAATGACTCTACTAGGCCACCAAAAACTAAAGCCAGGACATATTGCCTATGGACCTGCTCAGTAATCAAAACCTCTAAGCTTCAAACACTTTTTATACATTTCTCACATGAGACTGTCTGGAGTGTGCCCATTTCAGCAGAGTACTCAGACCGTGCACTCATAACACGGCTGTTATGGCTCCTACATGAACCCCCTTCAGAGGCTTCATATTTTCACACATCCTCAGGGATGTTCCATCTTTAGTGAGAATGGAATTACTTGGAAGTCAGAGGTGTGAGTCAGCCCCAAATTTAGGAAACAAGATGGGTCAGTATCACCCACCTCCCAATACTAGTTACTTCTGGCGCCAGGCTGTACTCCTGGTCAATGAGTTCAGAACCTTGGAAAATACTTTTTTCTCCCTCATCTTCCAGCCTCTAAGATGACAAAGTAATCTGGAACACTTCTAAGAGTAAAAGGAAGCCCCTGTAATAGTAGGTTGATGCTTATGAAATGACCACATGTGATCATTTTTGACCAACAGAAAGGTCAGTTTCACATGATTCACCTATAAACCAGCCATCTCTGGTGCAAACAAAGACATGTGGTCAGCCAGCACCTAAGCCACCACCAGACTCTTTCCCACCTGCTTCCCTCACCACCTCTCCCCTTTCCCCATCTGAAACATTTTGGTCCAGGCATCCTTTGCCTTTAAACTCAGCCTGGCAACTGCTACAGTCTCCTTGCTTTCAATCTCTCTCCTCTCCGACCCAGCCTACCAATAGCTAGGAGATCCCCCTACCTGAAACCCAATTCTGGCCCTTCACTCCTTGTTAGAGAAGGATCAGTAGTTCCCAGAGCCTCCTGCAGGTTGTTATTCGAGGCCCTTGGTTCTCTCTGACCACTATCTCCACTCTCTCCTTCGGTCTGACCTTTAAGAGCCACCCACTAACATGTTATCAGTTGGTCCACTCTATCTAAGTGCAAGTCCTTCGCCACTGACCTCATTCACACTAAACATCCTTAAAAATTGAATTTCCTGCACCCTTGCTTTGAATTCCTGCTTGCTGTCCTGTTCCTGCCTCTTCTCCTTAACCTCTAACTTTGCATTTGCCCAGGGGCCCAACATTGGGTTCTATGATGGCTTCTCAGCTTGGCTACCATGTACCCCCATCTCTGACCAATGTTTGCTCTCAGCTCCTCTAGGAGACCCTGCTAAGCCAGCCCAGTCCCTGCAGCCTCAGCTGGCACCCACCCATGGGGCTGGCGGGATTGGGGAGCTGTTACTGCACATGCACCCAGCCAGTCCAATGGAATTACCCCATTTCTTGAGAAAGCACTGGATTTTCAAAATAACCAAATATGATTCCCTCTTCCTGGAATGCTCCACCCTGCCCTATCTTATCTTCCTGTAATCCTCCCCATCCTTCATGACTTCAGCCTTCTCTGACTTTCCTCCCACATCCATTCCCACAGATGAACCTCTCCAGATCCATCTCACCTCCATCATCACATGCTAGTGCAACCTGGCTTGTCCCAGGGTTGCTCAGACGCTTACATCAACCAGACAGGAGGCACCATAAAAGCAATCTCAACCACTCTTTTGATTCCCAGACATACTCCACTACCTGGCTCACTGAAAGTGCTCAATGAAGACTTATTTAGTTGTACTGATAAAATGTGTTTGGTCCACGTGTAAATTATATGATGGCTTGAACACAACTAGAAGTTTCAAAACTTCTTGGGCTATAGCAGTGTGGTTAGGACAGTTCTTGCCAATAATACATAAACATGTAAATTCTGATATTTTTGTTAAGACTCATTCATCACTTTACAGCAGCAGAATATAGGGCTTATTTTCCAAGCAATAAGCATGATGGATTTGTAGACATAAGAGGCAAAAAGTTTTAGGTTCCACATTGCTGCTGCTGTTGCTGCTAAGTCACTTCAGTTGTGTCCGACTCTGTGCGACCCCATAGATGGCAACCCACCAGGCTCCCCCGTCCCTGGGATTCTCCAGCCAAGAGTACTGGAGTGGGGTGCCATTGCCTTCTCCAATGCATGAAAGTGAAAAGTGAAAGTGAAGTCACTTAGTCATGTCCAACTCTTAGCGACCCCATGGTCTGCAGCCTACCAGGCTCCTCCATCCATGGGATTTTCCAGGCAAGAGTACTGGAGTGGGGTGCCATTGCCTTCTCCAAGGTTCCATATTAGGTACTGTCAAATGACACAAACCAATCACTGGGGAGGGACAGTAACCTCCAATATGAGTCCCAAGCCTAGCAAAGTCTAGAGGCAAACCACTGACAGCTCATGAGGTGGCTTCAGGTGCCAAAAGACTCACTGACAACAAAGAACCCAGGGCAGTAGATCACAGACCCTGCTGCAACCGGGATTCAAGTGAAACTGAGATAGAGCAGCGAAAGCAACATGAAACTGTAGCCAACACAGCCTGGGATTGGCAAAGGAAAGTCAGCAGCCAGGAAACTGATACTCAACCCTAAACAAAGAGGAAACTACACAGCTTTTGCCAAGAGGCTAGAGGTGTGAGCCAGGAAAGGACAAGACTGACTAGCCCCATCGAANCCTGGGATTGGCAAAGGAAAGTCAGCAGCCAGGAAACTGATACTCAACCCTAAACAAAGTGGAAACCACACAGCTTTTGCCAAGAGGCTAGAGGTGTGAGCCAGGAAAGGACAAGACTGACTAGCCCCATCGAAGTCCAGGCAGGAGACCACCTGTCAAGATCAGAGTAAATGATTCCCTGCAAAACTCAGTGAATGTTTCCTCTACAATGTAATTTGCTTGTAACTAACATTCTCCATCAAGCAGGGCAGCTCGTGGGTTTATTTATGGGTATGTGCGGGCATGCTCAGGTGCTAAGTCGAATCCAGCTCTGCGACCCTGTGGACTGTAGCCCACCAGGCTCCACTGTCCACAGGATTTCCCAGGTAAGAATACTGGAATAGGCAGCCATTCCCTTCTCCAGGGGATCTTCCTGACCCAGGGACCAAACTCATGTCTCCTGCACTGGCAAGTCGATTCTTTACCACTGAGCCACCAGGGAAGCCCACTTAGGGGTATACTTTAATAGTTCATATTCAGAGGTGTGGAGACACTGCATTGCTTAAAATCAGCTGCTTCTCTCACAGGTATATTATTCAGATTGCTTAAGGGCCGATGTGTTAACTGGTAAATGTTGCTTTGGAGCTACAGGTTCCAAACCTAGTTGCCAAGTTCTCTGGATTCCAATTAAAGTGTAACATTCATATTATATGTCCCAAAGACCCCCATCAAAATCAACACTAAAATATCTACCAAGTAGCAAGCTAGTTGTTAACATAAAGAAAATATGGATGGAGCAGAAAAAAATCTCTCTCACTTCAAGCAGCCTGTAAACTACAACTCAGCTTTGAAAAACATTTAAGCCTTCAACTGTGTGGGTACAGACGGGAAGCGCAGTAGTGTGGGGGCTGGATTAACTGGGAAAGGCTGCCGGAGATGGCTGGACTTAAACAGAAGCAAAAGGCCAAATGCTTAGAAACAGGAGTAGACCAGTGAAGACAATGCTAATGTAAGGCAGATGATGGAGTCAGCTCTCTTGGGTGATCAGGGCAGAGACTCTCAACCACTTCCTCCTGCAGCACACAGAACTCAGGTGCCAACAGAAGTCACCCGAGGAGTGGCTCGGGGAAGAGACCTTCAGCAGAGGGGAACAGGTCAGACCTCAGAACCCGATCTGCGCAGACTCTGCAGCTCAAGAAGAAAATCCCCAGGAGGCCAAGGCCACCTGCCCCCGAGGTATCTCCCCAGCATCTAACTGTCTGTCAGTATCATACACCTTCATCTGCCCTGAATAAATGTGCAGAGAGGTAGTGGTGACCTCCAGATGGACAATCCAAGGACAACTCTAAGAGCAGAGCGACCCTTGGTAACTGCTATTAGGCTTGAAACACAACTTCCCCATTCTGTTTCCATTTAATCCATTTTCTCCAGCCACGGGCACAATACGTATTCCAGCATGTCTCAATCTGCATCCCTTGATGAAATTTGAAGTTGTGCATTTCCAAATTCAGACATTTTCTATGTCCTTATCTTTTATACCTAATGCTCAGAATAAAACCAACTGCAATATGGGCAGGAAAAAAACAAAAAGCCTACCTGAAACAGAAAATGCATGTCAGGCAATAGTGGGAAATGGGTTTATACAGGTAAGAATGGGCAGATGAGGGAGGCTTCTCAGAACTGGAGGCTGTTAGTGGCTCCAGAACAGATCAGTCACATGTGAGGACCATGCTTTGGGAATAGTTGTCCAAGAGTGATTCACAGCAGAGGCCAAGAGAGGCACAGAACAGAAGTTTGACCAGGTGTGCTTCCTTCTACTCCCAAAGGCTGCCTTAGATAGAAAGTCACCAGCCTTGTTTCTTTGGTGAGTAAAATGCAGGTCACTCCTGAGATTCTTACCTCCAAGGGTTCATCCCCAAACACAATGCCCTTACCCTAGGTGAGAAGTTCTTGATCACAGCTGACCCCCAGGAGGCATTTGGTGAGGCCTACAGACATTTGGGCCTGATCTATGTGCATTCACAGAATGGTTAGCTGAGGAACACAAGACATCTTACAGTTATTTTTCCCCAGCAAACCCAACTGGCTTCAGTGATACTAACAGGCATCCAACATTGGACTCACTAACGTTATCCTCTACCAAAGGGCTACCTACATACTGACAAGTATTCATCAGGGCCCCATTGCCTCCCATGAGCTCCGTGGGCTGGCTGAAGACACTGGACACAGAGTCACAGTTCTGGGGTCCAGACACAGATCCTCAGTGTCCTTAACCCAGTGAGTGGTCATCTCCCAAACTCAGAGCCAAGATGCATGGCCCAGATGTTTCAGCAAAGCCCCGCCTGGGAACTGAAGGAAGAACTAAAACTACACGCAGGTGTGGTCCCCCGACAGCAAGGGAGGAGCAGGTTCTCTCTTGTACATTAGCACATCTGTTTGGATATTCACTAGAGTAAATTCTTAAATGACTAATTCAGTTTCACTCTGTCATAGTTAAAGCAAAGCGTTTTATGTGGCATCTGCCTCTGCTAAATCAGGGTCTTGTTTTCTTCTGAGTTGTCGCAGTGAAGAGAGAAATGCCTGATGCTGGTTCTGCTGCTTAAGTAAAGGTTTGAGAGAATGCCTTTTCACACGTGGGAATCCCAACTTCACTGAGCATCTCTGAAGCCTCGTTTACTGTCATGCAACACCAGGTCCACTGACAAGAAAACTTCAGCTCCTATGCACAGGTGTGGTGGTATGGTTTAGTCGCTAAGTCATGTCCGACTCTCACGACCCCAAGGACTGCAACCTGCGGGGCTCCTCTGTCCATGGGATTCTCTGGGCAAGAATATTGGAGTGGGTTGCCATTTCCTTCTCCAGGGGATCTTCCCAACCCAGGGATCAAACCTGGGTCTCCTGCATTGCAGGCAGACTCTTTACCAACTAAGTTACAGGAAAAGGCCTGCATGGTATGAAAGGTGCCTACCACCCTCCACCTGCTTCCTTACTCTTCCCCCAGAGCAATCGGTTAGACCCAGGATACTGATGGCTACTAGGGCATGCTCACTGTCATCCAAAGGTCACACACAGTGCTCTGCCTCCTCTCCACCTTCTCTCTTCCAGGCCCAGGGGTCAGCAAACTGAACCGGATGTAAAGGCTCCCCAGTGTCAGGCTATCTTTGTTCACTCCCTCCTGTCTTTGCAGGGGACACGGAAGAGCATGGTAAGACCCCTAGAAAAGGATGCGGCTCAGTGTGAGCTGAAGCCATTTCCACCGCTCAAAACCACAATGCTCCAACCCAGAACTCTGCTTTGGAAGGCATTGGGCTTGGGGTTAATCAACATCTAGTGGAAAGTTGATCAATATTTGGCAATTATTCCTTAAACAGGTTCCAGAGAAGAATAAAGGTACTTAATGAGACAGTAGTCAGGCATCCGTGAGTCCCTGACCATATCATCTCTGTAGCATGTAATTTTTACCTTAAGTCCTAAGGCAATCTTGACTGCCACATGCTGCAGCTTAAAAAAACTTTAAAACAAAGAAAAAGAAAAAAGATCATCTCCAAGTTTTAACCTGGAAAAAGGAAGAGAGAATGTTCAAAGAGAATTCACAGAACTAATGCAGCCCAGAAGGAGAAAAGCTAGGTAACACATCGCCCCCGTGGTCCAGTGTTGCAGAGACCCATTGAGAAGGTAGAGATGTAGAGATGGCCGCATAATAGGAATACTAAGAGGGAGAGTCTGCAGTTAGTAAGAGACCTGATACAGGCCAGAGGCTACTGGAACTCAGTCTGGCCTGCCTCAGAAGAAAAGATTAGAACTTGCCTGTTCCAAGCTTGGTCCACACAAAAGGAAGAGCATCAGCAACACCTGGAAGTTTGTTCAAAGTGCAGAATCTCCAACTGCATCTCTATTTTTAAATATCCCCAGTTGTTTTGCCTGCACACTCTAGTTTGAGCTTTTCCCCAAAGCTCCAAAGCAAAAGAACCGCATGACCCCACGTCGACCCATGATTCCCCAAAGGCCTTTCCTCTCCCCATTTTCTGCTTCAGCCCATGAGAGAATTTTCTGCCCTCTTCAGGGAGTAATGGAGAGGCAGTCTTTTGTCTTCAGTCCAAATGCATTCCTCTCTTGAAGAAGAGGAGCTACTCCCAAGGCCTGGATGTTATCAGCAGGTGGAGTTATTATGCTCTTGAAACAGACTCTGCCCTCTTGCCCTTCTCTCCTGCCCCACCCCTCCTTGTTTTATCTGTACTGAGGATTGCAGGTTCACCTTGGGTAGTCAGCAAGCATCCTTTGGTTAGCGGACCAGGTGAGCCGCTTTGTGGGCTCAGCTATCTTAACATTTTGGCAATGTTGTAACCTCAGGAACTTACCAACAGCACTGAATTTGAGAGTAAAAGAGCCAGACATCTTGGAATGTGAAGTCAAATGGGCCTTAGAAAGCATTACTACAAACAAAGCTAGTGGAGGTGATGGAATTCCAGTGGAGCTGTTTCAAATCCTGAAAGATGATGCTGTGAAAGTGCTGCACTCAATATGCCAGCAAATTTGGAAAACTCAGCAGTGGCCACAGGACCGGAAAAGGTCAGTTTTCACTCCAATCCCAAAGAAACACAATGCCAAAGAATGCTCAAACTACCGCACAGTTGCACTCATCTCACATGCTAGTAAAGTAATGCTCAAAATTCTCCAAGCCAGGCTTCAGCAATATGTGAACTGTGAACTCCCTGATGTTCAAGCTGGTTTTAGAAAAGGCAGAGGAACCAGAGATCAAATTGCCAACATCCGCTGGATCATGGAAAAGGCAAGAGAGTTCCATAAAAACATCTCTTTCTTCTTTATTGACTATGCCAAAGCCTTTGACTGTGTGGATCACAATAAACTGTGGAAAATTCTGAAAGAGATGGGAATAGCAGACCACCTGACCTGCCTCTTGAGAAA
>SJYW01033689.1:79004-90185 GCA_006410735.1 Raphicerus campestris
GATGGACAAGAGCCCTGCCAGAAAGCATGGTGAACACTGGCAGTCACAGGACCACAAAACGCCACAGCAGCAGCCCCTGTGGGTGGGCTGGGGCTCAGCTGGCATGGAGCGCTCTGAGGATCACCAGGACTCACACATCAGGAGGACTCGAGAAGAGAGGGTAGTAAGAAGTAAACACTTGGCTTCTACAGCTTAGGAGAAGAACTGTTTCCCTACAGACTGGGGTACAAACAAGTTAAGAATTCAGACCAGGATGAGGCTGGATGATGAAAGAGGACAGTCACTAGCCCTTGGGCAGAAACAAGAGGTACACTGCATGCTGTGTTTAGTCACCAAGCTCTGTTTCTGTGACGCCAGGGACTGTAACCTGCCAGGCTCCTCTGTCCATGGGATTCTCCAGGCAAAAATACCAGAGTGGGTAGCCATTCCNGAAACAAGAGGTACACTGCATGCTGTGTTTAGTCACCAAGCTCTGTTTCTGTGACGCCAGGGACTGTAACCTGCCAGGCTCCTCTGTCCATGGGATTCTCCAGGCAAAAATACCAGAGTGGGTAGCCATTCCCTTCTCCAGGGGATCTTCCTAACCCAGGGATGGAACCAGGGTCTCCTGCACTGCAGGAAGACTTTTTTTTTTTTTTTTACCACTAAGCCACCAGGTTGGTACTCAATGTTTGAATGAGTAAAATAGTATTTACTCTCATTTACATAAGAAAGTAAAGTATGGGACTTCCCTGGTGGTCCAGTGGTTAAGACTTCATGCTTCCAATGCAGGGGGCAAGGTTTGACCCCTGGTCAGGGAAGATCCCACATGTCACATGGCACAGCCAAAAAGAAAAAATAAAATAAGGTAATTAATTGGTAAAATTAAGCACTTTGCCAAGCATACATTACTAAAAGTTCCCAGAGCCCGGATTGGACCCCAGATCTGTGGGACCCCATAGCAACACCCTGAATCAACACTTCCCTCTCCTCTTGAGTCAGTCAAATGTGCTTTTTTTTAAAAAAAAAATTCCTAAACATGTGTCACTCAGACCAGCCAGTCATACTCCATAAACCCAAATCCCCAACATGGAGGACCCAATGAAACTGGAAGTTAAGGAACCAAACTTTTACTCCATTATTAAAATGTGCCAAAGATGTTTGTAGCATGGATTGGTGAGCATAGGTTATTAGGGCTATTAACCACCTGGAGAGTTTGACAATGTAGAGTATGGGGCTGTCCAAAAAAAAAGTCCAAAAAGAAAATACATATACAATACATATACACACATAATGTATATTTAAAAGTACAGTTTAAAATAGGGTAAAGGGAGAAAACACAGAGCCAAACACCTATGGATTCAGATTAGAGGATGCCTTACTAAAACACACACACATCAGAAGAAGATCCTGCAGTCGCAACCAGTCCATTCTGAAGGAGATCAGCCCTGGGATTTCTTTGGAAGGAATGATGCTAAAGCTGAAACTACAGTACTTTGGCCACCTCATGCGAAGAGTTGACTCATTGGAAAAGACTCTGATGCTGGGAGGGATCAGAGGCAGGAGGAGAAGGGGACGACAGAGGATGAGATGGCTAGATGGCCTCCTGGACTCGATGGACATGAGTCTGAGTGAACTCCGGGAGTTGGTGATGGACAGGGAGGCCTGGCGTGCTGCGATTCATGGGATCGCAAAGAGTCGGACACGACTGAGCGACTGAACTGAACTCATGAACAGAACAGCAGAGGATGTGGGAGCTACTTTTAAATGCTCACAGTAATGAGGGCTCTACTGTATTGAGATTTCTTTTCAGGATTCAGTCACGTATTCCCTCTGGACCGACTAGTTAAGATTTTCATCCTTTGGTGGATATCCTACTAAGTAAGGAAATGGCAAGAAGAAGAAAGAATACTCAGATCAGATCAGCTCCAAGATTACTCGTGTGGGAACTGAGGCCATACCTTCTATTATCCATATAGTCGGTGCCTCAAGTTTAACCACAACCAACTCATAGGAACACAATGAGGCCAGCGCTAGAGGCATCACTACCATCGTTTATAATCAGCAGCATTTCTTGCTCAAGTCATGAAAAAAAAAAGAAAAGAAATTAAACTGGTTACCTAACAGAAGCAAATTCTATTCATAAAACCACCAAGTCCCTCCCCTGTAAAGAGCACTGATTAGTCACAGATTGAAATGGAGATGTACCCAAATTCAAGACCGTAATTTAAATTAGTAGACAGAACAGTCGCTTCTGGGTCATGTCCTTTCTGCAAGCTCTGGTGTGGATTCTCCAGACAGACTGCATCTTTCACTCAGATTCATGTTCTCTGGGTTAACTCAGTTGCAACAGAAACTCAAGCCAGCAAACTGCTAAAAACCCTATCTGCCTTAAGGGGTCAGTCATAACTAAGATCTAGAATGTGGTTATTGTTACTTCTATTGCCATATGTTTGCAGAATGCTTTGCAATCACCACCAGTAGTTGTTAAAGTCCTTAAATTCACTGTGGTTTATGCTGGCAAAGTTAGCTCATAAAGGTAAAACTGCAGGCTTACTAACATTAGGACTGGGGTTTCTAAGTCTTAGCCTTTTCCACCATTTCTTTATCCGAACGAAGGACTGCCTCTTAGAGCTCATCCGCCTCTCCCCATAAGGCACCTTGAGCAAACATCAGACTCACCTGGAGACCTTCACACAATGCACTCATGGAGCACCTACTATTTGCCAGGCAGGCTCTAGGCAACGGGGTACAAAAGAAGAGATAGGGTCCACGCACTCTGGGAACTCACATTGTAGCAGAGGAGACAGACGAGACCAGACAGAGAGACAGCTGCTCCAGAGAGAAGCAAAGCATGGAAAGGGGCTTGGAAATAACCTGAATGGGGAAACAAGCTTGCTGTTTAGATAGTGTGGTCAGAGACGAACTCTCCAAGGAAGCAACATCAGAGGAGAGACAAGATGGAAATAAAGCAAGACCCAAAAGCCCAGCAAGACTTTTCCATGGGAAGAAAGCAAAATAAAGAGAACAGAAGCCCTTCTCCAGAGGATCTGGGATGATCTAGGAATCCACATTACCCACAACCCAAGTGACTGTCACAGGTGCTCCAAGAGCCTCGCTGAGAAACACTGCTATGGGGTAAACATGGAGTCCTTCGCACTGACCCATCATCACAGTAAGCACGGCGTCAA
Organism: Raphicerus campestris; assembly: GCA_006410735.1. NCBI lineage: Eukaryota > Metazoa > Chordata > Mammalia > Artiodactyla > Bovidae > Raphicerus > Raphicerus campestris. The sequence continues at coordinate 82,175 of SJYW01033689.1, forward strand.
CACTGAGACGTCCCACCAAGAGGCAAAGACAGGACTCCTACTTAGCCACTCATCCAAGTATATCCACAAAACAGGACTCCACAGGCAGACACAGGAGGGGACACCCATGCCTCCAGGATCAGAGAACCATGGCATCTAAACCAGTCGAGCACTGCCAGCAGGGTCTTCCTTTGACCACCCACTTTGTGTGATGCCTGACACAGCATAGCACTCCCTGTGAAAACCCTCTCTCTGCCCTGTAGACATCAGACCCTTCCAGTCCCATTTACCCCATGTACTGATACACGCTTCCATCAGAGCAATAAACCCCCCAATGAACTGGAAGTTTCTAAACAGGCACACAGTATAATCGCAACTGTGTGATCCAAGATGATAAAAAACAATGACTAATGACAATATTTGAATCCCCATTGTCAGGACACTTATGAAAATGAACCCATTTGCAACAGTGTTAAAACCCAATGCAGTGGCTTTCTACTTTCACTATAAGGAGATTGTATTAAAAGAAACTGGGTCATCTATTTCAATAAGACATTTATTAATGCAACACCATCACCAAACCTCAAACACCCAAGTGTATCGCCAACATTACACTTTCAAATCATTTCATTTAATTAAGGTTACATGGAAGCTGAGCGGCTGCTTATGAATAATGTACACTGGAGCCCTTTCCCATCACCAGGATTTTATAGTTGTTTCCCGAAGAGCTTGTTTGCACTGTGCCTGCAGCCCCCTATACCCAGGACCAGCACTGCTGAATGTAAGCAGGAAGTTTCTACAGCTCCTGTCCACTCTTTCCAAGACATGATCTGCTCAGCACCTCTGTGATCGGCACTGTTCCAAGTCCTAGGCACAGAACGGTGAATGACATGGACAAAAGTGCCTGCCCTTGGGAAGCTTACCATCCTAAAGCCACGTCAAGAAGTGCTTTGACATAAAACCAGAAGCCTGCCTTGCTCTCCCAAGAGTCGCTAATGCCTCCCTACTCCTGTGACAAATTTCTGCCAACTTTATTGCAAGGCTCTCCAACAGTTAGAGGCAGATAATGACATTTTACATTTGTGCTAAAGATTAGGGACAATTGAACATCAGAGAAAAAAGCACATCACTGGGCCATGGAACGCTCACTGCTCTGATATGGCTTAATTATTCAACTCAGAGAGCTGCTATTTCCTTTTCTTTATGTCTGAATATCAACTGTGGCTTCATAATTATCAGGTTCAGATAGGAAATTGCAATTTGTTTCTGTACATTATAAAGAATATCCAGAAATGCACTGACCACCCAGAGATAGGTAGGGGCCCCTGAGATGGAAGTCAGTGCAGGGGGTTACCCTGCTGATGCCACTGGGGAGCAGCTGCAGACGCCATTGGGGAGCACCGTCTGAAACTCCCTCCTCCCCACCTTCTTCCTGGTTTCCATTATCATCCTCACTGAGAGCAACTCAAGTAGGTTCTTATCTCCCAGGCATCACAAATGCCATTTCAGCTTTAAGTACACGGGAGTTTAGCTTTTGCCTAAAGCCTAAAGAGCTGCTATATGAACAAAAGAAAGAGCACATACAATTAACTCATTTTATCGATTTCTCCAGTCCTGAGACTGAACAAATGAGATCAGATTGCAAAAGATTAAACTTCCATCTCACAGCCCCGTCTACAGCTTTTAGGTTTGCCATCTGAGCTTGATTCTGTGGTCTTTGCCTCCTCTCTCTAAAGTACCCAGCACGCCAGGTTCTTCCTTCATTTGGCTTGATGGCAGCCCTATGAAGCAAGCAGAGGCAATTAAAATTACCATTTTACAGATGAGTAAACTGAGGCACAGGTATAAGGCTAAGGTGGTAGAATTTGTTTTTCAAAACATGTTATTCTAATACTGAATGTATCCTACATAAAATTTGGAGAAAGCACAGAAGTTGTCACAGCTGGCCAAAGAAAGAAAGAAAGGAAGCCCATATCTCACAGAGGGCCAAGCCTTCAGCCACCGTCCCAGGAGGCCTTGGCCTCTCTCTGATCACTCTCCCCAGGCAGGCCTGCTGTCCCACACACTAACAGAGGGGAGGGGGCAGTCGGCATCAGAGGAAGGCCAAAGTGTCAACTGCCAACTCTCGTGGATGGGCACCTGCACCTACACGATCCACTTCATGAACTGCCATCATGGGGTCAGCTTTTCCCAAAATCTCAGTGCTTGGCAGAAGGCTGAGACCAACCACCACCACGAAAAGGATGGCAACTGCTGTCATTTAGTCCAAGCAACAGTCTTCTCATTGCCACACATGTCCCAGGAACACAAACCAGGGAGGCTGGAGGAAGGCGGAAGAAGACTCAGAGGCAGACGCTCCCCCACTATGAGCTCCAGGAGAGCATGGGCCCAGCTCAGCCCTGGGAACACACCTGCTGGCTGGCACACGGCCTCCTGGACCCAGCCCGGCTCAGGGCTCAGCACAGGCTCTGAAGGCGGCAGACCTGATGCCAAGCCCCCACCCCGTCCCTTTCCATCCACTTCACTCTGGGTGGGTTACAGGCCCCCCAAGGCCCAGATTCCGCATCTGTGAGACAGGGACACTGGTCCCCTGGGGTACCACCCTCATGAAGTGACCATGAGGATTAGATACATGTTTAAGGCGGTTAGTACAAAGCCAGACTGTGTGCTTTGTGTGTGCCAACTTATTACTACTAAACTACTACTATTATTATTACTAAATCCAGGGTGAGGCTTTAGATGGCTCTTCAAACTATCCTGAGTGAAGGACCATGGACTAAATTTCCAAATATCAGACTGATGCTTCTGGAAAATGATGATGAAAATGAATCACTAGAAAAATCATGCACTTGAATGTCACAGCCCCGTTGACCCGCCTAACACTTCCCAGGACCTTCCCGAGCTGCACTCACTCATCCAGGTCACCAAGACATCACTTGGGAAGGCTCATCACGTGACAGGTTCCGAGACAATCCTCAAAGAGCCCCGGGGGGCATAGCCAGGCTTCTGAGGGCAGCTGGCTTCTAATTAAGGGGTAACTGAGGCCTGGGCCGGAACCAGGTTTACGCAATAAAGTTAGTTACATAACCTGCTCCCAATTCAGACGTTTGTCTGAGTGGGGCAGGCGTGTTCAGGAATCAGCTGACTCCCTCATGAGCCTCCACTCGCACTGCCTGAGGGAACTTGGCAAAGAGTTGAAGGACCAGAGTAGACACCAGAGTTCATCCTTCTTGAGGGAGCAGCACTGAAGCTTCCAGGGGCAACAATGGGCGTGATAATGAAGGCTGGGCGGTGCCGGGGTGGCCAGCTCTGCGGGCGCTGCTTCACCAGCTGCAGCATGCAGTTGCGCAGCCTCAGTGGAGCCAGTGCAGCGTGTTCCGACCTCTGCAGATAAATGTCCATAGAACCTCCTTCAGAGAAGGCCCACGCAGCTACCCGGGCACCCCCTTTGCTTAGCCAGGAGGCCCCTTGTTGTTCCATTTGCTCCACAGGGCATTTGAAAATCACAGACATGGGGCTAGTGGGGGACTACAACCCGGAAATCCCGGGTTCCACCCTAGGCTCTAGCGTGAACAGGCTGTTTGATCTTGTACTAGTCACCTCCCCGTGCTGAGCCTCAGTTTCCCCACCAGTACACTCGGGGAACAGCATTGACGTCACCGTCAGGACCCCTTCAGGCTCTGCGACTTTCGGGCCCACTGCAGGAGCCACACCTCGGTGTGTATATGTCTGACTCCACACCTGGCCTCTGCCCACCACACCTGTCCTATGAGGGCCAACCGCTCTCCTCTGACCCTGAGGGGCGACAGTCCAGACTGCTCATTGCAGTCTGCTCTCCTCCCCTTCTCACGACACTCAGATAGGAACAGGCCCTTGGCTAGTCCTCAAAAGACGTCTGTGGAACTGACTCTTAAGGTGAGACTCCATCAGCCTTACGCAAGAGAGCCTGACAGTCATGGAACCTCCTCCTTTCAAAGAGAACTTCCTTGTCCCATTTATCACAAGGTATTGAGCACCTACCGTGGCCATGCCCCGTGCCAGACTCTAGAAGGACAGTGGCGAAAAAACACTGTCCCCGTCCTCACACACCTGACTGTCTGCTGCTGAAGCCTAATCATCAATATGGCTTCAAAGTCTTACACAACACTTACAGAGCATTCTAGGACTACTAAATAATCTACTCCAATGTTTCAATACCTGTTATCGCTATCTGTTCTTGTAACACATTGGGGGATTTTCAGTAGCAATGAACAGACTTTCTGGTGAGGATTCTGCATGTGTATACAAAGGTGAGTTATCATGCAGTGTTTTCGGTAGGGTTGTTTCCTTTTCAAAGATAGCATTTAGCTGACCCCCTTCTACTTGAGGGAAAACAATGAGGGGTTGGAATGTTTCCAGCTACAATTCATCACCAATGACAAGAGGAAGAAATAATCCAACATCATCATTCCTTCCATGTTCTACCCAGACCCTGCACAACCTCCCTGTCTCTCCAAGACTTGGACACTGAATTAAAATATAGAGATTTTCTGGAATTTCCCTGATGGTCCGGTGGTTAAGAATCTGCCTTCCAATGCAAGGGACGTGAGTTCAGTCCCTGGCTGGGGAGCTAAGATCGCACAAGCCGTGCCACAACTTGCGAGCCCACGTGCCACAGCTGGGGGGGCCACAGGCTCTAGAACCTGTGCACCGCAGCTGAGACCCGACGCAGCCGAAACACATGGCGATACCTGCTGTGTTCAAACCCTGGGTCGCGAAGATGCCCTGGAGGAGGAAATGGCAACCCACTCCGGTATTCTCGCCTGGAAAATTCCATGGACAGAGGAGCCTGGTGGGCTATATAGCCCATGGAGTCACAAAGAGTCAGACACAACTGAGCACATACCCACAGCAACAATAAACATAAGTGGATTTTCCTAATAAGCTCATGTTTCCCCAGATGATGCAGAATGGATCAAATTAAAAAAAAAAAAAAATGTCTAGGCCAGAATCCTAAGAATAACCATAGCACATATTCCTGTGGTCCTTAGAGACCAGAGTTCTCGGCTGCAGGACACACAGCAATGAGTATCACTCCACACTTGTCCCTCACTCTCGATCTCCCGATGACACGGAGAGAGACCTGCCCCCGTGCAGAGTGGCCTTTCTCATTTATTTCCTGGTCAACAGCCATCATCGAGGTGCTACATGACCAGTCTTTAGAAGAAGTTCAGTTATCAAATGAGTAAGTGGGGACAGGAAGCCTGTTTCCCAAATCCACAAGAAGAAAGCTCAGACATGGGCTAGGAAACAGCTGTGTCATTGAAGCACACAGCCGTGATCTCACCAACCCAAACTGCAATCTGTCCTTTCTGTAAGGAAAGAAGGTGTCAGCTCTAATCCTAAGCAAGAGTTAGTGAGTTTGCTAATATGTAAAGAGCTCAGTTAACATGTGGGAGACAATACGGTGAACAAGATAAGCCCTGACCTCAAGGCACTTAACACGTGCTCCAACTCCCATAAGACATGGCCTGCCCATGAAGCAGAAGCTCTTAGATCATTCCTCAAGGCCATTCCAGGAAGTCTAACCTCACCGACCTGTGCCTAAAGCCAGTCTCCAGAGGACTGGGAAGGGACTTCCAGCCGCACTCAGGGATCAGGAGCAGGCCTCCATGAACCCTGAGTCCATGCAAGAAACAGCGCCAGGTATCAGTTATGAAATCTGAAAAGTAACTTTAGATATATAATTCTATATGCTATACCATCATCCCCTTTCTGACTGGGAATCTGGTTTTCTTCTTCTCTAGAATCAAAACCTTATAATCTAAAAAATGGGAGAATCGAAATGCCTGCTTGCTTCTTAAATGCCCTGAAAAATCCAGAAAAAGAATATAAATGCATGAAGAAAAGGGGGCAATTTTGCTGTGTCTCCAGGCCCCACATTGCCCAGCAGAGCAAGAGACAAAACCTACGCTCGGCAAATGCCCAAGAGCTCCCAGCTTCAGCTTATGAATGAAATGATTCTGTAACTAAAACCATCCTTTCCTCCTTCTGACCCTTCCTGCCTTGAATCTGAACTCACAGAACACCCTCTCCCTGACTTATATAATAACACCCATACCGCATGGCAACCACGTATGGTACAAAAGGAGCAAAAACCATTGCTGGGCCAGCCCATCTCCTCCCCACAACTGTGCTCCTGTACTGCCAGGCTCCATGTGGAGACGAAAGGAAGAAAAGGACAATGGATTTCAGCGATGACAGCCATACATTAAAACAGGCTTAATGAAAACGGCCTTTTTATTACCGCCTGAGCCTCCCACACTCCATGCAATCCAGAAAATGTTTGTCAAATGATTCAGCTCCATAGGACATGGCTAACTTTTTCCCCTCTAAACCCTGAGACCAGCAGGGATGCCCAGTCGTTCCAGTCTGCCTGGGACTCCCCCGGTTCAGTATGTCTGGGGAAATTTCCCTCAGTCCCAGGCAAACCAGGACAGGTGGTCACCCCAACACCAGCACATCTCAAGCTGCACTACAGAAAAATCCAGAGGCAGGACCACATGTTTCCATGTGACTCCCAGGAACACAGTCTCAAGACAGGGCCATCACAGCCTTTCATAACTTAGAGTGAGTGTCCCTTCGGTGAGCAAGGCACAACAAAAAGCTTGGTGCCTAGGTGAGCACTGGGTTTCAGAGTTTCCTGGAGGGCCTGATGAAATGGACCGACTGCCAGAGATTCTGTCCACAGGCCTGGCCAAGGATTCATGCATCTGCTTTTCTAACAAGCTCGAAGGTGCCACTGAGGTTGCAGGTCACAGGCCACACTAGGAATAGGAACGGCCTGGGCTATAGCTCATCCATTAACTGCCTGATAAAGCTTGAGTCAACTACAGCCCTTCCTGGGAAACCAACCTTCCTGGGCTTGTTTCTTCACCCCAAAGTGTGCAGGACCCCTATAAGTGTTGTTGTTGTTGAGTTGCTAAGTCGTGTCTGACTCTTTGCCACCCCACGGACTGTGGCACCCCAGGCTCCTCTGTCCTCCACTAACCCCTGGAGTTTGCCCAAACCATGTCCATTGAGTCGGTGATGCTATCTAACCATCTCATCCTCTGCTGCCCTCGATCTTTCCCAGCATCAGGGTCTTTTCCAGTGAGTTGGCTCTTCACATCAGGTGGCCAAAGTATTGGAGCTTCATGATCCTGGTGAAAGTGAAAGTGTTACTCAGTCATGTCCGACTCTTTGCAACCCCATGGACTGTAGCCTGTCAGGCCCCTTTGTTCATGGAATTCTCCAGGCAGGAATACTGGAGTGGGTAGCCATTCCCTTCCCCAGGGGATCTTCCCGACTCAGGGATGGAAACTGGGTCTCCTGCATTGCAGGAAGATTCTTTACCATCTGAGCTATCAGAGAAGCCCCAAGTGCTCCTCAAATGCTGGGTTTCCAGAACAATGTTTCTCTCACTTTAGCACAAAGAATCATCTGGCAGGCTTCTTGAAAGAGATCCCAGGATCCCTGACTGGTTTAACAGGTCAGAGGAGGACCCACCCAGGATGCTGGAGTCTACCAAGCACACAGGGGACGGTGATTCTGCTGAGGGGACCACTTGGAGGAGCGCTGTGCTCCAACACACAAGAGCCCCTTATGCCAACTGTGAAGACACAGCCAAGTAGCAATTACCCTACAGGCTTTCACATCTCTCAGCTTAATATTTTTTTTAATCCTCAACAAATTCTATTTTCTCTCCTCACTCATTACACCAACAGCTGCATTCCATCTCCCTAAACGTTTTGTCTGTGGATTCACAGATTGCTGTCGCTGCAGACAGAATAATCTCATGGGCTGCCAAAGTTTTCTGCTCAGTGGCCTGCCCGGTTCACATAACAGGGTCATGGAGAAACTCAGGCGGAAAGGACAATCTCTTCACTCGAAAGATGAGAAGGATTCAGAGATGCAGTGAGGCCTGCACCAAGGCCCAGAGTCAGTAAGCAGCAAGAATCAGTCTTCCTGATCATCAGCTAAAGTATTTATACACATCTTCCTTTCCCCTCTA
>SJYW01033692.1:6728-19141 GCA_006410735.1 Raphicerus campestris
GGGAAAAGAAGAGAGTGGAGGAGTGCGCCAGCTTGCGGGGGAAGGAGAAAGAGTGTGAAAGAGAGAGAGAGAGAGAAAGCGCTTTGGCTCCTCCTTTTATATGTTTTTTCCTCCCCCTGGGCCTGCCCTATGCAAATTAGGCTTAGCCAGGAGTGCTGTTTGTTCTTCCTGAGGTCTTCACTCTGGTCCTCGGACCTTCCTTTCACCTCCCTTTTCCTATTTTCAAGGGCTTTTCCCTTCCTTGTCTTTTAGCCACCGCCATTTTGGACTCCTTTTCCCTATTCTAACTACCTAACATATCCAAGCTCCCTACACCTCAGATCACCCTGTTTCCTTTTCTCATAAATACTCTAAGCCCCTCGCCTCTATGCCAGCAGATTTGAACTTTGTTCTCCCTCTTTTCCATTGCCCATCTCCTAAAAAAAATCTTTGCCGCCAAAACAATCTTGGCATCTCAAGAGTTTGGCCAATGAACCTGGTTTGGTTGCAGGCAACTTTGGGAATGCTCTTTCTTTTTAAAGAAGAGTTTGTAATGTTTGTTTTTCTATTATTTGTTTAGCAATTCAAAATCAGGTAGAATAAAATCAACTAAAAGCATCATAAATATATTCTCATCCTGTCTGTATATGAAATCTGTTCGTTTTTCACTTCAACTAGGGTTTGAGAGGCATATTTTTAAAACGCAACCTCACTCACAGGAGTCCTCTGGAGCTAAAATACATAATAATGTATAACAATTTCAGTTGGTTTGTTTAACATGATTAGCAAGCCAGCTCTCAGAACATTTTGTCAACACAAGGCAATTCCATATTAAAGCAATATAATAAACTTAATTCCTTCCACTATTACAATGCAGGAAAGTTGACAGAGTGTAAACATGGTTATCTCCCTGAGACAAATAGAAGAAAACTCTCTTTGACTTCTTTTTTGAGTTTCTCTTCAAAATAACCTTAAATGTTCCACAAAGCTGCAAGAATTGATATCCTAAGGACTGTAATGCATGTGGAAGGGGTCAATGTTTCTGCACAAGGGATTCAGAAAAGCCACTTAGTAAAAGGCAAAAGATTTATAAGGGTCTGAAGAGAAACCAGGGTATAAGCCACTTAGTAAAGATGGTTGAATTTCCACTGCAGGCCCTTACCCGTCTCTTCACGCCTTGAAGGCTGTGTGTCTGAATTTGGCCTTGAATGTAACGATTCTCTGTCAGAGCACTTGAGCTAGAGCTAGAAGGTCTTTCCCAGTTGTTTCAGATTTTCTACATACTTTGCCTGTTGAGATCAAGATAACCACAGATATCATCCTGGTCATAAAAAGCTTCTTATCATTGTGTTTACACACAAAACCCAGCTCAATGGGACTTGGAACAGCTACTTAATATCCTGGAGATTCAATTTCCTTCAGTGTACAATGGGGATAATGTTACATAATTCATAGAGTTGGAAAATCAAATGAGCTAATGCCTGAAAAGCAATGAGCATAAAGTACTGTAGAGATTCAATTGTATATTAACTCTTTTAATGAATGAGGTTCAGACCAGAAAGAATTTCTTTTTTTGCTTTATCTGCTATACTCATACTATCTCAAATTTTAAAGCCATAGCTAAATTGACTACTACACCCCTTTGTCTCAATAGTTCAATAAAGTAAATGTTCAAAGAATTGAAAACTACTTGCCTAAAAGATGACAGTTCTCACACTGTAGAATTTATTTTAGGTGACTTCTTCAGTTCAGTTCAGTCGCTCAGTCGTGTCCAACTCTTTGTGACCCCATGAATTGCAGCATGCCAGGCCTCCCTGTCCATCACCAACCCCCGGAGTTCACCCAAACCCACACCCATTAAGTCAGTGATGCCATCCAGCCATCTCATCCCCTGTCGTCCCCTTCTCCTCTTGCCCCCAATCCCTCCCAGCATCAGAGTCTTTTCCAGTGAGTCAACTCTTTGCATGAGGTGGCCAAAGTATTGGAGTTTCAGCTTCAGCATCAGTCCTTCCAATGAACACCCAGGACTGATCTCCTTTAGGATGGACTGGTTGGATCTCCTTACAGTCCAAGGGACTCTCAAGAGTCTTTTTCAACACCGCAGTTCAAAAGCATCAACACTTCAGCCCTCAGCTTTCTTTATGGTCCAACTCTCACATCTATACATGACTACAAGAAAAACCATATCTTTGACTAGACAGACCTTTGTTGGCAAAGTAATGTCTCTGCTTTTTAATATGTTGTCTAAGTTGGTCATCGGAGAAGGCAATGGCATCCCACTCCAGTGCTCTTGCCTGGAAGATCCCATGGACGGAGGACCCTGGTAGGCGCAGTCCGTGGGGTCGCGATGAGTCGGACTTGACTGAGCGACTTCACTTTCCCTTTTCATTTTCATGCATTGGAGAAGGAAATGGCAACCCACTCCAGTGTTCTTGCCTGGAGAATCCTAGGGACGGGGGAGCCTGGTAGGCTGCCGTCTCTGGGGTCGCACAGAGTCAGATACAACTGAAGTGACTTAGCAGCAGCAAGTTGGTCATAGCTTTTCTTTCAAGGAGCAAGCATCTTTTAATTTCATGGCTCCAGTCACCATCTGCAGTGATTTTATAGGATAGGAGGATTTTTGTAGAATAGGAGGAGTAATTTTATAGTGATAGGAGTTTTTTCTTTTATTATTAATCCCATCTCTCCCCACATCAATTATGGAAAAGTCATGCTTACACTGAATGTATAATATCATTATGCCTTTTGAGAAACATATTTCTCCTACACAAATCAAAATACACAATACTCATTCTGAATTCTTCGTTCTCAGGGTATACTCTGACTACAGTATACTCTGTATACTGTAGACTACAATATATTGTAGTCATTTCATAATCTTTTAAAAAATAACTGCTCTAACATAGTCAAGCACAACTATCTCAAAGTTAATCTAAAATCTTAAAGCAAAACAGCCCATTGCCTTTGTAAATAAATCTGTCTGTGGTGGAATTGGTAGTCAAAGCAGGCAAGCATGAAGACTGATTTAGGTGTATTCCAGGCCAGTGGTTTGCTGAGGGTAATCAATAATCAACCAGTCAATACTTTTAAACATTTTTTAGCAATAGATTTACAAGCACCTGCAAGTAGGCAAAACTGGATTTAAATTGTATTTCCTGTGAAAGATGTAAAACCAAAAGCCTTACAATAAGATCTGATTTACAATCTGCAATCAGTGACACCAGAATGTAGTATTTGACATTCAGATTAGATAGATCTTTGGTTGACTAAGAAGATAATTAACATACAGAGATGAAAATATGCATAAAACCAATTTATTTTTTGTTTGAAATGGTGAGATCTTGTGTTTTTAGATAAGACTGACAATTCATCTTTGCATCTCTGAGTGTTTCCCAGGCTGTCTCAACTTTAAGGAAACACTCCTGTTCGAGAAAGCACAATCTCTTGCTTTGTATAGATTCAAATTTAAATTACTTCAGGAAAACGTCTGAACTTCTTTATCTCACTTTATCTCACTCTTTTGAACTATTAAGTGATTTAATAGCAAAAAATAATATAAAAACCAAAATCATATGGCAGAGCAACCAATATAGTTAAAGAATGAGTATTATTTATTAATTTGTATGTTTTCCTTCATATGACATTATAACTATAAATAAAGAAATNGAGAAAGCACAATCTCTTGCTTTGTATAGATTCAAATTTAAATTACTTCAGGGAAACGTCTGAACTTCTTTATCTCACTTTATCTCACTCTTTTGAACTATTAAAAGTGATTTAATAGCAAAAAATAATATAAAAACCAAAATCACATGGCAGAGCACCCAATATAGTTAAAGAATGAGTATTATTTATTAATTTGTATGTTTTCCTTCATATGACATTATAACTATAAATAAAGAAATCTTCAGATGTAAGTAATATCTTTATAAGTATTAAAATATTTAATATAAAGAAGAAAATACAAATTTTGCTGCTTCAAAAATTATTATTTTAAATTGCAATTTTTAATTTTCTTGTGAGTAACCCTCTGGAATCATCAAATTAACTTCAGAAACATTCACTGCTTGATAGATTGTAATATATTTGGCCATTTACTCTGAGAAAGTTAAGGTCTTAACATTTCAGTATTTTTTATCCATTTACACATGGCCTGAAATGGTCTTTTTAGAGCAAAATATTGATTAAAAATAATCAAAGCATAAAGATTCAATTCCATCCATTCATATCAAGAGCTACAGCTTTTCTCATTTGTAAACTTAAGTCAGACACTCAACAAGATCTATTTGGCCTGTGTTATGTCTATCATCTTGAGCACAATGTAAGAATGTATTAACTTTCTCTTTGAAGTATTTAATTCTCTGACCAGAGGAGAATTCTGTATCATGCCCTCCAAGAAGAAAAGATGTATGCCAACAAATGAATAATAAGACTTCAGATGCATGTAAAAGTTAAATTCAAGCAAAACCCTCAGAACAGGTAGCGCATTGCCAAAGATCATAGTCCTGCCCTAACAAATGGGTAATTGTCTCTATGGCCAAAATACCATAACACATAATTGGCTCTTTGGGAATTCTATTCATATTGTCTTGTTATGCTTTTGGTATCATGTCCAAAAAATTATTGTCAAATCCAGTATTGTGCAGAATTTCCCTTGTTTTCTTCCAAGAATTTTATACTTTTAGGTCTTACCTTTAGCTCTTGAGTCCATTCTGAGATAGTTTTTGTAAATGGTGTCAGGAAAAGTACAGTTTCATTCTTGTGCATGTAAATAGATGTTGGTGAGGATGTGAAAATATTGAAACCCTGTGCATTGTTGATAGGAAAGGAAAATGGTACAGCCACGATGGAAAACACTACGGAGCTTCCTTAAAAATAGAAACTAGAATTAGCATATGATCCAAAGAATTGAAAGCGTGGCCTTAAAGAGAGATACTTGCACACTCATGTTCATAGCAGCATTATTCACAATAGCTAAGAAGCAGAAGCAAACCAAGGGCACACCCACAGATGAATGAATAAACAAAAGGTGGTGCATGCATACAAAGGGGAGATTCAGCCTTAAAAGAGGAAAAAGTACAGTCACATTCTACAACATGGACTAAGCTTGCCGTAAAATATATTGGTTACAAAAGAGAAATAGTGTATGGTTTCACTTTTATGGGGTATAAGAAGTAGTCATATTCACTGAGATAGAAAATAAATTGGTGGTTGCCAAGGGGTGAGGGGAGAGGGAGAAATGATTTTTTTTTAATTTAATAGGGATAGAGTTTTGCAAAGATTAAAGTACTGGAGGTCTGTTGCACAACAGTGTGAATAAAACTAATAATACTGTATAATTAAAATAGCTAAGATGGTAAATTTTAAATTATGGTTTTTTATATAATTAACATCAATTTTGAATATGTCACATATAAATACAAACAATTATATAACATACCTGCTTAAATTTTAAAAGATCAAAATGATACATAGTCTCATAGTATATCAGTTTGTGATTTTTGAAACAAGACAGTAAAATCTAGAAAATTTAAGGAGAAATAAAGAGAAAATTCCGTCATTTTACAAGATCTAGAGACTGAAGTTTTTCTTGTATTTCCTTGAATTGCTTATTTCAAATTGTTTGCTACCATAACATCATCGACTCAATGGACATGCATTTCAGCTAACTCTGGGAGATAATGAAGGACAGGGAAGCCTGGGGTGCTGCAGTCCATGGGGTCTCAAAGAGTTGGACATGACTTGGCAACTAAACATCAACAAAGATATATTTATGTTATTAACAAAGTTGACAGTACACCAGTAATGATGCAAGACAGTTTGAGGGTAGCTTCTGGAAAGATCTTATTCTTCCATTGAGCATATTAAATATTTAATAATTACTTTATTGCATTTCTTTATAAAAGAATAAGCCAGAAACATACTAGCTCCTAAAAGTGGTCGGGTTTATTTACTTGGTTCAAAGTCACAGATGCAGGCCTTGGGTAGCCTGGGTCAAAGTCCCTCCTCCAACACTACTAGCAGTAAGATTTAAGTATATTAATTCTTCTTAGCCTTATCATCTTTATCTGTAAATTGAGGATAGTTTTCTTAGTATTAAAGTAAATTAGATAGTGCACGGTGTTCTTAACTGAGTAATTTGAATTGTAACAAGAAGAAAGATAATCTGGGAGATGGGAAATTACTGGCTAAAATTGATGGCTTTCAGAAATACACCTGCATGAATGGCAGATGACAAGGGTCCACAAATACAAGCTACATGGCAATGATTAGAAATTTAACTGGAACCCACTTCTTGGGGAGCTTCCCAGGTGACACTAGTGGGTAAAGACTCCCCTGCTGATGTGGGAGGCGTAAGAGACACGGGTTTGATCCCTGGGTTGGGAAGATCCCTTGGAGGAGGGTATGGCAACACACTCCAGTATTTTTGCCTGGAGAATCCCATGGCCAGGGGAACCTGGCAGGGTACAGTCCATAGGATTGCAAAGAGTCAGACATGACTAAAGCGACTGAGCAAAAGCCTGCACTCTTTTGGGGGAAGGAAGAGAGCAGCTTTCAACTGTGCCTTAAAACCTAGAAGTCATCCACAACAATAAGATCTCAAAAGGAAACTTGATAAAGAAAGACTTTCGAAACCAAGGTGATTTTAGAGGGATCATGTCAGACTCTAAATTCCAAATAAGATGATTGCTTCTCTTCATCTGGTGAATTTTGTCACATAGGTATAACAGATACCAGAATGAATCAGGATGTTGATAAGGTTTGTGAAAACTGCCTCCAAAATGTTATTTTGATGTGAAAGGATGCCAAATACTAAGTGCTCANATTCCGTCATTTTACAAGATCTAGAGACTGAAGTTTTTCTTGTATTTCCTTGAATTGCTTATTTCAAATTGTTTGCTACCATAACATCATCGACTCAATGGACATGCATTTCAGCTAACTCTGGGAGATAATGAAGGACAGGGAAGCCTGGGGTGCTGCAGTCCATGGGGTCTCAAAGAGTTGGACATGACTTGGCAACTAAACATCAACAAAGATATATTTATGTTATTAACAAAGTTGACAGTACACCAGTAATGATGCAAGACAGTTTGAGGGTAGCTTCTGGAAAGATCTTATTCTTCCATTGAGCATATTAAATATTTAATAATTACTTTATTGCATTTCTTTATAAAAGAATAAGCCAGAAACATACTAGCTCCTAAAAGTGGTCAGGTTTATTTACTTGGTTCAAAGTCACAGATGCAGGCCTTGGGTAGCCTGGGTCAAAGTCCCTCCTCCAACACTACTAGCAGTAAGATTTAAGTATATTAATTCTTCTTAGCCTTATCATCTTTATCTGTAAATTGAGGATAGTTTTCTTAGTATTAAAGTAAATTAGATAGTGCACGGTGTTCTTAACTGAGTAATTTGAATTGTAACAAGAAGATAATCTGGGAGATGGGAAATTACTGGCTAAAACTGATGGCTTTCAGAAATACACCTGCATGAATGGCAGATGACAAGGGTCCACAAATACAAGCTACATGGCAATGATTAGAAATTTAACTGGAACCCACTTCTTGGGGAGCTTCCCAGGTGACACTAGTGGGTAAAGACTCCCCTGCTGATGTGGGAGGCGTAAGAGACACGGGTTTGATCCCTGGGTTGGGAAGATCCCTTGGAGGAGGGTATGGCAACACACTCCAGTATTTTTGCCTGGAGAATCCCATGGCCAGGGGAACCTGGCAGGGTACAGTCCATAGGATTGCAAAGAGTCAGACATGACTAAAGCGACTGAGCAAAAGCCTGCACTCTTTTGGGGGAAGGAAGAGAGCAGCTTTCAACTGTGCCTTAAAACCTAGAAGTCATCCACAACAATAAGATCTCAAAAGGAAACTTGATAAAGAAAGACTTTCGAAACCAAGGTGATTTTAGAGGGATCATGTCAGACTCTAAATTCCAAATAAGATGATTGCTTCTCTTCATCTGGTGAATTTTGTCACATAGGTATAACAGATACCAGAATGAATCAGGATGTTGATAAGGTTTGTGAAAACTGCCTCCAAAATGTTATTTTGATGTGAAAGGATGCCAAATACTAAGTGCTCATAGTAACCTTAAGTGTCTTTCAGAATCTCAATGTCTGCTTTTACATGCCCTTCAAACTGGATAGAGAAAGCTGTATTTCTCTAGGATTTTGTTTCTCTGATGCAAAAAATGTATAAAACCGAGATACTTTATGATGTGAAACTCATCCAGGTGAGTAAGGGTGGCAATAATCAACTAAATGCTTAGCTTTTTGCTCTCTACTGAAATGGGTATCAATGAGGTCATTGCAGGAAAGAAGCAAGTTCACTGCTGTATGTTACAGGAATTCTTAAAAATGTATTGTTAACACATATATTTAAACAGTATTCCTGGCAGGATAGTGATAAAACAGTGCAGTTCCTTTGACTTTGCTCTAATGAGGATCTACATCCAAGGATTATAGGAAATGATACACCTGGAATTTGGGTCATCTCCATAGTCAGTTAATTATATTATCATGATAGGAAGCCAGATATAAAATAGAGTGACTTTGAGTCTTTGCATATTTTATTTTTTCTAGTGATGGTGTTTGATTTTTATTTCTATAGCACAGAGATTTAAATGCTCTATGACATCAACCAATTGATCTGCCTTTATCACGACAATTTATTATTTTTTAAGTCACAAGATAGTCAATGGACTTTTCAAAGGGATAAATGCAAACTTTCAGTGTTCGGGGTTATTTTTAAATTTTAGGTCTATGTTCATTGTCAATTCAAAATCATGGTTTGACTAAAAAGACAGATGACTAGACAAAGCTTATTTTTGTTTCTGATCTTGTTTGTTCAGCTAATCAAGGTATGCAATCTGTACCTACAGATCTTCTTTTTCCTTACAGGTGTCTGTGTTCTAATCCCTGCGATACATGAATATGTTGTATGACATGGCAAAGGAGAAACAGCATTATGGATGGAATTAAGGATGCTAGTAAGCTGACCCTGAGATGGGGAGACTATCCTGGACTAGCGGGTGAGCCTAATATAATCACAAGAGTCCTTAAAGGTGAAAGAGGAAGGCAGATGAGGGAGAACAAGAGAGATGTTAGCATGGAAAGGACTTGGTCTGACATCGCTGGCTATTGAATGGGGCCACAAGCCAAAGAATGTGAGTAACCTCTCAGTTCAGTTCAGTTCAGTCACTCAGTCGTGTCCAACTCTTTGTGATCCCATGAATCGCAGCACGCCAGGCCTCCCTGTCCATCACCAACTCCTGGAATTCACTCAGACTCACGTCCATCGAGTCAGTGATGCCATCCAGCCATCTCATCCTCTGTCGTCCCCTTCTCCTCCTGCCCCCAATCCCTCCCAGCATCACAGTCTTTTCGAATGAGTCAACTCTTCTCATGAGGTGGCCAAAGTACTGGAGTTTCAGCGTCAGCATCATTCCTTCTAAAGAAATCCCAGGGCTGATCTCCTTCAGAATGGACTGGTTGGATCTCCTTGCAGTCCAAGGGACTCTCAAGAGTCTTCTCCAACACCACAGTTCAAAAACATCAATTCTTTGGTGCTCAGTCTTCTTCACAGTCCAACTCCCACATCCACACATGACCACAGGAAAAACCATAGCCTTTACTAGACGGACCTTAGTTGGCAAAGTAATGTCTCTGCTTTTGAGTATGCTATCTAGGTTGGTCATAACTGGAAAAGACAAGGGAATTAATCATCCCTACAGCCTCCAAAAGGAACCCAATCTTGCCAGCACTTGGATCTCATCACCCATTTTGGGTTTCTGTTCTCCAGAAATGTAGGATAATAAATTCTTGTTGTTTTAAACCATGAAGTGTGTGTTACTTTGTTAGGAAATCAACAAATATTTATTATCTACTCTGGACCCAGGGAGGTAGAGGTGGTCCCTAGGTGTCTCAGCAAAAACAGTAGGGGCAGCTTTCAGAGTAGGATCTCTTAGAAAGGGCTGTGAGGCTGAGAGGAAATGTGAGGAGTCTCTGGGAGATACCATTTAGGTCTGGGACCTCATGTCTTTGAAGATCTTTTCATTTCTTCATCTTCCTCATGCTTTGGGTATTTGGTTTCCTCTCTCAGGAAACTGGCGTTTTCTGCAGAAGAATTTTGTTTCATGGAAATATTTGTCTTTACAAAAGTAAATGAAGTCAACAATATGAGATTCAGGCATCCAAGTAATTAGACATGGTCTTCTGTTGTTTAGCATCTTTTAAATTAATGGAAAATTAATTTTGTGCACTTCAATAGCATTTTTACTTTGAAGGATCAAAGAAAATATATTCTACAGACTTTTATTGAGGGTGCTTTCCTTCACTTTGTTCCCTGGGAATATGAGCTGTACCCTGCTGAATGTACACAGATCCCCCAGCAAATAAGAAATGCTCTGATGCTTAGCCAAGGAAAATGTTGGCAGAAACTGCAGGAAAGACTAGACTTAGAGGAAGCTCCCTGAAGCAGGATCTTAAGAAACATTAAATGGAGGACATGAGAAAGCTGAAACCACCCTCTACTCATTATCCAACATAGTCACATTTTCCCGTAAGCCTTATTTTTATGTCCAACTACAAACCTGGCTTCATTATGATTATACTTGTCTGAAAATTGTCACGTTTTTTGTGGCCTTGTTTTTCTCTTTCTGTCCTTTTTTGGTGGCTTCCCTGGTGGCTCCAATGGAAAAGAATCTGCCTGCAAAGTAGGAGATCCTGATTTGATCGCTGGGTTGGGAAGATCCCTGGAGAAGTGCATGGCTACCCTCTCCAGTATTCTTGCCTGGAGAATTCCACGGACAGAAGAGCCAGGCAGGCTACAGTCCATGGGGTCACAAAGAGTCAGACATGACTGAGCAACTAACACTTTCACTTTTAAAGGACAGAGTTCTTTTATGAAACATGTTCAGGCAGTATGCTGTAGTAGGAAGAGCGGCTACTTTGGCATCAGAAATCCTCCATGACCATATGGCATTGCCACTTCCTAAAGACAAGCTCCCCTGATGACTTCTATCTTGATTTCCTCCTCTGTAAAGTGAGAATGGTGACGAAACACACACCTTGTGGGGCTGTTGTAATAATTACATGAAACACAACATACAAAGCCTCACGACATGGATGAAGTATTGAATTAATGGTAGGTGAATGAATGAATGCTAGCTCCCAGGACAGTGAAAGGTCATTGCATCCAGGTACCCCAGTCCTGCCCTAGTAGTCACGTGACCCTCACCCACTCAGGAGGGAAACTCAACTTCCTCTATCTTCAAAAGAGAAATAATCTTAATACCCACCTCATAGGCTTACTGTGAGACTTCCCAGGTGGTTCAGTGGGTAAAGAATCTGCAATGCAGGAGACAAATGAGACAGAGGTGCGATCCCTGGGCTGGGGAGATCCCCTGGATTGGGGAGATCCCCTGGAGGAGGAAGTGACAGCCCACCCCAGTATTCCAGCCTGAAGAATCCTGTGGATAGAGGAGCCTGGTGGGCTATAGTCCCTAAGGTCACAGAGAGTCAGACACAGCTGAAGCTACTGAGGATAGGCTTTCTGGGAGGCTTATTCAGGCCACCTATGTGAAAGCCTGGTGGTTTGTCTAATTTTAGCTGAATAAGAATCTGACTATACGGTAAACGATTATAAGTATTTGGCTGGCTCACAGACACACACATACACGTCCATACACAGGCAGATAGATAGAGCCTTTTTATTCAAAGTGAAAATTTTCCAGAAGTTTTACATCTATTGTCAATATCACTTACTTGATTAGGGCCCAGAGATCCAAGTCATAACTTGATAATGCCTTATAAATGCAGAGATATGCCTTGATGTGCTCAAGAGTTTTTAATCTTTCATTAATGTTTATGTAACAATCTTATATACAATGTGAAAAGACATCTATCTCCCTCCACTGTAGGGTACTAGTTTTCCTTGTGTGTGTATTTGTTTTTCCCCATTAATCTTCCTTTATCTTCTGTTGAATTCTGAAATAAATGTGTCTTCCAATTTGTGGTGAGAACATAATCCCAGATTTGATCTCCTGGGGTTCGGAGGATGAATTAGATTTTGCTTTTATGCCTAGTCCAAAAGTTAACCTCATGTATTGAGCAATAATTCTTTGTTTTTCTCATCTTTCTCCTGAGAAAATAGGAAATTAAGTGTATCCCAGTAGAGTGACTTGGAATTGATGAAGTGGCACTTTGTCTCATTAAGAGGTAGTTTGGGGCTCACTTGATTTTATTCAGGGACTGCGGCTGATGACAAGAAGGTAAATGTTGCATTTCCACCGGCTGCTGGTTGGTTCACTTGACCCAGACACCTCGCTGCTTCTCAGATGCCTCAAGGAGATGAACCACTGCACTGCAATGCACTTCATCATTTATAAAAATGTGTCAAGTACTGTCTGCAACTGCCAGCCTG
>SJYW01033696.1:478-15325 GCA_006410735.1 Raphicerus campestris
TGCTAAAGCTGAAACTCCAGTACTTTGTCCACTTCATGCAAAGAGTTGACTCATTGGAAAAGACTCTGATGCTGGGAGAGATTGGGGGCAGGAGGAGAAGGGGGTGACCGAGGATGAGATGGCTGGATGGCATCACCGAGCTGATGGACGTGAGTCTGAGTAAACTCTGGGAGTTGGTGATGGACAGGGAGGCCTGGCGTGCTGATTCATGGGGTCACAAAGAGTCGGACACGACTGAGCGGCTGAACTGGAGTCTTTGTTGCGGCCCAGCTCTCTCTAACTGTGATGAACAGGGCTCCCCTTTAGTAGTGGTACACGGGCGTCCCACTGAGGTGGCTTCTTTTGTTGTGAATCCCGGGCTCTAGGGGACGTGGGTCTCAGTAGCTGTGGCACACGGGCTTTGTTGCCCCAAAGCATGCGGGATCTTCCCAGAGCAAGGGTTGAATCCCCACCCCCTGCATTGGCAGGTAGATTCTTGACTACTGGACCACCACAGGAATCCAAGTAGACCTTTCTATGCTATACAGTAGGTCCTTCTCTGTTTTATATGTAGTAGTGGGTATATGTTTATATACACAATTTATCCGCCCCCCTATTGCCCCCTAAGCATAAGATGGTTTTCTACATCTGTAATTCTATTTCTGGTGTGTAGATTAGTTCATTTGTACCCTTTTTTAGATTCTGCAAAAAAGTGATATCACATGATATTTGATTAACTTACTTCACTCTGAATGACAGTCTAGTATAGGTCCACTCACTTCTCTACAAATGGCACTATTTCATTGATTTTTATGGCTGGGTAATATTCCACTGTGTGGGCTTCCTAGGTGGCACCACTGGTAAAGAACCCGCCTGCCAATGCTGGAGACTTGAGAAACGTGGGTTTGATCCCTAGGTCGGGAAGATCCCCTGGAGGAGGGCATGGCAACCCAATCCAGTATTATGGCCTGGAGAATCCCATGGACAGAGGAGCCAGGTGGGCCAGGTCCATAGGGTCACATAGAGTCGGACACAACTGAGTGACTTATGCACACACATAATATTCCATTGTTTATATGTATCATATCTTCTTTATCCACTCCTCAGTGGATGGACATTTAGGGTGCTCCCATGCCCTGGTTATTGTGAACAGGGCGGCAATGGACATTGGGGTACGTGTATCTTTTTGGATTATGGTTTTCTTCAGATATACGCCCAGGAGTAGGTGTGGGTTTTTGGTTTTGTCCTGTTTTGTTTTGTTTTACCATTGTGAAAAAATGAGACTAGTATCCTAAGCAGTGATTTGCAGTCAGATAGACCATCAGGGGGGCTTCCCTGGTGGCTCAGAGGGTAAAGCATCTGCCTGAAATCCTGGAGACCTGGGTTCGATCCCTGGGTCAGGAAGATCCCCTGGAGAAGGAAATGGCAACNGGGAATCCAAGTAGACCTTTCTATGCTATACAGTAGGTCCTTCTCTGTTTTATATATAGTAGTGGGTATATGTTTATATACATAATTTATCCGCCCCCCTATTGCCCCCTAAGCATAAGATGGTTTTCTACATCTGTAATTCTATTTCTGGTATGTAGATTAGTTCATTTGTACCCTTTTTTAGATTCTGCAAAAAAGTGGTATCACATGATATTTGATTAACTTACTTCACTCTGAATGACAGTCTAGTATAGGTCCACTCACTTCTCTACAAATGGCACTATTTCATTGATTTTTATGGCTGGGTAATATTCCACTGTGTGGGCTTCCTAGGTGGCACCACTGGTAAAGAACCCGCCTGCCAATGCTGGAGACTTGAGAAACGTGGGTTTGATCCCTAGGTCGGGAAGATCCCCTGGAGGAGGGCATGGCAACCCAATCCAGTATTATGGCCTGGAGAATCCCATGGACAGAGGAGCCTGGTGGGCCAGGTCCATAGGGTCACATAGAGTCGGACACAACTGAGTGACTTATGCACACACATAATATTCCATTGTTTATATGTATCGTATCTTCTTTATCCACTCCTCAGTGGATGGACATTTAGGGTGCTCCCATGCCCTGGTTATTGTGAACAGGGCAGCAATGGACATTGGGGTACATGTATCTTTTTGGATTATGGTTTTCTTCAGATATACGCCCAGGAGTAGGTGTGATTTTTTTTTGTTTTGTCCTCTTTTGTTTTGTTTTACCATTGTGAAAAAATGAGACTAGTATCCTAAGCAGTGATTTGCAGTCAGATATACCATCAGGGGGGCCTCCCTGGTGGCTCAGAGGGTAAAGCATCTGCCTGCAATCCCGGAGACCTGGGTTCGATCCCTGGGTCAGGAAGATCCCCTGGAGAAGGAAATGGCAACCCACTCCAGTACTCTTGCCTGAAAAACATTTCACGGACAAAGAAGCCTGGTAGCTATAGTCCATGGGGTTGCAAAGAGTCGGACACAACCGAGTGACTTCACTCACTCACACCATCAGGATGTTGGGTTTTTTGGCATCCAGCTTCCAGTTTCTCTTCGCCTGTCTTTCTGCCCTGCCCCAGCCCCCAGGGATCTCAGAGGCTGCTGGATTTTTGTGGGGTCTTCTTTTTCACCGTGGATGAGCTGTATAACTGTTGTAGCCTGATTCTACCCTACCACTTGCCTGGAATACCTTTTGGCCAGGTCGACAATGACCTTGGTGAGTTCCTTGCTCTTCTCAGCCTCTGGGGCCTGCAACCTTTTGGTATTTGTCGTTGGTGGTCTCTTTCCCTTCGTTCTAACTGCTGTCCCTAGACCTCTCAGGCCCAGGTTTGTCCTTATCTTCCACCTATTTTCCTGAGTGACGCAGTGGCTTGGTTCCCTGTTCTGTTCTCTTCCTCCAGGTCTCTAACACTATGCCACACCAAAGGTTCTGCCTTCTGTCTGCTTCCTTTTTATGGCATCCTCTCTCTGGACACCTTCAACATGCTCCAAGACATCCTCTTTCACCTCTGTTATTGTGACAAATTCTTTATCTCCAGCCTTGGTCTTTTTCCAGATCCGGGCCCATAATCCCACCTTAGATCTTCCCAGTCTGGGTATTGTGCCTTCTCTGCAGCTGCGGTTTCCCCAGAGTGAGTTTGTCTGCTTTCCCTTGAAGGCTGAGCTGCTTGCTGGCACCCACATTTGGGCTGTGACAGAGCCAGGTCCTAAACATGGCTCCCACTCAGTGTAATGCAATCCAGAGAGTGTTAATTGTATCTCCACCCCTGGACCCAGCTCACCATTCTAGCCTTTGTTTTGGAATGGACTCTGGAGTCTGGAATGATGATCCTTATGAAAATTGCCTGAATAAACCAGCTCTTGATTATGAGTGACAGAGAAGGAACTAAAGCCTGCCTGTACTAAATAGGGACTTTTTTTTTTCCTAGTCACAAAACTGAAAACTCCTGGGGTATTTCCTGGCTTCAGACGTGGCAGGCTCCAGTGACTCAACCAGTGTCCTCAAAACAGATCTTCACCCTCTCATTTCTTAGCTCAGCTCCTCTCAACTAGCTCTGTTCTCAGAGAGGTCCTGTCTTCTTGGTGTCAAGGGGGCTGCCAGCAGCTACAGTCTCATAGCTCCTCCTCTTCAACCCTATGAGGACATTCTCTTCCTCCGCATTGTAAACAAGAATCCTCAAACTGAGTCCTGAAAACTAGCGCGGGTCATGTTTCAACATGTGGAGTGATCAGTGTGGTCAGAGGCATGGAGTAAGTAACTGACCAAGCTGGGGCCATATGGCGCTCTGGGGAGGAGACCTACATCCGTAATCACAAGGACCGAGCCGGAGAGGAGTGATTCCCGTGAAGAGCCCTGGGCTCGAGAATGCTGTGGTGGTTGTTCAGCTGCTCAGTCGTGTCTGACTCTTTGCAGCCCCTTGAACTGCAGCGCACCAGGCTTCCCTGTCCTTCACCATCTCCCAGAGTTTTCTCAAACTCATGTCTATTGAGTCAGTGATGCCATCCCACCATCTCATCCTCTGTTGTCCCCTTTTCCTCCTGCCTTCTGAAATCTTATAAAGGGAAAATGGAAGGCAAGAAGGCAAAATGGCAGATGTCTACTCAACTGTACAACTTCATCTCTTATTTTATCTCAGAAGAGGCTTTATGACAGCTGGCACATGCATCATTCTTGGGCTGGTACATGATAAGATCTGACCTTCAGCTATGGATATAATATTAAAAGGACTCTAACATTTCACAGCTGTTATTTGCAGTTGCTAACTAAGGGATGATAATGCTTCTTATCCGAGATGAGATGTTCAGATGTCCTTCACTACAAAGCACACCAGGCGTCAGTCAATTTGCAGGGAATATTTTTAAACTTCTAGGATATAGTTTGAGGGCACTGCCTCAAATAGCAAAGCAAGTTTTGGAAAAAAGTAGTCAAAATGCCATTTTCTCAAAACTTGAATTTTTAAAAAGTGCTGTGTAGAAGTTCACTTTTCTATTATCTATTAAAAAATTGCACAGTAAGTCAGTAGCAAAAGCAAGATTTTTATGAGGATGCTTAAAGTAGTAAAGAAAAGATTTGTGTTGTTCAAAGTTTCCTTGGCTTCAGGAGTATAAATTTGCATGTGAGTTCTGGTGTAGCTTAGGAAATCAGGATGCTGGGTGGGAAAGGCAGAGTAAAATCTTCCACATTGTTATGGTGGTTGGGAGACCTGATCCAGATAGAGAGGTCAGGCTTGCAGCAGTCATATCATTTGAAATGTGCATAAAGAAGGCTGAGCACTGAAAAACTGATGCTTTTAAACTGTGGTGCTGGAGAAGACTCTGGAGAGTCCCTTGGATGGCAACCAGTCAGTCCTAAAGGAAATCAACCCTGAATATTCATTGAAAGTACTGATGCTGCAGCTGAAGCTGCAAGACTTTGGCTACCTGATGTGAAGAGCTCTCTCATTTGAAAAGACCCCGATGCAGGGAAAGATTGGGGGCAGGAGAAGAAGGGGACGACAGAGGATAAGATGTTTGGACGGCGTCACCGACTCTATGGGCATGAGTTTGAGCAAGCTCCAGGAGACAGTGAAAGACAGGGGAGCTTGGCGTGCTGCAGTACATAGGGTCACAGTCAGACACGATTTGGTGACTGAACAGCAAAAGGAAACTTCAAACCTGTAAAAGATAAAACTGAACCTCTTTTGCAGTCATTTGGGGATGAGAGGATAAAAATCCTGCAGACTTTCAGAAGCCTAGGAGTGTCACCTTTAAGGCACTGGAACTAAGCAGAGGTGGTCTGAGTCAGGGCAGCCCAGCTCTGAGCCAGCTCAGTTCCTGACAAACGCTATATCCTCACATTGCTTCTATGTGCCCACAGGGGGAAGGCTGCCCTCTCTCGGATGGCGAATACCATCTGGAGCCTCTATAGTACTTTCATACATAATGTCTGCTACTAAATGAAAAGTAATTGGACATGCCAGATAAAAAAGGGCAGGAATGTGGGAGACATGGGTTCGATCCCTGATCCGGGAAGATCCCACCCACCACAGATCACCTAAGCCCGTGTGCCACAACTGTTGGGGCTGAAGCCTGTGCTCTGAAGCCTGGGAACTGCAGCTACTGAACCCTCCGGCCACAGCTGCTGAAGCCGATGCGCCCTGGAACCCGAGCTCCACAACAAGGAAAGCCACCTCAATGAGAAACTCGCTTACCACAATTAGAGAGTAGACCCTGCTCACTGCAACTCGAGAAAAGCCTGCCCAGCAGCAGAGACCCAGCATAGCCAAAACAAATACATAAAACTATTTTTAAAAAAAGAGAGAGGACAGGTAATTGTGACCGACAGTCAGGAGACAAAGCAGGTCATTAAAGCAAATTCACAGATGACCCAGATATTGGAGTTAGTTGAGAAGGGCTTAAAATTAACTAGGGTATGTGGTTAAAAACAGTTCAAAATGGGGGAAAAAATGTAGATTTTTCAATAGTGACTTGGAATCTACAATATAAACCCAATGAACACTTTATAACTGAAAAATACAATATCCAAAGTTAAGTATTCATTGGAAAGTTTAACAGCGGAATATAAACAAAAGAAGTTAGAAAGAGTGAACTTGTAGGTAGAGCTATAGCAGAAAATGAAACACATGTAGAAAAACAAATGGAAAGAGTATAACAGAACATATGAAACAGTCCAAGCCTAACTTACACGTAACTGAATTCCACACGGAAAGAGAGAAACAAATTGTGGCAGCGGCATTTTCTAGAGAGAAAATGGCTGGAAATTGTTTTAAGTCATGAGAAGAAGTCAACCCATACTTTGAAGAAGCTAAGTGAATTCCAATTAGGATAAATACAAAGCAAACCCATCAAATCAAAGTCCAAGAGAGCCTTTAAAACATCCAGAAGAAGAAAGACCTTCAAGAGAGTAAAATAAGCTTATAGTTGACTTTTCAACAGAAATGTACTGACCAGAAAAAACTGGAAAGATATTTTGAAAGTGCATAAAGGAAGAAAAACTGACAACCTAGAATTCAAACCCAGTGAGAATATTTTTCAAAAATAAATGAGAACTAAAGATGTTTGGGGCCAAAAAGAGGTAATAAAATTCATCCCTAAAAGATTCAAACTCCAGGAACTATAAAAGGATGATCTTCAAGTTGAAGGAAAAATTATACCAGATGAAAGAATAGAAATACAGAGACAGTAAAAATAATGGTAAATATGAGTATTTTGACTGTTTAAAACAACAGTAGGAAGGTGTTTAAGGATTCAGGACATATGTAAAGTGAGATATATGACGTTCCCTGGTGGCTCAGACGGTAAAGCATCTGCCTACAATGCGAGAGACCTGGGTTCGATCCCTGGGTCGGGAAGATCCTCTGGAGAAGGAAATGGCACCCCACTCCAGTACTCTTGCCTGGAAAATCCCATGGATGGAAGAGCCTGGTAGGCTACAGTCCCTGGGGTCACAGAGTTGGACACGACTGAGTGACTTCCCCTTCACCTTCACCAGCACGAAGGGTGGGGCAAATAGAGTTAAACTGTTGTAATATTTTTGCATTGTTCTGAAAGCAGAAAAGATACTGACTTAAGATATACTGTAATAAGTCTGTAATAAGGGTGAATATTTTAATCTCTAAAATAATCACTAAAATAATCATGCAAAAATATTTAAGAAGTTACTAGAGAAGAAAAATAAAAGTGCAAGACTCATTTTAAAAAAAGGAACAGAATAAACAGATGGACCATAAATGGGGCAAGAAAATAAATAGGAAGGTAGGCTGAATTCAGGCGTAACAGCAGCTATGTTAAAATTAAGCAGGCAAATTGAAAAACAAAGATTATCAGATGAAATTAAGAATCATATATGATTTATATGATTTACCAGAGATATAAATATCAGCACCTATAGAAATATAGATATAGAAATATGGCAATTGCAAATGAAATAAAGAATGGAAAAATATATATGCCATGCAAATACTAATCAATAAAGCTGAACAGCTATGTCAATATCAAATATAGTAGATTTCAGATAAGAAGGACAATTGGAAATAAAGAAGGATGTTTTATAATGAAAAAGGGCCCAATTTTCCTGCCCTAATTCTATTTGGCATCCTTTCCCTTCAATCTGAAAAACTTCTTTTAGAGTTTATGTAAAATACCTGCTACAAAAATCAAAAGCAGAGATGCACAAAACATATCACGATGTAGATTTTTCAAAAATAATATTTGAAATAAAACAGTAAAAGATAACGTGCATCATTTTAAGTGTAAAGTTCAGTGAATTTTGACAAGTTGTAGACACTCGTGAAACTGCCGCCAGAATTGAGGTAGGGAATACTTCCATCCTGTTCCAGATTACCTTTTCAGTCTGCCGCTAACACTGACCCTGCACCCAGTGTTTGTCACTGAAGATTTCTCTCTTCAGGAAATTCACGTGCCCAGAATCACAGAGTCGGCACTCCTCGGTGTCTTGCTTCTTATCAGCACCGTGTTTGAGATTCGTTTCTTTTGTCATTCAGATCGTCCATTCCTGTTTATCGGTGACTAGAAAGTCACTGTTGGACATGCCACAGTTCTTCTACCTATCCACCCGTTGATGGACATTTGACTATTAAGTTTTAAGCTCTTAGGAATAAAGCAGTTATGGCTATCTCTGTGTACGTTGCTGTGCAGACATATATTTTTATACCTCTTGGGAAAATATTTAGGAGTGGAATTTCTATTTCAAGTTCCAAGTACATGTTTAGCTTCCTAAAAGTTGTCCCATTGTTTTTCACAGTGACTGTGCCATTTATTTCCCCAGCAGCAAAGTCTGCACACTCTAGTTGCTCCAGTTCACCCGCAGCTGCACCCTCAGTCTTTCAATCTCAGTCCTTCTGATGGATGAGTGTGGGTGCCTAACTGTGGTTTCAGTGCCTATTCCCACACTGTCTAATGACATGGAGCATATTTACATGCACTTATTTGCCATTCAAATACCTTTTTTGAAGAAGAGGGTAAATATTGTTCAAAACTCCCTGCACAAGATTTTTCTAAACTCTTTTTGCTCTTGAGTGGTGACAGGTCTTTATATATTCTAGAGACAAATCCTTTGCTTTGCAAATGTTTTCTCCCCTGTTGTGGCTTGCTGTTGTTCGATCACTCAGTCCTGTGGGACTCTTTGCGATCCCATGGACTGTAGCACGCTGGGTTTCACTGTCTCCTGGAGTTTGCTCAAATTCATGTCCATTGAGTTGGTGATGTCATTCAACCATCTTATCCTCTGTTATCCCCTTCTCCTCTCGCCTTCAATCTTTCCCAACATCAGAATCTTTTCCAATGAGTTGGCTCTTTGCATCAGGTGACCAAAGTACTGGAGCTTCAGCTCCAGCATCAGTCCGTTCAGTGAATATTCAGGGTTGATTTCCTTTAGGATTAACTGGTTTCATCTCCTTGCAGTCCAAGGGACTCTCAAGAGTCTTCTTCAGCACCGCAATTTAGAAAACATCAGTTCTTCCGTGCTCAACCTTCTTTATGGTCCAACTCTTCCATCTGTACGGGACTATGGGAAAGACCACAGCTTTGACTATATGGACCTTTGCTGTGGGCAAAGTGATGTCTCTGATTTTTAATACTCTGTCTAGGTTTGTCATAGCTTTTCTTCCAAGGAGCAAACATCTTAATTTTGTGGCTGCATTCACTGTCCACACTGATTCTGGAGCCCAAGAAAATAAAATCTGCCACTGTTTCCACTGCTTCCCCGTCTATTTGCCATGAAGTGATGGACTAGATGTCCTGACCTTTGTTTTTTCAATGTTGAGCTTTAAGCCAACTTTTTCACTCCCTCATTCACCTTCATCCAGAGGCTCCTTAGTTCCTCTTCTCTTTCTGCCATTAGAGCGGTATCATGTGCATGTCTAAGGTTGTTGATATTTCTCCCAGCAATCCCAGAATGATACATAACACCACTTAAATATATAGGAATTAAGTGAATCCATTGTGTATAATGTAGGCCTTAGGGCAATACAGTTTAATTTCTGGAGAATGTTGCGTTGAGAAAGGCTATGGAATTTACAGTATACTACTTTAACTTATTCATAGTCTATTGCCAAATAATACTATACCATGCTGGGAGAATTTAAAAATAACTTTGGCTGTGATCTTCATTCTTCTATGACAAATTTGGAAAACTCAGCAGTGGCCACAGGACAGGAAATGGTCAGTTTTCATTCCAATCCCAAAGAAGGGCAATGCCAAAGAATAATCAAACTACCACACAATTGCATTCATTTCACATGATAGCAAGGTAATGATCAAAGTCTTTCAAGCTAGGCTTCAACAGTATGTAAACCAAGAACTTCCAGATGTACAAGCTGAATTTAGAAAAGGCAGAGGAACTAGAGATCAAATTGCTACCATCCATTGGATCATAGAAAAACCAAGAGAATTCCAAATAAATATCTACTTCTGCTTCATTGACAACACTAAAGCCTTTGACTGTGTGGTTCATAACAAACCATGGAATTAGGAATACCAGACCAATTAACCTGTCTCCTAAGAAACCTGTATGCAGGCCAGGAAGCAACAGTTAGAACCAGATATGGAACAATGGCGTGGTTCAAACTTGGGAAAGGTGTACGTCAAGGCTGTATGTCATCATCCTGCTTATTTAACTTAAATGCAGAGTACATCATACAAAATGTTGGGCTGGAAGACTCACAAGCCAGAGTCAAGATTGCTGGGAGAAATACAGCAACCTCAGATATGCACATGATACCACTCTAAAGGCAGAAAGAGAAGAACTAAAGAGGCTCTTGATGAAGGTGAATAAGGAGAGTGAAAAAGCTGACTTAAAACTCAACATTGAAAGAATGAAGATCAGGACATCTGGTCCAGTCACTTCATAGCAAATAGGTGGGGAAGCAGTGGAAACAGTGGCAGATTTTATTTTCTTGGGCTCCAAAATCACTGTAGACAGTGACTGCAGCCAGAAAATTAAGAGATGCTTGCTTCTTGGGAGAAAATCTTTGACAAACCTAGATAGAGTNGGAGACCTGGGTTCGATCCCTGGGTCAGGAAGATCCCCTGGAGAAGGAAATGGCAACCCACTCCAGTACTCTTGCCTGAAAAACATTTCACGGACAAAGAAGCCTGGTAGCTATAGTCCATGGGGTTGCAAAGAGTCGGACACAACCGAGTGACTTCACTCACTCATACCATCAGGATGTTGGGTTTTTTGGCATCCAGCTTCCAGTTTCTCTTCGCCTGTCTTTCTGCCCTGCCCCAGCCCCCAGGGATCTCAGAGGCTGCTGGATTTTTGTGGGGTCTTCTTTTTTACCGTGGATGAGCTGTATAACTGTTGTAGCCTGATTCTACCCTACCACTTGCCTGGAATACCTTTTGGCCAGGTCGACAATGACCTTGGTGAGTTCCTTGCTCTTCTCAGCCTCTGGGGCCTGCAACCTTTTGGTATTTGTAGTTGGTGGTCTCTTTCCCTTCGTTCTAACTGCTGTCCCTAGACCTCTCAGGCCCAGGTTTGTCCTTATCTTCCTCCTATTTTCCTGAGTGACGCAGTGGCTTGGTTCCCTGTTCTGTTCTCTTCCTCCAGGTCTCTAACACTATGCCACACCAAAGGTTCTGCCTTCTGTCTGCTTCCTTTTTATGGCATCCTCTCTCTGGACACCTTCAACATGCTCCAAGACATCCTCTTTCACCTCTGTTATTGTGACAAATTCTTTATCTCCAGCCTTGGTCTTTTTCCAGATCCGGGCCCATAATCCCACCTTAGATCTTCCCAGTCTGGGTATTGTGCCTTCTCTGCAGCTGCGGTTTCCCCAGAGTGAGTTTGTCTGCTTTCCCTTGAAGGCTGAGCTGCTTGCTGGCACCCACATTTGGGCTGTGACAGAGCCAGGTCCTAAACATGGCTCCCACTCAGTGTAATGCAATCCAGAGAGTGTTAATTGTATCTCCACCCCTGGACCCAGCTCACCATTCTAGCCTTTGTTTTGGAATGGACTCTGGAGTCTGGAATGATGATCCTTATGAAAATTGCCTGAATAAACCAGCTCTTGATTATGAGTGACAGAGAAGGAACTAAAGCCTGCCTGTACTAAATAGGGACTTTTTTTTTTCCTAATCACAAAACTGAAAACTCCTGGGGTATTTCCTGGCTTCAGACGTGGCAGGCTCCAGTGACTCAACCAGTGTCCTCAAAACAGATCTTCACCCTCTCATTTCTTAGCTCAGCTCCTCTCAACTAGCTCTGTTCTCAGAGAGGTCCTGTCTTCTTGGTGTCAAGGGGGCTGCCAGCAGCTACAGTCTCATAGCTCCTCCTCTTCAACCCTATGAGGACATTCTCTTCCTCCGCATTGTAAACAAGAATCCTCAAACTGAGTCCTGAAAACTAGCGCGGGTCATGTTTCAACATGTGGAGTGATCAGTGTGGTCAGAGGCATGGAGTAAGTAACTGACCAAGCTGGGGCCATATGGCGCTCTGGGGAGGAGACCTACATCCGTAATCACAAGGACCGAGCCGGAGAGGAGTGATTCCCGTGAAGAGCCCTGGGCTCGAGAATGCTGTGGTGGTTGTTCAGCTGCTCAGTCGTGTCTGACTCTTTGCAGCCCCTTGAACTGCAGCGCACCAGGCTTCCCTGTCCTTCACCATCTCCCAGAGTTTTCTCAAACTCATGTCTATTGAGTCAGTGATGCCATCCCACCATCTCATCCTCTGTTGTCCCCTTTTCCTCCTGCCTTCTGAAATCTTATAAAGGGAAAATGGAAGGCAAGAAGGCAAAATGGCAGATGTCTACTCAACTGTACAACTTCATCTCTTATTTTATCTCAGAAGAGGCTTTATGACAGCTGGCACATGCATCATTCTTGGGCTGGTACATGATAAGATCTGACCTTCAGCTATGGATATAATATTAAAAGGACTCTAACATTTCACAGCTGTTATTTGCAGTTGCTAACTAAGGGATGATAATGCTTCTTATCCGAGATGAGATGTTCAGATGTCCTTCACTACAAAGCACACCAGGCGTCAGTCAATTTGCAGGGAATATTTTTAAACTTCTAGGATATAGTTTGAGGGCACTGCCTCAAATAGCAAAGCAAGTTTTGGAAAAAAGTAGTCAAAATGCCATTTTCTCAAAACTTGAATTTTTAAAAAGTGCTGTGTAGAAGTTCACTTTTCTATTATCTATTAAAAAATTGCACAGTAAGTCAGTAGCAAAAGCAAGATTTTTATGAGGATGCTTAAAGTAGTAAAGAAAAGATTTGTGTTGTTCAAAGTTTCCTTGGCTTCAGGAGTATAAATTTGCATGTGAGTTCTGGTGTAGCTTAGGAAATCAGGATGCTGGGTGGGAAAGGCAGAGTAAAATCTTCCACATTGTTATGGTGGTTGGGAGACCTGATCCAGATAGAGAGGTCAGGCTTGCAGCAGTCACATGATTTGAAATGTGCATAAAGAAGGCTGAGCACTGAAAAACTGATGCTTTCAAACTGTGGTGCTGGAGAAGACTCTGGAGAGTCCCTTGGATGGCAACCAGTCAGTCCTAAAGGAAATCAACCCTGAATATTCATTGAAAGTACTGATGCTGCAGCTGAAGCTGCAAGACTTTGGCTACCTGATGTGAAGAGCTCTCTCATTTGAAAAGACCCCGATGCAGGGAAAGATTGGGGGCAGGAGAAGAAGGGGACGACAGAGGATAAGATGTTTGGACGGCGTCACCGACTCTATGGGCATGAGTTTGAGCAAGCTCCAGGAGACAGTGAAAGACAGGGGAGCTTGGCGTGCTGCAGTACATAGGGTCACAGTCAGACACGATTTGGTGACTGAACAGCAAAAGGAAACTTCAAACCTGTAAAAGATAAAACTGAACCTCTTTTGCAGTCATTTGGGGATGAGAGGATAAAAATCCTGCAGACTTTCAGAAGCCTAGGAGTGTCACCTTTAAGGCACTGGAACTAAGCAGAGGTGGTCTGAGTCAGGGCAGCCCAGCTCTGAGCCAGCTCAGTTCCTGACAAACGCTATATCCTCACATTGCTTCTATGTGCCCACAGGGGGAAGGCTGCCCTCTCTCGGATGGCGAATACCATCTGGAGCCTCTATAGTACTTTCATACATAATGTCTGCTACTAAATGAAAAGTAATTGGACATGCCAGATAAAAAAGGGCAGGAATGTGGGAGACATGGGTTCGATCCCTGATCCGGGAAGATCCCACCCACCACAGATCACCTAAGCCCGTGTGCCACAACTGTTGGGGCTGAAGCCTGTGCTCTGAAGCCTGGGAACTGCAGCTACTGAACCCTCCGGCCACAGCTGCTGAAGCCGATGCGCCCTGGAACCCGAGCTCCACAACAAGGAAAGCCACCTCAATGAGAAACTCGCTTACCACAATTAGAGAGTAGACCCTGCTCACTGCAACTCGAGAAAAGCCTGCCCAGCAGCAGAGACCCAGCATAGCCAAAACAAATACATAAAACTATTTTTAAAAAAAGAGAGAGGACAGGTAATTGTGACCGACAGTCAGGAGACAAAGCAGGTCATTAAAGCAAATTCACAGATGACCCAGATATTGGAGTTAGTTGAGAAGGGCTTAAAATTAACTAGGGTATGTGGTTAAAAACAGTTCAAAATGGGGGAAAAAATGTAGATTTTTCAATAGTGACTTGGAATCTACAATATAAACCCAATGAACACTTTATAACTGAAAAATACAATATCCAAAGTTAAGTATTCATTGGAAAGTTTAACAGCGGAATATAAACAAAAGAAGTTAGAAAGAGTGAACTTGTAGGTAGAGCTATAGCAGAAAATGAAACACATGTAGANAACACTTTATAACTGAAAAATACAATATCCAAAGTTAAGTATTCATTGGAAAGTTTAACA
Source organism: Raphicerus campestris (assembly GCA_006410735.1). Taxonomy (NCBI): domain Eukaryota; kingdom Metazoa; phylum Chordata; class Mammalia; order Artiodactyla; family Bovidae; genus Raphicerus; species Raphicerus campestris. Next base: position 14,770 of record SJYW01033696.1, read on the forward strand.
GCGGAATATAAACAAAAGAAGTTAGAAAGAGTGAACTTGTAGGTAGAGCTATAGCAGAAAATGAAACACATGTAGAAAAACAAATGGAAAGAGTATAACAGAACATATGAAACAGTCCAAGCCTAACTTACACGTAACTGAATTCCACACGGAAAGAGAGAAACAAATTGTGGCAGCGGCATTTTCTAGAGAGAAAATGGCTGGAAATTGTTTTAAGTCATGAGAAGAAGTCAACCCATACTTTGAAGAAGCTAAGTGAATTCCAATTAGGATAAATACAAAGCAAACCCATCAAATCAAAGTCCAAGAGAGCCTTTAAAACATCCAGAAGAAGAAAGACCTTCAAGAGAGTAAAATAAGCTTATAGTTGACTTTTCAACAGAAATATACTGACCAGAAAAAACTGGAAAGATATTTTGAAAGTGCATAAAGGAAGAAAAACTGACAACCTAGAATTCAAACCCAGTGAGAATATTTTTCAAAAATAAATGAGAACTAAAGATGTTTGGGGCCAAAAAGAGGTAATAAAATTCATCCCTAAAAGATTCAAACTCCA
>SJYW01033697.1:5721-20784 GCA_006410735.1 Raphicerus campestris
TTTTCAAAGTTGTATTGGGTGTTTTATGTCCCTTGCATTTCAACATGAATTTTAGAATTAGCAGTCAACATCTACAAAGGGGCCTGATGAGATTTTAACTAGGATTGCGTTAAATCTATATACAGGTTGGAGAGAAGTGATATTCTATCCATGTTTATCCATAAACGTGGCATATATCTCCATTTAGGAGTTCTTCCTCTCATTATATTTCGTAGTTAACAGAGGACAGGTCTTCCACATTTTTCCTGTATATTTATCTCAAGTTCAGTTCAGTTCAATTCAGTTCAGTCGCTCAGTCCTGTCCGACTTTTTGTGACCCCATGAATCACAGCATACCAGGCCTCCCTGTTCATCACCATCTCTCGGAGTTCACTCAAGACTCATGTCCATCGAGTCCGTGACGCCATCCAGCCGTCTCATCCTCGGTTGTCCCCTTCTCCTCCTGCCCCCAATCCCTCCCAGCATCAGTTTCTTCCAATGAGTCAGCTCTTCTCATGAGGTGGCCACAGTACTGGAGTTTCACATTTAGCATCATTCCTTCCAAAGAAATCCCAGGGTTGATCTTCAGAATATACCCTTAAGTAGTTCATGTTTTATGTGATTATAAATGGATTATTATTTTAATTTCAATTTCCAGTTGTTTGTTGCTAGTGTATTGCTCTTACATTTTCAAAACTTGCTAAACCACTTATTAGTTCTAGTAAACACAGATAAATAGATTTCATGTGATTTTCTATAGATGATCATGTTATCTGTGATTAAAGACAATTTTATTTCTTCATCTCCAATCAGGATATCCTTTATTTCTCTTTCTTGCCTGGTGGGCTGGTGAAAACCTTCAGTACAATATTAAATAGAAGTGATGAGAGTAGACAGCTTTGCCTGTTTCCTCATCTTGGTGGGAAGAATTTCATCTTGGAACATTATGGTGTTAGCAGTACAATTTGCATAGACACCTTTTATCAAGTTGAGATTATTTCTTCTATTCCTAGTTTGTGGAGTGTTTTTATTAAGATCAATTGTTGGATATTTTTCAAAATCCTTTTCTTCATCTCTTGAGATGATGATATTGTTTTCCTTTTTCAGTCTTTTAATAGGGTAATTGTCATTGATTGGTTTTTTCAAATGCTAAACTAACTGCACCCCTTAGATAAACCCTTCTTGGTCATGATGTGTTTTATCCTTTTAATATGGTGTTAGATTTGATTCAGTGATTCAGTGCTTTCAATAGATAACTAGTTCCTGACAAATTTTCCTAAATCACTGCTTTTATGAGGTCAATATTTTTCTAAAAACTAATGTGATTTATTAAAGCATTATGGAAATTTGTCTCAAATCAGAAAGAGCCAAGATGTCCAACAACAGAGAATTATTAAGTACAATTTGATGTATCAATAAAGTATTATACAGTCACAGAGTACTTACCTGGCAGTAAGTACAAATTCTATAAAAAGAAGTAAATATTTATTGACTCCGAATTTTTGCTTCTTGGAATTCATCTAAGAAAATACTAAAGAATGAGTGCAAAGATTTCAAGTTCATTTCACATAAGAATTTTTTTAATTTCAATTTTTATATTTTCCTGTATATTCCTATATAGAAAAACACACATTAAAAATGAAGAAAGATCTGTAGTTAATAACATCAACATCTACCTTAAGAAATAAAAACATCAAATTCCTTAAAAGATACACATTACATACCAGGCTTATTGAAGAAGTAGATAACCCAAGGAAGTTGATATCTATTGAAGACACTGACTGGAGTTTTAAAACTTCCTGTAAAGATAAAGATATATGCTGCTGCTGCTGCTGCTGAGTCGCTGCAGTCGTGTCTGACTCTGTGTGACCCCATAGACAGCAGCTCACCAGGCTCTGTCGTCCCTGGGAATCTCCAGACAAGAACACTGGAGTGGGTTGCCATTTCCTTCTCCAATGCATGAAAGTGAAAAGTGAAAGTCAAGTCGCTCAGTCATGCCCAACTCTTAGCGACCCCATGGACTGCAGCCTACCAGGCTCCTCTGTCCATGGGATTTTCTGGGCAAGAGTACTGGAGTGGGGTGCCATTGCCGTCTCCACAACTACATGAGAAGCTGCCAAAGAACTCAACATTGACCATCCTATGGTCATTCAGCACTTGTACCAAGCTTTTTAGCTAGGTAAGTGGATGCCTCATGAGCTGACCAAAAAATTTTTTTAAGTAATTTTGAAGTGTAGTCTTGTCTTATTCTATGCAACAGCAATGAACCATTTCTTGATCGGATTGTGATGTGCGATGAAAAGTAGATTTTATACAACAAACGGCAGTGACCAGCTCAGTGGCTGGACCGGATTGAGAAGAAGCTCCAAAGCACTTCCCAAAGTCAAACATGTTCCAAAAAAGAGCCACGGTCGCTGTTCGGTGGTCTGCTGCTCGTTCGGTCCATCACAGCTCTCTGAACCCGGGTGAAAACATCACATGTGAGAAGTACGCCCAGCAAACTGAGGGGATGCACAGAAAACTGAAGCCAACGCTGGCCAACAGAATGGGCCCAATTCTCTGCAACAACACCTGACCACGCGCCTCACAGCCAACGCTTCAAAAGTTGGACGAATTGGGCCATGAAGTTTTGCCTCATCTGCCATATTCACCTGACCTCTCGCCAACCAACTGCCACTTCTTCAAGCATCTCGACAACTTTTTGCAGGGAAAATGCCTCCAGAACCAGCAGGAGGTAGAAAATGCTTTCCAAGAATTCATTGAATCCTGAAGCGCAGATTTTTATGCTACAGGAATAAACCAACTTACTTCTCACTGGCAAAAATGTATAGATTGTAATGGTTCTTATTTGACTAATAAAGATGTGTTTGAGCCTAGTTATAATGATTTAAAATTCACAGTTCAAAACTGCAATTACTTTTGCACTAACCTGATACTATAAACAAGGGGTCGGGGAGGTGACAAATTCCTCAATGAAGACATCAGGATGAGTGGAAGGAATATTAAAACAGAAGATACTATCACAACTAGTGACTGATGCTGCAGGATTAGAATTAGTCTCTGTCTTTAAAGCAGTGGCATTTTAGGCAAAATTGTGTCTTCACGTTTCTCTTTAAAAAATCTATTTTCTTAGCATTTGTTCTCACTTGTCAAGCAGTGACATTTTTAAACTACTTAATAAAGGTTTCTTCATAGAAGGAAATCAGGTCAAATGTTTCTACTGGATTCACATGGCCCCACATTACTGTGTAAGAAATTCTCTTGATCTCAAAATAGTTTGCCCTTTTGATTTATATTCTTTCTATGTAAAGAAATAGAATATTTGGGAACTCAGTCTAGTCTCACTATACTTTTATTTGTTAATCTGCAATGTGTAGAAGCAAAGCCTGTCTGGTCACTTGACCAGAGAACGAAAAATCCACACGTCTCCCTCATGGCAAATCCCAGAGGCCCCCACAGGCCCGGCCTTGCAGTACCCGGAGCTCGTTCAGCGCCAGGAGAGATTAGGCCCATGTCCGAGCCTCCGCTCTTGCTTTACCCACCTCCTCTCCTTTGTACTTCTCTTTCCTTCCACTTTCACCTGATAATTTTTTTTTAATTTATTTTTTTGCTGAAATATAGTTGAATTACAATGTTGTCTTAACTACTGCTATATGGAAAAGTGAGAAATTTTGTTTTATATTTATATATACACATCAGTTTTATACACACACACACATTCTTTTTTCATATCCTCTTCTACTATGGTTTATCCCAGGATATTGAATATAGTTCCTTGTGCCATACAATAGGGTCTTATAATTTTTGAATGCTAGGATCTAAGAAATGTGGCATGATTTATCTCTTATTTTAGCAGATTATTTAGCCCTTTGCTCAAAAATTTAAAAAGGTTTGTCATCTCATTGTAAGATTTATTCTGAGTGTTTACCTAAATAGCCTTTGCCTCAGCTGGGCCATCAACAGTCGCAACAAAAGGAAAAAAAATAGATGCCTGGGGTCATTGTTATCAGGAGGTTTGATCAGCGACCAGGTCCAGTTCATTAGACAAAGCAATAAATTTCTTCATAACACCCCCACCCCAGAAAAACAGGAAGTACTCGATAGGTTTCACTATTGCTCATTTAACATCAAATAGCAATACTATGAAAATATAAACATGCTTGAAGCCCAGTTTCCATTCACTTTGTGGTCTTCAGGAATTCTCTAGTAGGTCTGTGGCATAACTACCCCAACCACAAACTCAGTTTCACAGCAGTCAAGAAGCACCAACTTTAAATTTTCAATTTATGAATTATATCTCTCATTCCTTAAGTCCCACTTGCAATTTTGATGGTCTTAAGCTGTTTAAATCCCCTTTATGTCACATGCATGTAATACTATCAGTAAAGGCTACTCACCCCAATCCTGCCTAAACTACTGTCTCAACATTCATTAAGGAAATCTCTGGACACACTGGAAGAATTTATACCATGTGATGTACATTTCTGTTAGTGTTACACTGGCAGTCCAGAACTCTCCTGATAAACTGCAGTGATTTTTAAGATATCACTATGTGTTCAATCTTTTTATTAAATAGTTATTGACTTGGTATTTTGGGGAAGTTACTTGAATTCTGTGAACATGGTGTGTTTGAACAGGAGCCAGCTTGCAAGAGCCAACTGTTAAACTTTTAGGAATTTTGCCTAAAGGTTTTTAAACCTTTGGAGACTTGAAAGGAGTATTTACCACAGATGGTGACAAATGTTACAAATGTGGGCACTTTTTCCCCATAGAGAACTGGTTTACCAGCTCACTACTGTCTCTAAGCCTTAGTTTCTTTATCCATAAAATGAATAATAACTCCAATCTGTATTGGACACATTCAGTTGCAGTGAATAGACACTCTGCTAGCCCTCCCCTGGGTTTTCTTTCTTTAATTTAGCTGTGCCTGGTGACTTGTTGGATCTTAGTTCCCTGACAAGAGATTGAACCCCGCAGCTTTGGCAGTGAAAGTGCATAGTCCTAACCACTGGACTCCCAGAAAATTCCCTCTGCTAGTTTAAATAGAAAAGGAATTTTCCAGTCTTAAAGATCCTAAAGAACTGTAGGGGAAGACATAAAATCAGTTATACTTTGAGGTCTCAAAAATAAATCTCAGTCATACCGTAACACAGGGACACCAGGGGACCTACTGTGTCTTCTATGTTTGGGAAGCCACCTGTCCATTTGGGAAGCTGCTCCTGTGGTTACCGATTTTAAAATTACTTTTCCTCTACAATGCCCAGGAAAGCCTCTCTGGTCAAGAAGCCACTGCAGGGAAACCAGAGACCTCCTCATCACCTCTCCTGGCTCTTGCCTTCTGAATGTTTCCAGAGAGCAGCTGATTGACAGAAACTAATTCATAACCACAGCTGTAGCTGTATGGAACGCTCAGAAATATAGCAGTCTTTATTTGGAGTGATCTTGTGTCCAGATAAGATATTGGGGTTTCTATCGCCATAGATTAAAAGAAAGGGGAAGAATAGCTATCAGAGAACATCTAGCTGTCTGCCAAAGACCACAGTTTCCATCCTTGAGATTTGTGAGCACCCTTTATCCCAGAGAGAAAACTCATACCTTACCTAAGAGATGACTTCAAAGTTCCATTCAGAGACTAAACCCAGCTCTGGTTTAGGTCAGGATATTTGAGGGACACAAAGTTCTTTTTGTGTCTTCGTTAGGAGAACACAAATTTCTCTCCATTAGGTCCAGATGTGGCTACCTATGGACAGGTGGTCCAGGAAGTGACTGGTAAGTTATTCCCCCATGCCTAACACACACACACACACACACACACACACACACAATTCTATGGTGGAGTAGGGACAGAATATGGCAGAAAGTGAAGAGGAGCTAAAGGGCCTCTTGATGAAGGTGAAAGAGGAAAGCGAAAAAGTTGGCTTAAAGCTCAACATTCAGAAAACGAAGACCATGGCATCCGGTCCCATCACTTCATGGGAAATAGATGGGGAAACAGTGGAAAAAGTGGTAGATTTTATTTTGGGGGGGCTCCAAAGTCACTGCAGATGGTGACTGCAACCATGAAATTAAAAGACGCTTACTCCTTGGAAGAAAAGTTATGACCAACCTAGATAGTATATTCAAAAGCAGAGACAGTACTTTGCCGACGAAGGTCCTTCTAGTCAAGGCTATGGTTTTTCCAGTGGTCATTGTTATGCTCTGAGTCCAAGTCCCCGAATAGACTGAGAGAACAAGTCCACCAAGGTAATGCAAAATCAAGANGAAGGTCCTTCTAGTCAAGGCTATGGTTTTTCCAGTGGTCATTGTTATGCTCCGAGTCCAAGTCCCCGAATAGACTGAGAGAACAAGTCCACCAAGGTAATGCAAAATCAAGAAGGGAGTTTATTTGTTACTAACTTGAATTAGGGCACCCTTGCCACATCCAATACAGTGGAGTAAAGCAAGAGGGCCCCGAGCCCTGAATTACAGCAGTATTTATAGACTTAGAACAAAGATAGGGAGTTGGTAAGGGCGGATTGGTTGCAAAGGTCTCTTGGCACCTACTAATTGGCTAGATTTCCACACGCGTGGGCTTTCTTAGGGGATTTTTTTCNCCTGCGGCCTAACATAGACGGTGCAAGTTTCTTGTCTTGAGACTTTATTACTTTCCGTGTAAACCAAGGAATATCAGTCTCTTTTCTCCTCTATTTTTTCACTACATTATTCTTCCCTAATCTCTCTTTAAATTTCTAATTAATCTCTCTTTAATTACCAACTCTGTTCCCGCTTTGAATTCCCTGGATCCACTGGGGCTGGACACTGGCACTTCAGGGTATCACCTTACTTTTAAATTCCAAACTTCTGACCGATCAGCATTCACTTGGAAAGAACAGAAGCCGTTTCAACTAGTCTAATCAGAAAAAGATTTNACTGGGGCTGGACACTGGCACTTCAGGGTATCACCTTACTTTTAAATTCCAAACTTCTGACCGATCAGCATTCACTTGGAAAGAACAGAAGCCGTTTCAACTAGTCTAATCAGAAAAAGATTTAGTAAAGGTTTTGTTACGGCTTAGGGAATCAGTTGGAAGGTCTAAGACATCCTTTCAGAACAGGACAACGGGGTGGCAGGGTGGGGGCGGGGCACCAGTGCAGATGTTCCTATAGCTACTGGGAAACCATCAGGATCACAACTGGGGCAGGGCAATGGGAGACAGAAACTTGCTCAAATGGCAGAAGCAGTAAAAGTACGACTTTGGCATCTCTTCAGATCTCTCACAAGTACATCTGATTAGTAGGATCCAAGTCCATTCAGAGCTCTAACCAACAGAGCACCTGGAATGTCTGTTATTCTGGACACTGCTATGCCCAGCAAGAAATTAAGGGCTCTAATTCGACAACAGAAAAGGGGGAAGGAGATAAAGCAGTAGTCAGAGTGTGAATGTAAATATTTTAGAATTATCTCTGATGCAGAGCAGACCCTTACCAACTGACACATTTATGGAAACACAATAGCTCCAAGTTCTTAAGAGAGAAAATGTGAAAACAGAAACAAGAGGTGAGATTTTTAAAAAGCAAACTATGTCACAATCGTTTTGCACTTTAGCTTATCCAAGTGCAAGACAGTGTTCTCTGAGCTGGAGTATTTAAAATGTACCCTTTTTAGTGAACAAAGTTCATTCTCTGCAGGAGAAGCTGACCTCATAAGTCAAAGTTCCTGGTCCAGTTGAATTCTCTTAGACTTTGTTCCTTCTTAAGTGGCTTCACCTCCTCATGTGTTTGATACCCATAATCCAAGGAAATATCTCAAGCCTGAGTTTATCTCTTTAAAATTGCTGTTGTTGCTGTTCAGTCCCTGAGTCGTGTCCAGTTCTTTGCAACCCCATGGACTGCAGCATGCCAGGCTTCCCTGTCCTTCAATGTATCCCAGTTTGCTCAAATTCATGTTCATTGAGTTAGTGATGCTATCTAATCATCTCATCTTCTGCCACCCCCTTCTACTTTAGCTTCCCTTCCCAGCATCAGGGTCTTTTCTAACGCATCAGTTATTCGCATCAGGTGGCCAAAGTATTGGAGCTTCAGCTTCAGCATCAGTCCTTCCAATGACTCTTCAGGGTGTTGATTTCTTTAAGGATGGACTAGTTGAATCTCCCTGTACTCCAAGGGGCTCTCAAGAGTCTTCTCTAGCACCACAGTTCAAGAGCATCAATTCTTCAGCTCTCAGTCTGCTTTATGGTCCAACTCTCACATCTATACATGACCATAGCTTTGACTATATAGATCTTTGTCAGCAAACTGATGTTTCTGCTTTTTTAATATGCTGCCTAAGTTTGCTATAGCTTTCTTTCCAAGGAGCAAGTGTCTCAATTTCTGGCTGCAGTCACTGTCTGCAATGATTTTGGAGGCCAATAAAAGAAAATCTGTCATTGTTTCCACTTTTTCCTCTTGTATTTGCCATGAAGTGATGGGACTAGATATCGCAAACTTAGTTTTTTTTGTTTTTTTTTTTTAATGTTGAGTTTTAATCCAGCTTTTTCACTCTCCTCTTTCACACATCTATGAAATGTTTTAGAACAAAGATAGCAAAGTTTTACTAAAAACATTCAGAGACTAATGTTTTCACATTGCCACATAGTGTCTTTTTGCCGGGGTCCAGCCCCAGTGGATCCAGGGTAATTCAAAGCGGGGACGGAGTCAGCGTCCTAGGAATTAATTGCTTAATTAAAGATATATAGAGGGAGATTAGAATAGCATAGTAGGAAAATTAGTGGAGAAAAAGAGGCTGAATAACTTGGTTTACGTGAGATACCAATAAAACTCTAAGACAAGGAGTCTGCACCATCTACGTTGGGCCACCAGTGCCCGTTTGAATATCAGAGGCTGCCCCGCCTTGGGCTCCCTCTTCTCATGGATCTTAGAAGCCAGGGCAAGTAAGTAGACGTGGTGAGCACCCACAGTCCAGATGGGAATTCAGCCAGAAAAATGGAGAACAAGAAAGAACAACATGGAGGAATCAGTCTTTCCAGAAACTGATCAGATTTCTTTATTTTTTAGGTTTGCTTATATACCTTTTGTTACACATAGAGACAAATTGAAATTTTAAAGTCACGTGGGGGTCAGCAATCCTGACCTTTATCAAAATCAGGTGATTCACATAAATGTATAAAAACAGGTCTTAGGGGTTTTACATCATCCTCTGGCCATGATGCCTGCTGACATTGTATGATCCTTTCTTTCTGATAACCAAAAAACTTATTTTTTCCAAGGGTGTTTTCTCTTAAACCAGGCACCACCCTCTGAAGGTAGCAGATAAAGCTGCTTTCCTATAAGGTGAGGGTGTAGTGGGTTACTCAACTAAGAAAGGAATTTATTTAACCTAAGGTTAACATGATTAATCTTAAAGGTTAATATTTATCCTATATGCTAGTTATATTCATTATAAGGGCAGGAAATACGGAGATTTAGCAGCAAACATCAGCCCAACAAATGAAAACTCTTCATCAATGTTCCCCTTAAGATCTATTTAGTCTTAAGATAGTGATAAAGTTACATTTTTACATAGCAAGGACACAGTGATTTATAACAAAGTACAGTGATCTATAACAAAAGAGAAAATTCATTAACTCAAAAAGTCTAGTATTGCTAACATCAAAAACTACTATATTTCCTTTTCTATATTCCAAATACATTAATATATTCCCAAGTGCCTAAGGATATGAAGGCCTGGTGGCAGTCATTGACTCAACAATGAGAAAAAGCCATATGCTAATTAAGATTTTCAAAATACTCCAAACTCTCTGTGCTTTTTATAATTGAGAGGTAGTAAACAATCATGTGGGTGGTGGCAGGAATATGGATAATCCTGTCACACAAACTAGTCTGCCAGCAGAGAGGTTTGACCTGAAACACCCTTGTCACACCCAGGGCAGGGAATTAGCAGCAATTACTGGCACAACAAATGAAAAACCCTTCACNCCACAGTCCAGATGGGAATTCAGCCAGAAAAATGGAGAACAAGAAAGAACAACATGGAGGAATCAGTCTTTCCAGAAACTGATCAGATTTCTTTATTTTTTAGGTTTGCTTATATACCTTTTGTTACACATAGAGACAAATTGAAATTTTAAAGTCACGTGGGGGTCAGCAATCCTGACCTTTATCAAAATCAGGTGATTCACATAAATGTATAAAAACAGGTCTTAGGGGTTTTACATCATCCTCTGGCCATGATGCCTGCTGACATTGTATGATCCTTTCTTTCTGATAACCAAAAAACTTATTTTTTCCAAGGGTGTTTTCTCTTAAACCAGGCACCACCCTCTGAAGGTAGCAGATAAAGCTGCTTTCCTATAAGGTGAGGGTGTAGTGGGTTACTCAACTAGGAAAGGAATTTATTTAACCTAAGGTTAACATGATTAATCTTAAAGGTTAATATTTATCCTATATGCTAGTTATATTCATTATAAGGGCAGGAAATACGGAGATTTAGCAGCAAACATCAGCCCAACAAATGAAAACTCTTCATCAATGTTCCCCTTAAGATCTATTTAGTCTTAAGATAGTGATAAAGTTACATTTTTACATAGCAAGGACACAGTGATTTATAACAAAATACAGTGATCTATAACAAAAGAGAAAATTCATTAACTCAAAAAGTCTAGTATTGCTAACATCAAAAACTACTATATTTCCTTTTCTATATTCCAAATACATTAATATATTCCCAAGTGCCTAAGGATATGAAGGCCTGGTGGCAGTCATTGACTCAACAATGAGAAAAAGCCATATGCTAATTAAGATTTTCAAAATACTCCAAACTCTCTGTGCTTTTTATAATTGAGAGGTAGTAAACAATCATGTGGGTGGTGGCAGGAATATGGATAATCCTGTCACACAAACTAGTCTGCCAGCAGAGAGGTTTGACCTGAAACACCCTTGTCACACCCAGGGCAGGGAATTAGCAGCAATTACTGGCACAACAAATGAAAAACCCTTCACCAATATAATTCCTAACCACCCACTATACTAATAATTTCTAACTTCCCCAAATAATCTGCCTTTAGTAAGTCTAAAACATCTTGTGCCTCTCACAAGGGAGGCTGTAAACAATCACATGTGGCTGGGCGAACCTATACAGGCAGGCTAGAGAACCTTCAGAGAAGTTGTAAGTTGAAACACTCTTGTCCCGCCCAGGAATTTTTATTGACTTGAAGCTGTAAGTTAACTCCTTCTCCGAGAGAGGTAATGGGGGTCAGCCCTCCGTGAAGTCAGAGGTATAGGTGAGAGCATGAAACAATAAAGTAGGCAGACCCTGGTTTTTGGGGTAGATGCTCGGGAACAGGGGGTTTGCTGAGGCTCAATCCCGCCTTTGCATATGCCGAAGCCTCCTTCCTCATGACCTTTGCCATGGGCGGAGTTCCTCACCTGGCTCCTGGCATTTTTTGCCATTTCTCAATCTTGACATTGCAGTGTGGGAGCATCATGGTACACTGATTAATGAGTATGCCTATGTTCCAACAAAATTGATTTACAAAAAGTGTGGGGTACCTCATTTGGCACATAGGTTGTCATTTGCTGATCACTGTTTTACATACTTGCCTGAAATTAAAAAAACAATTCCATCAGAGTTACCTTGCTCATCATGTAAGATACAGGCTGTAGTTGGTCCTTTTTTTTTCACCATGTATGTGGAGTTCTTTCTTTCACACACTCAACCTAACTTCTGGTGAGTGAGGCCAGCACTTCCTTCTGCTTGCTTTTACCTTACGGTCAAATATTAATGTTCTTCTGACCATATGTGAACATAAACACAACAGGAAATTTCTTTAACTTCAAAAGCTGTCTTCACAGTGGAGATAGCAAGTCACTACTAACTGTGCTCAGCCACATATGAAGCACCCAGTGTGGCTTCTGTTGGCCACAACTGTGGGCTGGCTTGGCTGACTGTCTTCTGATCCTCAGATACCAAGAGTAGAAGAGAGCCAGCATGGCCACCCACACCCAGATGGAGATTCTATTGCTGTCCTTGATGGGGCATTCTGTTTGGTCCTGACATCTGACCTCTGTCACTCGTTAGCTGTGTGATTTTAGGTTAATTATCTAAATTTCCTAAACTTCAGTTTCCTAATAAGCAAGATGGAGATCATAATACCTACCTAGAGTTGCGCTTGGACTATATTAAACACTCCTTGAATGTTCTTTACCATGGAAAATTGACTTCCCTGGTGACTCGGACAGTAAAGAATCCACTTGCAATGCAGGAGACCTGGGTTTGATTCCTCGGTGGGCAAGACCCCTGGAGAAAGAAATGGCAACCCACTCCAGTATTCTGGCCTGGAGAATGGACAGAAGATCCTGATGGACTACAGTCCACAGGATTGAAAAGAGTGGGATACAACTGAGTGACTAATATTTCATTTTTTTCAGTTACATAATTTATAATGATTATATCGTTAGTTGGTATTCATTTTCACCTGAATATTTTGATATATGAACAACAAATATAATTTGAGCTTTATTTGCTTTTTTGGTTTATTTTAATTATGGTCTCAGTTCAGTTCAGTAGCTCAGTTGTGTCCAACTCTTTGTGACCCCATGAACCGCAGCACTCCAGGCCTCCCTGTCCATCACCAACTCCCAGAGTTTACCCAAACCCATGTCCATTGAGTTGGTGATGCCATCCAGCCATCTCATCCTCTGTTATTCCCTTCTCCTCCTGCCCTCAATCTTTCCCAGCATCAGGGTCTTTTCAAATGAATCAGCTCTTCACATCAGGTGGCCAAACACCCAGGACTGATCTCCTTTAGGATGAACTGGTTGGATCTAACATGAATATTTTCTATACATTGATAGAACACATGTTGCTATTCAGTTGCCCTAAATTTTCTTAAAAGCATACTTAGTTTTTTTTTTTAATAGCATAAACTTTTACCAATATAGCAGACAGCACAAGAAGTAACAGAAATAAATACCTTGGACAATTATTTTACTCACTGAATCTTAACACTTGGCTGTGCCTCTGGCCCAGTCTCTTCTTATACAAGCCTTGCTTCCTCTTCTTTTCTGATAGCACTTAAGCACTTGTTAGACTGGTTTTAGATTAGCTACAGCACAGGTGGTGGCGGCGGCCGGCATACTAAGTGCAAGCAGCTGCAGAGGCCAGCGCACTAAGCATGGCTGAGAGCTACCCCACATCCGAGGCCAGGGGCAGCATCCGAGGTCAGGGGCAGCACCCAAGGCCAGGGTCAGCGGCCAGGAGGAGCAACCCCATGCCCAAGGAGTGGTGGCTGTGCAGGCACAGGAGGGCCTAGAGGAGCCATCCCACATTGAAGGTCAGGAAGGGCAGCGGGAGGAGATACCCCTCATCCAAGGTAAGGAGCAGTGGCTTTGCTCTGCTGGAGCAGCCGTGAAGAGATACCCCATGTCCAAGGTAAGAGAAACCCAAGTAAGATGGTAGGTGTTGCAAGAGGGCATCAGAGGGCAGACACACTGAAACCATACTCACAGAAAACTAATCATTCTAATCACACTAGGACCACAGCCTTGTCTAACTCAATGAAACCAAGCCATGCCCATAGGGCAATCCAAGATGGGCGGGTCATGGTGGAGAGGTCTGACAGAATGTGGTTCACTGGAGAAGGGAATGGCAAACCACTTCAGTATTCTTGTCTTGAGAACCCCATGGACAGTATGAAAAGGCAAAATGCTAGGATACTGAAAGAGGTACTCCCCAGGTCAGTAGGTGCCCAATATGCTACTGGAGGTCAGTGGAGAAATAACTCCAGAAAGAATGAAGGGATGGAGCCAAAGCAAAAGCAATACCCAGCTGTGGATGTGACTGGTGATAGAAGCAAGGTCCAATGCTGTAAAGAGCAATATTGCATAGGAACCTGGAATGTCAGGTCCATGAATCAAGGCCAATTAGAAGTGGTCAAACAGGAGATGGCAAGAGTGAACACTGACATTCTAGAAATCAGCAAACTAAAATGGACTGGAATGGGTGAATTTAACTCAGATGACCATTATATCTACTACTGCGGGCAGGAATCCCTCATAAGAAATGGAGTAGCCATCACGGTCAACAAAAGAGTATGAAATGTAGTACTTGGATGCAATCTCAAAAATGACAGAATGATCTCTGTTCATCTCCAAGGCAAACCATTCAGTATCACAGTAATCCAAGTCTATGCCGCAACCAGTAATGCTGAAGAAGCTGAAGTTGAACGGTTCTAGGAAGACCTACAAGACCTTTTAGAACAAACACCCCAAAATGATGTCTTTCATTGTAGGGGACTGGAATGCAAAAGTAGGAAGTCAAGAAACACCTGGAGTAACAGGCCTTGGAATGCAGAATGAGGCAGGGCAAAGACTAATAGAGCTTTGCCAAGAAAATGCACTGGTCATAGCAAACACCCTCTTCCAACAACACAAGAGAGGACTCTACACATGGACATCACCAGATGGTTAACACCAAAATCAGATCAATTGTATTCTTTGCAGCCAAAGATGGAGAAGCTCTATACAGTCAACAAAAACAAGACCAGGACCTGACTGTGGCTCAGATCATGAACTCCTTATTACCAAATTCAGACTGAAATTGAAGAAAGCAGGGAATACCACTAGACCATTCAGGTATGACCTAAATCAAATCCCTTATGATTATACAGTGGAAGTGAGAAATAGATTTAAGGGCCTAGATCTGATAGATAGAGTGCCTGATGAACTATGGAATGAGATTCGTGACATTGTACAGGAGACAGGGATCAAGACCATCCCCATGGAAAAGAAATGCAAAAAAGCAAAATGGCTGTCTGGGGAAGGCTTACAAATAGCTGTAAAAAGAAGAGAAGCGAAAAGCCAAGGAGAAAAGGAAAGATATAAGCATCTGAATGCAGAGTTCCAAAGAATAGCAAGAAGAGATAAGAAAGCCTTCTTCAGCGATCAATGCAAAGAAATAGAGGAAAAGAACAGAATGGGAAAGACTAGAGATCTCTTCAAGAAAATTAGAGATACCAAGGGAACATTTCATGCAAAGATGGGCTCAATAAAGGACAGAAATGGTATGGACCTAACAGAAGCAGAAGATATTAAGAAGAGGTGGCAAGA
>SJYW01033697.1:30163-44057 GCA_006410735.1 Raphicerus campestris
GGAAACAGTGGGAACAGTGTCAGACTTTATTTTGGGGGGGCTCCAAAATCACTGCAGATGGTGAGCGTAGCCATGAAATTAAAAGATGCTTACTCCTTGGAAGAAAAGTTATGACCAACCTAGATAGCATATTCAAAAGCAGAGACATTACTTTGCCAACAAAGGTCTGTCTAGTCAAGGCTATGGTTTTTCCTGTGGTCATGTATGGATGTGAGAGTTGGACTGTGAAGAAGGCTGAGTGCCGAAGAACTGATGCTTTTGAACTGTGGTGCTGGAGAAGAGTCTTGAGAGTCCCCTGGACTGCAAGGAGATCCAACCAGTCCATTCTGAAGGCGATCAACCCTGGGATTTCTTTGGAAGGAATGATGCTGAAGCTGAAACTCCAGTACTTTGGCCACCTCACGTGAAGAGTTGACTCATTGGCAAAGACTCTGATGCTGGGAGGGATTGGGAGCAGGAGGAGAAGGGGACGACCGAGGATGAGATGGCTGGATGGCATCATGGACTCAATGGACGTGAGTCTGAGTGAACTCCGGGAGATGGTGATGAACAGGGAGGCCTGGCGTGCCGCGATTCACCGGGTCGCAAAGAGTCAGACACGACTGAGCAACTGAACTGAACTGAATACATGTCTTCTCCCGACATGCATATAAATGGACTACACAAAAAAGTTGCTCCAACCAGGTGCAGGACCTGCCCAGGAATTCTGAAACTATCCTTGTCTCCCATAACCATAGATGAAAATGTTCAGGTCCTCTAGTCCTGCAGCTAGGATGTCCGTCCCAACACTCACTTCTTTCCTGTTTTCACCTGACTCCAGACCATGGCTGGACAGAACAAAAGAAGAAAGTGTCACAAGAGAAAAGGGGTCTTTATTCTGTGAAAGCTCTTTCATTCTAAATGAGAGAAAGCTAACTCAAACTGACCTAAAAAAAACTTGGATTATATAAATAAAAGGTTCAGTATCAAATCCAGCTCTGAAATTGGCTGGGGGTTGGGGTGGAGAGGTCACTTTATAAACTGCCCGTTTCAACAGATTTTCCTACAGCAGGGATTTAATAATTATTTGCTGACTTGAATTTAGGTAATAAATTTTCCTGAGTCAAGTTTTCTAAGTATGTAATTTGCCATATTCCTTAGTTTTCATAGGTAAGACTCTACTTTTTAAACTTATTAATATTTATTAATATTAATGTTTTAACTTATTGTTGTTCAGTCACTAAGTCGTGTCCGATTCTTTATGACCCCATGAACTGCAGCATGCCAGGCTTCCCTGACTTTCACCATCTCCTTGGGTTTGCTCAAACTCATGTCCATTGAGTCATCCTTCTTCAGTATGTAATATTTAATTCTCTTTCATCCAAAAGAGTTTGGGGGACTGATTTTTTTTTAATTCAAGTAGTTGAGGATATTTTTGCATGTTTTTATTTTGCTTTTTATTTCTAAATTTAGAGCCTCTTGGCAGAAATAGTGGATACATTATATCTGTATTTTGGATTTTTTTGGTTTTTGTTTTCTTGAAAACTCCATTTTTAGATATGTTAATATATTCATCCTGATTACAGTAAGGGCTTGGTAGGGAAGCTAGTTTTCCTCCTCAGGGTGACTTTCTATAGCTGGTCAAATAAACTCTGTTGTTATTGTCTAGTTGCTAAGTCGTGTCTGACTCCTTCATAACCCTATGAATTGCAGCCTACCAGGCTCCTCTGTCCATGGGATTTCTCAGGTATGAATACTGGAATGGTTGCCATTTCTTTCTTCAGGGGAGTTTCCCGACCCAGGGATAGAATCCATGTCTCCTGCATTGGCAGGTGGATTCTTTACCACTGAGGCAGCTGTAAAGCCCCCAAATACACCATATGTCTCCTCTATACTTGAACTTTAGACAGAAAGCTAATTTCCATCTATTCCACCTATTCCCAACTATTTGGATAGAGGACCTGTCTGTTGCTTTATACACTACATGCAGTTTTCTTGTGAGCACAGTAATTATAGTACATACCTTATGAGGTTGTCATCAGGATTAAATGAGTTAATACATGTAAAATGCTTAGCCCTGTGTCTGGCCCATAGCCCTCAATAATAGCTTCTGATAATATTCTGGATTTTTCTGAACCTGCAGTTTTGCTTTTATTAGCATTCCACTTTGATAGAAATAGAGTGGTTTTGAGTTAGCCCAACTTATACCTAACCAAGATAAATATGGCAACAGATGAAGAGCAAAAGGCAAAGAAACAACAACCTCCCTGTAGGCATAAGTGTCTGGGTGCAGCAGACTGGGGCCACACAGTGTGTGGCAAAGCCCTCTTGGAGGGCTTAACCCACCATAGAGCCACCAAGCATGCAACCCACAAACTGCAGACCATTATACCAAATAAATTCTCACACTGTTAAGAAAGCTCTAGGACTGACAACAGATTTCTGAACCTCTGGATCAGGCAAAGGGACTGAGAACTCGCGGGAATTTTGACTTTGGAGGCCAGTGGGATTTGACTATAGAACTTATACAGGACTGGGAAAACAGACACAAACAAAACCTCATGCCCACCAGGACCTAGGAGAAAGGAGCAGTGACCCCCAAGAGACCGAGCCCAACTTGCCCGTGAGTGTCCAGGAGTCTCTGGCAGAGGCGTGCGTCGACAGTGGCCTGCTGCAGGGTCAGGGGCACTAAATACAACAATGCGTGCAACAAGTCCTGTGGAAGGAGGTTGCCATTATGCTCATTACCCCTACCATAGTTTGGCCTAGGGTCAAACAACAGGGAGGGAACACAGCCTCGCCCATCAACAGAAAATTGGATTAAAGATTTACTGAGCCCATCAGAAGGAGACCTAGTTTCCCTCTCAGTTAGTCTCTCCCATCAGGAAGCATCCACAAGCCTCTTACCCTTCTCCATCAGAAGGCAGACAGAATGAAAATCACAATCACAGAAAACTAACCAGTCTGATCACATGGACCACAGCCTTGTCTAACTCAATGAAACTATGAGCCATGCAGTGTAGGGCCACCCAAGACAGAGAGGTCATGGTGGAGAGTTTTGACGAAACACGGCCCACTGGCATGTTATGAAAAGGCAAAGATAGGAGAGTAAATGATGAACTCCCCGGGTAGGTAGGTGCCCAATATGCTACTGGAGAAGAGTAGAGAAATAACTCCAGAAAGAATGAAGAGATGGAGACAAAGTGAAAACAATGCCCAGTTGAGGATGTGACTGGTGATGGAAGTAAAGTCCAATGCTGTAAAGAGCAGTGTTATAGGAACCAGAATGTTAGGTCCATGAATCAAAGTAAATTAGAAGCGGTCAAACAGGAGATGGCAAGAGTGAACGTCAACATTTTAGGAATCAGCAAACTAAAATGGACTGGAATGGGTGAATTTAACTCAAATGACCATTACATCTACTACTGTGGGCAAGAGTCCCTTAGAAGAAATGGAGTAGCCATCACAGTCAACAAAAGAGTCTGAAATGCAGTACTTGGGTGCAATCTCAAAAACAACAGAATGATCTCTGTTTGTTTCCAAGGCAGACCATTCAGTATCACAGTTATCCAAGTCTATGCCCTGACCAGTAATGCCACAAAAGCTGAACAGTTCTATGAAGACCTACAAGACCTAGTTCTACCAGATTCTGACAGAATAGGCAAACTACTGAGCAATGTACCCACAGCTCAGTTCTAATAAAGAGAGAGAGAAATTTTCTACTTTTTGGAAATGGTTAATGTGGAGTTGTTCTCCCCACACACCGTTTAACTGTGTAAACTTTCCGGGCATATATTGGGTCTTTGATTTCTGGTCCCCCATGCTATGCACAGGGAGACGCCTGATAGAGAGCCTGTGAAACACATTTTGTGTTTCCTGCGGGTTAAGTGCCCCAGTTTTAGAGTTCAGAATACCTGGACCAAATTCCAGTTTAGCTACCCAGAAATTAAGTAATCTGCCTTAAGGAGCTAGGCCTGGGGCTCACTCACTTGCTAATTATTATTGGTCAATTATTGTGGTTTTTGTTTGCATGTACATAGGATAATGCCTTGAGACAGTCGTTTAAAACTGCTTTGGTTACGTACTGTATATTTCATTGAATCCACATAGCCCCCCAAGGTAGGTGTTTCACAGAATACATGCAGATGGTGACTGCAGCCATAGAATGAAAAGACGCTTACTCCTTGGAAGGAAAATTATGACCAACCTAGATAGCATATTCAAAAGCAGAGACATTGCCAACAAAGGCTATGCAAGGCTATGGTTTTTCCTGTGGTCATGTATGGATGTGACAGTTGGACTGTGAAGAAGGCTGAGCACCGAAGAATTGATGCTTTTGAACTGTGGTGTTGGAGAAGACTCTTGAGAGTCCCTTGGATTGCAAGGAGATTCAACCAGTCCATTCTGAAGGAGATCAGCCCTGGGATTTCTTTGGAAGGAACGATGATGCTAAAGCTGGAATGAGATGGCTGGATGGCATCACCAACTCGATGGACGTTGAGTCTGAGTGAACTCCGGGAGTTGGTGATGGACAGGGAGGCCTGGCGTGCTGCAATTCATGGGGTCGCAAAGAGTCGGTCACGACTGAGTGGCTGAACTGAACTGAACATGTACGACGCTAATGGACAAGTAATCACCAAGCCACTATTCCTTTTATACATGAACAATGAAGTAAGAGTTTGAAAATCTGCTCATAATAACTATCAGGTGGTGCTAGGTGAACTTTTTCAGGACGCTAAATAAAATTTTTATGAAATACTATTTTCTTGTTGGAGTCTAAAGTAACTAATAGCGTAGCACTGCATTCCTTCCTTCTCTTGGTTCTCAAACCACATATCCCAGTAAATGTATCTGCAAACTCCCCGTCAGACGGGTGACCCGACTTCGAACACAGGAAAGCCGGCGCGCTCTGTGAGGCCGCCGCAGCCTCCTGCTCGCCCGCAGCTCCTACCTCCGGGCTGCCCCCGAAGCCCGCAGAGAAAGATAGGCTCGCACGGCGGCGGTGACGAGTCCTGGGGGCCGAGAGCCCCCACGCCTCCCGCTCGCGCATATTCCGTCGGTCTGACTCGAGCCCGAGCAGCCACCCGGCCCTCAGAGCCCTCTCAGGCCTCTGCGCTCTCCGGCCCGCCGGACTCGCGGTCACGCGCAGCCGGCCCTCAGGCGCTCGAAAGCAGGCCGCCCCGTCCGGACCAGGCCCGCAAGGGGCCGGGCTGACGCCGACTCACACCCCGCGCGGAGTCGGCCCACCCGCGGCCACCAACCCGCAGGCCGCGCGCCGCCGCCCGCCAATCCCAGCTGACGCGCGTCGGCCTACAGGCTTCTGCCCCGGGGGCGGGGCGGGGCGGGGCGAGGCTCTGCCCGCCCCCCGGAAGACGTACGGCCTTCCAATAGGTGGTGCCGTCGGCGCCTGGCGCCCATTGGCCGAGGGGGCTTCGGCGGGCGGGGCCGCAGGGAGCGGTGCGAGTCGACCCCGGGCGCCTAGTCGCATCGAGGTCCGCGGAGCGCCCCGAGGATCGGTGAGTGGCGGAGGCGAGGCGGGGCCGAGGGGCGGCGGGGCGTCCTCCTGGGGCTCTCCCGGCAGGGCCCTCGGGAAGGCAGGCTGCGTCCAGCGGGGACGCCCTGGAGGGACCGGGATCTGCACCCGCTCCGCCCGCTCCCCGGCGCTCTGGCGCCGGCAGGCACCTTGTGTGTTGGGTGAGGGAGCGGCGGCGAGCGCCCCAGGGCCGGGGGAGGCTCTCTGAGGGCGCCCCTGCGGTGCGAGGACGACGAAAGGTGCGCGCCTTCACGCCAGGCGTCGGCGGAAACATTAAGGGGCAGTGTTTTCCGAGGGCTCATTGTGTTCCAAATTCGGTACTAAAAATAATTCGAAACTCCTCAATAAATTAATGGTGCTGCTGTCCCCAAATTGCAATTAGGAAAGATTACCTGACTTTTTTTTAGGTTCAAGAGCCAAGACAAAATACAGCAAATTCAACATGATGTCACATTTTTAATGTAGAGACTCTTCCAGCCTGTGATCAGCTTCCAGGGCTACAAAATAGCCCTTTAATCTCTGAAGGCAGAGGTCGTGGGTTGGAATTCTGGCTCTATCACTTATTGGCTGTGTGATCTTGGACAAGAGACAATCTCCGTATGGATACTTTCACTTTCTGTAAAATACAGATAAGAGTAGGATAGGCTCTTAAGGTTATGTATGAGGACTAAATGAAAGAGTACAGTTTAAAGTGGCCAGAAAGATTGATCATGTAGTAAATAATAAATGTTAGCCATTATATTTTTTAATAAAGGATTAGAGTATTAGGAGCTTGAATATTACTTGGACTCAAAGCTATGACATTGTTAGAATTTAATATTTTGTACAAGTCTCATTGGTGGTGTAAACTGTGCCCTAAAATAAGCCAAGTGAAAGTCGCTCAGTCGTGTCCCCGACTCTTTGCGACCACATGGATAGTCCACGGAATTCTCCAGGTCAGAATACTGGAGTGAGAAGTCTTTCCCTTCTCCAGGGGATCTTCCCAATCCAGGATCAAACCAGGTCTCCTGCATTGCAGGCAGATTCTTTACCAGCTGAGCCACAGGGGAAGCCCAAGAATACTGGAGTGGGTAGGCTGTCCCTTCTCCAGTGGATCTTCCTGACTCAGGAATCCAACCCGGATCTCCTGCTTTGCAGGTGGATTCTTTATCAACTGAGCTATGAAAGTGAATAGTGAAAGTTAAAGTCGCTCAGTTACCGCCTACTGTTTGCGACCCCATGGACTGTATAGGCATGGAATTCTGTAGGCCAGAACACTGGAGTGGGTAGCCTTTCCTTTCTCCAGGGTTTCTTCCCAGCCCAGGGATGGAACCCAGGTCTCCTGCATTGCAGGTGGATTCTTTACCAGCTGAGCCACAAGGGAAGCCCCTAAAATAAGCTATGAGGGAAGCCCCTAAAATAAGCCAAAGTGAACAGTGAATCAGAGGTGTATCCATCACATTGCAGGAGGCTTCCTTCCCTGTTGCATTCTTGCTAGAGCCAGTCTCAAAAATGTGAAACTGTTGTACTTGAATAATTGGAAAAGCTAAATTACTAATTCAGAATTGATCAGAAATTAAGCATATGCTGAAATTTTTATGTTAGGTAGAAAATACAAGTTACATGGCCTTGGTTTGTACAACTTGGGGAAAAATCTATGGAATGTTAAATTTAAGCTGTTCACATAAATGAAACCCACATCAATCTGGTAATAGAAGGTAAAGCAATTCTGTTATGAACTTCTTTAATAAGTGAATTCTGACTTAATCATACTACATAAGTAAAAACAGATTTTTTATGGCATTCACTTTTCATTAAAGGTTAAAATGTTTATTATGTTCCATATATGACTTCCCTTGTAGCTGAGTCGGTAAAGAATCTGCCTGCAGTGCAGGAGACCTGGGTTTGATCCCTGCATTGGGAAGATCCCCTGGAGAAGAAATGGCAACCCACTCCAGTATCCTTGCCTGGAAATTCTCATGGACAGAGAAGCCTGGTGGGCTGCAGTCCGTGGGGTCTCAAAGAGTCGGGCACGACTGAGCAGTTAACACTTACTTATTATGTTGCATATATAATTGAAACCTATGGCCATTTCACTGATGTTCAACAAAAATGGAAATTGTATCGGTCAAAGACTGATGCTGGTAGATGGCCTCCAGAAAAAGTTTAACTTGTGAAGGCTGCCCAGTCCATGATGGGAGCCACTGTCTACACTATGACCACTTTAAAAACATAAATATGGAAAACGTGAGCAAAATGATTGGTAGCTCAGATAGTAAAGACTCTGACTGCAATGCACGAGACCTGGGTTGGATCCCTGGGTTGGGAAGATCCCCTGGAGTAGGAAATGGCAACTCACTCCAGTATTCTTGCCTGGAGAATTCCATTGACAGAGGAGCCTGGTGGGCTACAGTCCATGGGATCACAAGAGTCAGATATGACAGCAGCTAACAGAAGGAAAAAAAAAAAAAAAGACATTTCTTAGCACTTGGCTGAAGCTGAAACTCCAATACTTTGGCCACCTGATGTGAAGAACTGACTCACTGGAAAAGACCCTGATACTGGGAAAGATTGAGGGCAGGAGGAGAAGGGGAGGACAGAGGATGAGATGGTTGGATGGCATCACTCACTTGATGGTCATGAGTTTGAGCAAGTTCCAGGAGTTGGTGATGAACAGGGAGGCCTGGCATGCTGCAGTCCATGGGGTCACAAAGAGTCAGACATGACTGAGCCATTGAACTGAACTGGTTATAAAACTGTTAAGAGTATATAACTTTTTATATGGAGCTGTTAGATTCTGGTACAGTTGTGGTTCCTGTTTTCTCTGATGTATAACAGTTGGAGTTTGAGAGTTTATTATAAGGTCAAGTAAGGTTACTCGGAAAAGGCAATGGCACCCCACTCCAGTACTCTTGCCTGGAAAATCCCATGGATGGAGGAGCCTGGTAGGCTGCAGTCCATGGGGTCGCTAGGAGTCGGATATGACTGAGCGACTTCACTTCCATGCATTGGAGAAGGAAATGGCAACCCACTCCTGTATTCTTGCCTGGAGAATCCCAGCGACGGGGGAGCCTGGTGGGCTGCCGTCTATGAGGTCTCACAAAGTCGGACACAACTGAAGCGACTTAGCAGCAGTAGCAGCAAGGTTAGTAAGAGGGAATTCAGAATGGTATTCAAAACATTTCTTGACATTCTCCACAGGCAGAGATTGGAATAGGGCATATTGTGGTTTTTCTTTTCAATCACTGTGAATGTCCTCTTATGTTAGGAAAGCCTCAAGACCTTGAGAAGCCCAGTGTTTTTCCCCCACCTCCACCCCACCTTGGTCCATGAGGGATGCTCTGTATTGCCTGTCCACACACAGACGATCAGTTTAGAAAGTAACTGTTACTCCCTTTTGGACTTAATCTTGAAGAAAATCCACGCAAGAGTTAACTGCCTGGTTAAATACTTCATGAGACTAGAAGAGAGATTTCCCAAGTTTATACTTAAACTTTCTTTTCTTCCTTTTCTACCTCCTATTCCACCACACCTAAAGAGGCCCATAAACAGGAGTTTTTCACATTAAGGGGGAGCTGATGTAGTGTCCAGAAGAGAAGAGTAGAAATTAGACAGTGGGCTTGGAAACGAACCCATAAGCCGCTTTAAGGAATGTGAACTTTATATTATCCGGTAGGAGTGAATGATAACTAACGTAGTCACCATAAAAATTCAGATTCTCATCTTTATAGGTAGTTTTTATTGCTTTTTGTGTGCTAGATTTGCATAAATATAGTATGGTTTATGCTGACAGTAGCTTTCCTTTGATTTCTATCAAAGAGTTTTGAAAATACTTGTATCTGCCCGACACAGAAATCTGGTAGGTGACCCTTGGATTTAAAGAATGCTGTTTAATCAGCATGATCCCAGTAATAGATAAGTTAAATTTCCTTTGTAAGTCCTTTCAAGAACTTCGTTTGTTTATAACATATGCTTTAATGAGGTCGTTGCACTGGCTGTCAAGGTAGCAGTCTCTTGGGTGCCGAGAGGATCGATTCCTGGCTCACAGAGCTTTTGAATGAGCTCACCCACTTTTGGTCTGTGGTTAGGATCTGTAATTACTGACTGTTTTGCACACTCTCATAACCCTAAGGTCTGTGTTATTGAGTTTTCTCCGCATACTTTTCCGTGTTTCTCAAGGGATGTGCTGTGCTTAGTCGCTCAGTCGGGTCCGACGCTTTGAGACCCCGTGGACTGTAGCCCACCAGGCATCTCTGCCCATGAGGCTTCTCCAGGCAAGAATACTGGAGTGGGTTGCCATTCCCTCCTCCAGGGGATCTTCCCAACCCAGGGATCGAACCCAGGTCTCCCACATTTCAGGCAGATTCTTTACCCACTGAGCCACCACGGAAGCCCTCTGAAGGTATATGCCACCCCAAAATATGCTACTTCAGAAAAAAGTTTACTTTGAGCTGAAGGCAATTAAGAAGCAGCAAAAGAGAAAGAACTATTTTTCCTTCCACTATCTGCCTAAAAATAGGATATAAATTTACTTTTGTGAAGGACTGACTTCACTCCTGTACCAGGAGAATAACTGCTATCATTAGAGACAGAAATTTGGCACTGAGATGGTCTACACAGTCTAACTTTACTAAAATAGCCTTTATCTTTTATTACTCTTCCTCATATATTTATTTTGCAATAATTCACCACCCCTAGAAGCTCAAACTCCCCTTCCCTTGTCTTGTCATTTTTCTGCAGTTTATCACTCTTTTATAAAATGGTGTATAAACTCCACATGTAATTGCTTCTCTTTGCACATAGAAATTAAATATTGTCATCAAGTACATTTTGTTTACGTTTTTTTTCTGTTTATCTTTTGTCATTTTAATTTGCAGATCTCAGGATAGATCATTAGAGAATAGAGAAGAAGCTTTTTTTCTGTTCCTGAACTTGTATCATTTTCATGTTTTGTCATGTTTAATGGCTTTTATGCTCTGGTTNTTTCTATCAAAGAGTTTTGAAAATACTTGTATCTGCCCGACACAGAAATCTGGTAGGTGACCCTTGGATTTAAAGAATGCTGTTTAATCAGCATGATCCCAGTAATAGATAAGTTAAATTTCCTTTGTAAGTCCTTTCAAGAACTTCGTTTGTTTATAACATATGCTTTAATGAGGTCGTTGCACTGGCTGTCAAGGTAGCAGTCTCTTGGGTGCCGAGAGGATCGATTCCTGGCTCACAGAGCTTTTGAATGAGCTCACCCACTTTTGGTCTGTGGTTAGGATCTGTAATTACTGACTGTTTTGCACACTCTCATAACCCTAAGGTCTGTGTTATTGAGTTTTCTCCGCATACTTTTCCGTGTTTCTCAAGGGATGTGCTGTGCTTAGTCGCTCAGTCGGGTCCGACGCTTTGAGACCCCGTGGACTGTAGCCCACCAGGCATCTCTGCCCATGAGGCTTCTCCAGGCAAGAATACTGGAGTGGGTTGCCATTCCCTCCTCCAGGGGATCTTCCCAACCCAGGGATCGAACCCAGGTCTCCCACATTTCAGGCAGATTCTTTACCCACTGAGCCACCACGGAAGCCCTCTGAAGGTATATGCCACCCCAAAATATGCTACTTCAGAAAAAAGTTTACTTTGAGCTGAAGGCAATTAAGAAGCAGCAAAAGAGAAAGAACTATTTTTCCTTCCACTATCTGCCTAAAAATAGGATATAAATTTACTTTTGTGAAGGACTGACTTCACTCCTGTACCAGGAGAATAACTGCTATCATTAGAGACAGAAATTTGGCACTGAGATGGTCTACACAGTCTAACTTTACTAAAATAGCCTTTATCTTTTATTACTCTTCCTCATATATTTATTTTGCAATAATTCACCACCCCTAGAAGCTCAAACTCCCCTTCCCTTGTCTTGTCATTTTTCTGCAGTTTATCACTCTTTTATAAAATGGTGTATAAACTCCACATGTAATTGCTTCTCTTTGCACATAGAAATTAAATATTGTCATCAAGTACATTTTGTTTACGTTTTTTTTCTGTTTATCTTTTGTCATTTTAATTTGCAGATCTCAGGATAGATCATTAGAGAATAGAGAAGAAGCTTTTTTTCTGTTCCTGAACTTGTATCATTTTCATGTTTTGTCATGTTTAATGGCTTTTATGCTCTGGTTTGCGCTGTTTGAATATCACCTGTAGCACTGACTTATTTGTCACTTTAGTTTTCAGATTAGCAGGTGTCACTCCTGACTGCATAACAAATGATCAGTGAGGCTTTTTAAAGGACCTAGTTTTCTGGGGCCTGTTCAAAAACAGACCCACTGAATCAGACTATCTGGCTGAGGTCCATGAAATCTAATATCCAAAATCAGTGTCGCAGAAAACCAGAGGCAGACACAGATTAGGGTGGCAAAGGCAAATCTTATTCAGTGACTGTGGCAGTAGTGGAAAAGAAACCTTGGGGTAGAACTAGGCTTCATTCTGAATACAGCAAGGGCACATGGAGGTGGACAGCTAGGGAGCAAGATGGGTGTCGGTGAGTGAAAAATTACTGAGGGGTATTGCCCGAAAGCAACTTGACAAGAGTCTTGCTGAAGGCAGGCTAGGGTGATAAGATTGAAAGTGGGATAATGAAGTTCGAGGGTAGGGGATTTCATTAAGCTGACTCGGCAGGACTCTTGCGGAAACTGGACTATGGGGTCCAAGGACAAGCCCAGGAGCTGGCGTCTGTGCTGCCCGGTTGTGTCCGACTCTCTGCGAACCGGTGGACTGTAGCCCGCCAGGCTTCTCAGTCCATGGGGTTCTCCAGGCAAGAAGACTGGAGGGCTTGCCATGCCCTCCTCCAGGGGAGTCTTCCTGACCCAGGGATCAAACCCGCGTCTCTTACATCTGCATTGCAGGTGGATTCTTTACCGCTAAGCCACCAGCTTCCCAAGGGCTAGGCCTCATTGCGAAGAGAACTCAGAGGAGCCTGACCAAGGAGAGAGTCTTTGTCCACATCAACAACTGCTGCAAAGTATAGCAAGGTAATGCTGATGTGTGCACCTGTGGTGAGAACTGCTTCCTTATTCCCACAGAGGTGTGAGCCTTGATACGCCATTTAGATCTTTTCTTGCAGTCACTTCGTGATTTGTAAATTGACAACTTTCTCCAAAGCCTTTTCTTCCTTAGCCTTTTACTGGAGAGTACCATGGCACCAAAAGGAGAGAAGTTAATTCATGTTCTGAAGCAAATACACTTCAGTAAATATTACGGGCCTGCTGTGTTTCAGACAGTGTTCAGCTTGGTGGGGTTACAGTAGTTTAAAAGCAGACATGGGACCACCCCTCACGAGTAAGGGACACGGTAGCCAGAGAGTAGAGTCAGTGTGTGTGTCTTCAGTCGTGTCTGGCTCTTTGTGACCCCGTGGACTGTAAACTGCCAGGCTCCTCTGTCCGTGGGATTTCCCAGGCAAGAATACTAGAGTGGGTTGCCATTTTCTTCTCCAGGGGATCTTCCCGATGCAGAGATCGAACTCAGGTCTCTTGTGTCTCCTGCATTGGCAGGTGGATTCTTTACCACTGAGCCACCTGGGAAGCCCAGAGTATGGTATATCAGTAAAGAAACAAGTTAGTTTCACATAGTGATACAGATGCAGAAAATAAAAGAAGGGTATTACAGTGATTTGGGAAATGTTGTGTTAAGGACAGGAGGTTTAAACTGAAATTGTTACTACAGGCTGTTACTAGTCACGCTCAGATTTGGGATCTAGTAATCCAGGCAGCATCAGTCTGGTGCTGGGAAGGATTGGGGGCAGAAGGAGAAGGGGACGACAAAGGATGAGATGGCTGGATGGCATCATGGACTCGATGGCTGTGAGTATGCGTGAACTCCGGGAGTTGGTGATGGACAGGGAGGCCTGGCGTGCTGCGATTCATGGGGTCACAAAGAGTCGGACACGACTGAGCGACTGGACTGAACTGAATCCAGGCAGAGACGTAATGGCAAGAACAGAGGCCCAGAGTCGGTGGCAAGCTGGGCTCACCCAAGGGACAGGACGAAACCAGTAGGAGAGGGGCACTGTCGGCAGTGGTGTGTGCTGACCTTCCTGATACCTATGGGGGTGATTCTAAGGCTTTTAATCCTGAGCAGCTGGCTCAGTTATCATTTTAATAGTGAAGTTATTAAGACAAGACCGAGGCAAATGGAAGGAAGCCTGAAGAATCAAGAGATGCCCATTAGGCATGGAGCTGTAAGTGGCTCTTCTGGAGCTGGGACTTTGGGGTGTGTGTGTGTGTGTGTGTGTGTGTGTGTTCCCCTCGTGTGTGTGTGTGTCTGTGTTTTCCCTCCTTTCCTCCTCTTGTGTGTGTGTGTGTGTGTGTGTGTGTGTGTTTTCCCCTCGTGTGTGTGTGTGTCTGTGTTTTCCCTCCTTTCCTCCTC
>SJYW01033697.1:44114-70208 GCA_006410735.1 Raphicerus campestris
CAACTGCTGCAAAGTATAGCAAGGTAATGCTGATGTGTGCACCTGTGGTGAGAACTGCTTCCTTATTCCCACAGAGGTGTGAGCCTTGATACGCCATTTAGATCTTTTCTTGCAGTCACTTCGTGATTTGTAAATTGACAACTTTCTCCAAAGCCTTTTCTTCCTTAGCCTTTTACTGGAGAGTACCATGGCACCAAAAGGAGAGAAGTTAATTCATGTTCTGAAGCAAATACACTTCAGTAAATATTACGGGCCTGCTGTGTTTCAGACAGTGTTCAGCTTGGTGGGGTTACAGTAGTTTAAAAGCAGACATGGGACCACCCCTCACGAGTAAGGGACACGGTAGCCAGAGAGTAGAGTCAGTGTGTGTGTCTTCAGTCGTGTCTGGCTCTTTGTGACCCCGTGGACTGTAAACTGCCAGGCTCCTCTGTCCGTGGGATTTCCCAGGCAAGAATACTAGAGTGGGTTGCCATTTTCTTCTCCAGGGGATCTTCCCGATGCAGAGATCGAACTCAGGTCTCTTGTGTCTCCTGCATTGGCAGGTGGATTCTTTACCACTGAGCCACCTGGGAAGCCCAGAGTATGGTATATCAGTAAAGAAACAAGTTAGTTTCACATAGTGATACAGATGCAGAAAATAAAAGAAGGGTATTACAGTGATTTGGGAAATGTTGTGTTAAGGACAGGAGGTTTAAACTGAAATTGTTACTACAGGCTGTTACTAGTCACGCTCAGATTTGGGATCTAGTAATCCAGGCAGCATCAGTCTGGTGCTGGGAAGGATTGGGGGCAGAAGGAGAAGGGGACGACAAAGGATGAGATGGCTGGATGGCATCATGGACTCGATGGCTGTGAGTATGCGTGAACTCCGGGAGTTGGTGATGGACAGGGAGGCCTGGCGTGCTGCGATTCATGGGGTCACAAAGAGTCGGACACGACTGAGCGACTGGACTGAACTGAATCCAGGCAGAGACGTAATGGCAAGAACAGAGGCCCAGAGTCGGTGGCAAGCTGGGCTCACCCAAGGGACAGGACGAAACCAGTAGGAGAGGGGCACTGTCGGCAGTGGTGTGTGCTGACCTTCCTGATACCTATGGGGGTGATTCTAAGGCTTTTAATCCTGAGCAGCTGGCTCAGTTATCATTTTAATAGTGAAGTTATTAAGACAAGACCGAGGCAAATGGAAGGAAGCCTGAAGAATCAAGAGATGCCCATTAGGCATGGAGCTGTAAGTGGCTCTTCTGGAGCTGGGACTTTGGGGTGTGTGTGTGTGTGTGTGTGTGTGTGTGTTTTCCCCTCGTGTGTGTGTGTGTCTGTGTTTTCCCTCCTTTCCTCCTCCTTTCCTCCTCTTTCCACACGGCAGCCTCAGGGTAACCGCACTCCTTGTGTGCCTGCTCGTTATCAGAGGCTCCTGGAGTGATCATTCTCGGACACCAGAGACTGCAGGGACTTCTTTAGGCTAGCTACAGAAGTCACGCAGTGCCACAGACTCTTCAGAGAATCTGCAGCAATGTTCTACAATGATTACACTATAGAATCCCTTGTATTATTTTCTTTCAAGTTTAGTTATCATTTCCCTTTCAAAGTATTGCTGAATGATAGCTTTTCTTTGCAACTATTAATTATTCCTCTTTATATAGTTAAATTATTGCCTTAAAACTATAAAACACTTGTTTATGCTGTATTGGTAGCTCAGAGGCCTTCATATCACCTCTTTCGTGTGACACTTCATCAAATAAAATATTGAAGTCAGTAGAATTCTTGAGACTTGAAATTCTTCAGAGGTCTCTAGCCCTATCTTTTTTTTTTCCCCAGCTCTGTCCTTAAAAGATGTAAGATGTTTCCAATTGTGGTTGTCATTTATTTGCTAAAATGAGTGCTATATCTGTTGGATGGTAAAATGAAAATTTTCAATTGCTAAACCTCTAAGGACTTTTAAAAGAGTTTATACTTTGTATATTATTTTTGTATTTTGGAAAGAGCAGTTTTGTGGGGTTTTTTATTATTTGAGTTTTTAAATTTATTTGTTTTGGTTCAATTCTATTAGAAAGGGAAATAGGATTACATCTTCTTTTTTATATGAGGATTTTAATAATGCAAGATATATGATCCTTATCCCTTTGTGTTCCACATCCTGGAAGCTTGGAGGAAGGAGCCATGCGCAGGGATTCTGATTGCTGACTTGGGGTGGGGTCCATGTGTAGGCGTCTCTACAGCTCCCGGAGGATTTGTTTAATGATGTCAGATTTGAGACTCCCTGCTTCGTCTGCTGGATCTAACTCTGGTATTTGCTGATGATAATCTTAGTCTCTGTAACAGGAAAACCAAAATGGAAGCCCTGCCTGATGCAGCTGTTTTGGCGACTAGACTTAAAAACACTCTTATCCAGTACCACAACCTTGAAGATGAAAAGTGGCGAGTTGCTAAGAAGACGGTAAATTAACTACATTATTTGTGTTTGGGGTCTGTCTTCTAATGAGCTGGTGGATGACTTTCAAAATGGTATAGAAAAATATGGACCACACTTTAGATGAATGTGCAGGATAGATGAATGTGCCAGTAAAGCTGGTGGTTTAATAGCTCACGGAGGAGGAATAGCAATCCTGCACTGCGCTCATGAGCTCTCCAGATAATGGACACAAGAATAGACTCATGGCAGCAAGAGTGTGAAGAGCAGCCTCTCAGGTCATCGTCAGTTTAAGAAAGGAAAGTGTAGTAATTGATAGTTTGAAGTCGTTTCAGACATTTGAACAGGCCTGTGAGGATGGGCCGTTAGTCGTCGTCTTCTCACCATTGTGACTCACCCGAACTGTCACATGGCTGGGTGTCGACAGAGCCAACCCTGGACACCAGGGCGCTCCCAGTTAAGCGCTGCAGCTCTTCTGATACTCAGAATTTCTTACGAGATGATCTGGAAGAAAATGTCAGGACTGACTCAGGATAGTACTGTCATCATAGATGTGATTGCTTAATTTTAAAAAGATACATGAGCGGAACTTCCCTGGTGGTCCGGTGGTTAGGACTCTGGGCTTGCAATGCAGGGGACCCAGGTTCAATCCCCGATCAGGGAAGTAAGATCCCACATGCTGCACAGCGTGGCCAATAAATAAATAAATTTAAAATAAAAAAAAAATAAAATAAAAAAAATAAAAAGATACATGAGCAAATTCAGAATTAAATATTTAAGATTCTGTTATCTTAAATTCTTCAGTAATGGTAAATATATGAGACTGTAATCGTGCAGATAATGGCCAGTAAGAGTGCCATCAGCGGATCTTAGTGCTTGGGTGTCTTTAAGCTGCTGAAAAACCTTTTTCTAGGGGTCTGTAATTTAAGTAAGATGTGTAGTACTTTGGGATACAGAAAAAATTCAGATATGGATTCTTTGATGGTATGAGTGACTTGTATGTATATCTTTGAATGTTTACTTACGTTTTATTTTCATGCAAAAGCTAATGCTGTAGACTTTATGAAATTGTCAGTTTTATATCCAGGTTGCCACCTATGTAATTATCACTATACACTGTTTTTATTTGTATAGAAAGATGTAACAATTTGGAGGAAACCTTCAGAAGAATTTAATGGATATCTGTAAGTAATTCTTCTAGTTTGACATAGCTCTTAAAATACTGCTAAACTTCAAATGTATATACACATATACTCATGATGGCTAAATGATCATTGCCAGCAAAGTTTGGCTTTTGCTTTTAAGATTTTAAACTTTCTGAGAAGAAAATCATGTTATGCATTCAAAGCTTTTAAAATGTCTGTAACCCTGGTGAATAGAGTTGGTGGTTTTAGGAATCATAAATGATGGTATAGCTGATACTTAATTTCTTACTGTGGTATATAAAATACTTCTAATATTCCTTCTGCATTTATTCAGTACTGTGGCATATTTTGCGCTAAGAATTTGTATTGAAGAAATCATGGAAAGTAATAATTATTTAAGTACTTGTCTCTTCTATCACATTACTTAAAACATTAAAAATTATAAACAACCTGAATAATCAATAGTTAAGGAATGATTAAATTATAAAATGTGCTATTTTACAATCTTTAGTAACCGTATTTTCAGATATTATTTAAAAACATAAAAAATGCTAAAGATATAATGAAAAATGAATAAAGCAGAGTACTAAGCTGTATGTAGCACAGTCATAAAGTGACTTTAACTATATTTTTATATTAAAATGTTTTTATTTAACACAAAAGTATGTACCTCTAGATGGCAGTTTTATGTGTGATTTTTATTTATTTTTTGCATATAGCAGAGTAAGAATTATGTCTTTAACCAGTAAAAATATATATATATTGTTTTTTAAAGCCAGTGCAGATAGGTGCCTTGTGTAATTGGAGTGGGATATTCATATTCTGGGGGCTTGGCACTTTTTAAAATGAAACTATTGACCACTCTTTCTACATACAAAATGGTTTGAAGTGTATTGCCAAAGATAGCATTTCCAGAAAGGTAAGTTGTACAGTATTTATGAGAAGGACAGGGACTTCAGAGTTGGACTGAACACTGTAAGCAAGTGTGGAAGTTAACCCTTTAGATCAGTAACTCCCCGCGGGGGCTGAAAAAGTTTAAAAGTGCCTGGGGACACTGTGCTCAGTGATAAAAACTCACAGAAGAGCTGATGCCTGGGCTGAGCCAGAAAGAACAGACAGGTGTTTCTTAGGGAATGAGGCAGAGAACTGCACTTAATCACATTAACACAGATGACTTCCAGGTAGATGGGAAACACTGAGAGAGTTTGTTACAGAATTTAGGCTTCCCTGTTGTCCCGGACAGTAAAGAATCTGCCTGCAATACAAGAGACACGGGTTTGATCCCTGGGTCAGGAAGATACCCTGGAGAAGAGAATGGCAACCCACTCCTGTATTCTTGACTGGAGAACTCCATGGACAGAGGAGCCTGGTGGGTTACAGTCCAAGGGTCACAAAGAGTCGAACACGACTGAGCGACTGACTTTTTTTAGAGAGGTTCAAGTTGTGTTTATATAGATGGAACATAAAGTATGGGAATGAGGAGAGCATGTCTGAAGGACTTTTGAATTCTTAAACCAAGGAGTTCGGTTTTGTATTTATACTCTGCTCAACCCAACCCTCCCACGTCCTCAAAGGATTTTGTATTTAATATGGTAACAGTTGTGAGAGACAGAAATGAACAAAGAAAGTTCAGAGAAGAGCGTGTATCCTGGGAGACCACGGCTGGCTTCTTAAAGTGTCCCTATGATTGTATACAAAGTTTCCTGACAGTGTGTCTTCCTGGGCGGAGATCTGTGGCTTTTTTCAGATTCTTAGAGTCATATCATCAGAAGAGCTAGGAACTGATGCAGTATTGAGTTGGACACAGAGTTCCCAAACTAAGGACACAGCAGGGGAGCTGAAAAGGACAAATGGACTTGAAAGAGATTTGATGGTAGCCTAATGATGACAGTGGTGATGATAACTAACATCTGTCGAAACCCACATGTTGTTCTGTGCACTTAATGTTTAGAAAGTCATCTTGATAAAACGTGATGACTTTCTAGTTCTGACTGTTTGAATGGGGTTAAGAGAAGAAGAAGTGTTGAAGTTGAATCCCAGATTTCTAATTTGGGTGCCTGAATTAATTTGTATTACACACCCCTACCCACTACCCTCGTCCCAAGTTAGAGAACCTAGGCGAAAGAGCAGATTTAGGATGGAGGATAGTATAAGCTTGAGCTTGAGACATTTGCAGACTGATGAAAAGCTTCAGATGCTTAAAAAAGAGAAAAAAGACCCGGAAACAGTGATAGGGCCAGCCTGCCTCTTTTCCTTTCTTTCCCGCGGGTGACTCCTGTCCTGGAGCGGCAGTGTTCACGGTCCATACTTGGGCCGTACGTGTGTATGTGTTTCTTTCCGTAACACGTTTAACTTTTTCTGTGCGATGTCATGTTTCAGTTTACCCGTGTTGTTACATGTTGATGTGTACTTTCAGTTCCGTATTCGCGTGCCACAGTGTGTTTCTCTGTGTTTGCAACTTCGCCTACTGATAATTTTTAGGTTGCTGTCAATTCTTCTCTGTAGTATGCTTCTTGGTACACGTGTCCTTTTGCACATTTGTATCGTTTTCTTGGGTATGTACCTGTTGTCACACTGTTCTGTAAAGTGGTGACAGCACTTTGAGAGATATAATTTTCTTCCATTCAACACTTGTTATTAATTTCTTAATCTCTGGCAGGATGGTATCTTGGCTGGTAATTACTTGACTGTGAGTGACATTGAGCATCTTTTCTAGGTTTATTGATCTTCCAGGTCACTCTTGTCCTTTGCCCATCTTTTCTTTGGATTGTCTTTATCTCGTTGTTTGAACAATGGTTCCAACAAAGGTCGTCTAGTCAAGGCTATGGTTTTTCCAGTGGTCATGTATAGATGTGAGAGTTGAACTATAAAGAAAGCTGAGTGCTGAAGAATTGATGCTTTTGAACTGTGGTGTTGGAGAAGACTGTTGAGAGTCCCTTGGACAGCAAGGAGATCCAACCAGTCCATCCTAAAGGAGATCAGTCCTGGGTATTCATTGGAAGGACTGATGCTGAAGCTGAAACTCCAATACTTTGGCCACCTGATGTGAAGAACTGACTCATTGGAAAAGACCCTGATTCTGGGAAAAGATTGAAGGCAGGAGAAGGGGATGACAGAGGATGAGATAGTTGGATGGCATCACTGACTCAATGGACATGAGTTTGAGTAAACTCTGGGAGTTGATGATGGACAGGGAGGCCTGGTGTGCCGCAGTCCATGGGGTCACAAAGAGTCAGACATGACCGAGCTACTGAACTGAACTGAATAATGTATCTTCTATAATAAGAATGTGCTGTGCTGTGCTAAGTCACTTTAGTCATGTCTAGCTCTTTGCAACCTTATGGACTGTAGCCCATCAGTCTCCTCAGTCCATGGGGTTCCCCTGGAAAGACTACTGGAATGGGTTAGGGGATCAAACCTTCATCTCTTGCACTGGGTGGCAGGCTCTTTACCACTAGCACCACCTGTTACGGGCTTTGCTGGTGGTTCAGATGATAAACAATCTGTCTGCAATGCAGGAGACCCACGTTTGATCCCTGGGTCAGGAATATCCCCTGGAAAAGGAAATGGCAATTCACTCCAGTATTCTTGCCTGGATAATCCCATGGACAGAGGAGCCTGGCAGGCTACAGTCCGTAGGGTCACAAAGAGTCGGACACAGCTGAGCAACTAAGAAGCAGCCTCTAAATATGTATGTGTTACACTTATATTCTTCCAGTCTGTGACTAATTTTTAAATAAATTACTTGTCATTTGTGGTATGCAAGTTTTTAATTTTAATCATCTTGTGTTATATCTCTTTTATGTAGTCAAATAATCTTCCTGTATCCTGAGGTTACAACGATAGTAACTTACATAATTTTCTCAAAGTTTAAAAATTTTTACCTTTTATATAGTAGTATTTAGTCTATCTGCAATTGTCTTGACTGATGTGAAGCAAGAATTCAGATTTGTTTTCTCTGTTAGGATAAATATTGAATCCATACACCATTTATGAAATAGCGCATCTTTTTCCTACTGATGCGGCCTGCCACCTTTGAAATATGTTAAGTTCTGCTATTATTCATGAGTCAGTCCTGGGTGTTCTATTCCTGGGTGACCTATTTTTCTATTCCTAATAAAAAGTTTTTGAAAGTCAGGCTAAAACATGGATATACTCATACCATGTGAGAGCGTATCTGAGAAGAGAACAGCATAGACAGTAATGGAGCATCACGGTGTTCTGCAGACTGTTCTTGGCTGCACCATAGCATGAAGGACTTACTCTCTTCCTGATGATGCAGAAGATAGCCTTCAGCTCTCCTGTCAGATCTCTAGAGTACATTCTGATGAAATAAGTGATAGAACCTAATTTATCAGACAAGTTGTAAGGATTTACTCTTTCCAAAAAATCTTCACTAAATTTTACTTTCTTTGAAGTGAACTGTGAACTGTGAGAGCATACTGAAATTTTTCATTCCAATAGCATTTGACTTTAATATTTTTTCTCCAGCTTCAAAGCCCAAGGTGTGATAGACGATGTTGTCAATAGTGTAATAGATCATATACGCCCAGGTCCCTGTCGCTTGGATTGGGACAGCTTAATGACCTCTTTGGATATTTTGGAGCACTTCGAAGAGGTATTTGTTTTGAAACATTACTCCGGATCGTGTGTGTGTGTGTGTGTCTGTGTGTGTCATGTGTGAGACTGTGCGCGCGCGTGCTCACGTGTATACACACTTGCATTCGTTACTACAGTCATTGCGTTGAGACTAAGCAGTCATGGCAAAGATCTTTAATGAGTGTTACAACTGAGCTTGTTTTTTGCAATAGCTTTATCCATTCTGCTTAAGAAAATTATGTCTTTGATTGTAAAACTTTGAGGTTCTGAATTCTAAAATTCTGAAAATACCACCATCATATTCAGTTTTCTAGGTAATAGTATGTAAGTTTTCCATTAATATTAAGCCAAAATCAAAGAAAAAAATGCCACCTTTGGATTAAAGAAGTATGTAATGAAAGTGGCTCTTTCTGTTTTATTAATTCATTTCTCGCCATGTTTGTTTTAATCTAAGCATTTGTGGATTTTATCTTACCCAGCTACAGTCTGTACTGCCTGCTTCCACCCATCATATAGGATACGAGGTGACCATTTTGAAAGAGAGATTTGGATTCTGGGTAACTTACCTCTGTACTTGGCTTGTACATCGTGTACATGTCCACATAGAACAGTGAGATACAGAATAAATTTCTAAGTCTGTCAGAATCACTGTAGGAAATGTTGTTAGTCGTCATTATAGCACATTTCAAGTGAGTGTTAATGTTTTACGACCGGTTAACTTATGTGAGTCTGTGTCTCTGTTGCTTGTAGTACTAACAGCTGTTTGCTGTTCTCTTTCAGAATTGCTGTGTGATGCGTTATACAACTGCGGGTCAGCTTTGGAATATAATCTCTCCAAGAGAGTTTGTTGACTTCTCCTATACTGTGGGCTATAAAGAAGGGCTTTTATCTTGTGGTAAATGTCTCAAAGCCTCTTACTTTCTCTCAGTTTGTTTTAAATTTTGAGTTTTCTAGGCTGGGTATTTCTGTCTACACAAGATACATTTTCAACCTTATGGGTGTTTTATAGTAAATAAGCTTGGTTTGCAAATGCTAAACCTTAGGGATGAAAGTAACAATATCAGGAAGGGTTTTGCAGTCTTTCTGATGAGTGTTTATTCCCCATTACATAGTACCCTTCATGCCACAGCTAACAAATAAGGGTCACGTGACTGCCTCCAAGAAAGGGGTCTTGTCAGTGGGTTTCCTTCTAAGTCACTGTCAAGAAATAGCTTCTTGGTCATATACGCTAGGAAAAATATGCTCGGCATGTGCTAGAATATTTTTCCTTCCTTTATCTGTGTAGTAATTTTCTTTTCAAAATTGGAAATACCATTAGAAGGCTCACGCTTTTGAAAATATATCTGTAGGTAAAGTAGTGTTTCTGTATGTACAGTGTATTCCGAGTCGGCAGTTTTAGATACACGTCTGCCTGTTTACTGTCCGTCGTCAGAGCCAGGTTGGATATGGCGGTGCCTGTGGGAGCAAGGGTGGCACTGCAGGCTTGATTCTCAGTGCCTGGGGCCCACTGCGACGGGAAGGTGCATGCTTTCCAGGGAGTTACCAAGATGACACGCCATTTATTCTGAAGGGATTAGAGCTTTGCCTGTTATACGTCTACCAGGCTCTGTCA
The DNA here is from genome assembly GCA_006410735.1 of Raphicerus campestris. Taxonomy (NCBI): domain Eukaryota; kingdom Metazoa; phylum Chordata; class Mammalia; order Artiodactyla; family Bovidae; genus Raphicerus; species Raphicerus campestris. The sequence continues at coordinate 53,878 of SJYW01033697.1, forward strand.
GAATTCCACTTGGTAATTATCTTTTTCATTCTTCCACGGTCACTGTTGGGGATTAATTTTCATCTACATGGATAAGAATGTTTACGCAATCTGATAATGCTTTTAATGAGTTTTAGATTGATATCAGTCATTGCTATTAATAATCTTATTTTAAATTGCCTTGTAGGGATAAGTCTTGACTGGAGTGAAAAGAGATCAGAATTTGTTCGTGGATATAACCATCCCTGTGGTTGGTTTTGTGTTCCTCTTAAAGACAGCCCAAGCCGGAGTCTTTTGACAGGCTATATTCAGACGGATCTGCGTGGAATGATGCCCCAGTCTGCAGTAGATACAGCTATGGCAAGCACTTTAATTAACTTCTATGCTGATTTACAGAAAGCCTTACAAAAGGCATAATTTGCTTAAACTTACAGTAGTAGTGTATTCTCCGATTCAGCTGCATCTCTTAGCTGCATGGCTCATAAAAAATCATCCTTCTCTCTCTTCTGCATAGCCTGTAGAAAATTTTGAGATGTTTTTGGTTTATTTTATTCAGAAAGTAAATAGCTAGCTAGAGTGAGCATCTCAGTTTTCCTAAACAGTTATTTGCACATTGTTTGGAATGGTAGTGTGTCTAGGAATGGAGAGGATGACAGAAATTCACCAAGAAGTAGATATAGGTCTTTGACATAAACTCTCAAGAAATTGAATTGTGCCTCAGTAGGAATATTTTGGCTGCTTAGAAATTAGAGAAAGCCAAGCTTCTTGCTGGTAGGTTAAAATCACCTGTTTTAGAGCTTTATAAACATTCTGTAAAAGTTTTAACTTTGGAGGAAGTTATATATTAATGTTTTACTATATGTATGCTCTATGAGTTTAACAATATCTTGGACTAAAGAAAAACTACTTTTCTCTATACTTCCTAAAGATGAACTTCACTACTGACTTGAACTACTTTATTGAAAATATCAGAAATAAGAATAGGTATCCTAATACAATGCAATTCAGTTTTGATACCTAGATAACAGTATTTTGTAGATATCTTTAAAAATATATTTGTATCTTTATGTTCTCTTATTTTGGGAGTCTTAAAAGCCTTTATGCATGAACAAGTGCAAAAAGCTGCCAGATATGTGCTGGGATACCACGCTGATTGAGCAATATTCTGGGCTGTGTGAAATGAATAGTGGTATCCAGTACTAACCAATAGAGAATCATCTTTTTAGAAAGTTAGATTTGATGAATGTTTTGTACCTGTTTGAGTATTAAATGTGCCACTCAAATCATAAATTACTCACTGTATCATACACATTCACAATTGTGATATAATTTCAGTCTGGAACTGTAACAAATGCATTCATAGATTTATACAAATGCCTGGATGAGTCATTTTATAGCTAGAATGGACTGTGATGTGTCCCTTGATTCTGCGGCTACATTAAATGAACATTCCTGAATGATTTTAATATCCCACATGCTCTTTGGCATTTGCACTGTCTACCTAGTTTTACATATAAGTTGAGAACTTGAGGGAACTCAGTGTGTCTGTGCAAATTTTTATATTTGTATTTGTGTGTACGCACACATCTCGAAATCCATTTCAGTATCAGTGTGAGTTATTCATGTGTTATTATTCCTGTTCCCACGGTTTCATTTTCTCTTGGGTTAATGTGGGATAAAGTGAGTTCTGGAAATAATATTACTATTTACTAGATAAACCTCAAGGTAGGCTTCCCTGATGGCTCAGACAGTAAAGAATCTGCCAGAAATGCAGGAGACCTGGCTTCAATCCCTGGGTCAGGAAGATCCCCTGGAGAAGGGAATGGCACCCCACTCTAGTTCTCTCACCTGGAGAATCCCGTGGACAGAGGAGTCTGGTGGGCTGCAGTCCATAGGGTCGCAAAGAGTTGGATATGACTGAACAACACTTTCACTTTAGAACAAGAAAAGCCCAAAAGCAGTATGGTTCAACTGCATGAAGGTGTGAATTAGCATTTTACTTTCCTGCGTTTTCCTGAGTGTTAAATAAAGCATAACTCACAGTTCTTCGGACCCATTTGAAAATAGAAAAAGTAGAGCTGATGCTGATTTATTTTTATTTTTTTGCTATTAGAGATAATGTTCAAAACAAAAGGTGGCAGTACCATTGTATCCATAGTGAATAATCTCACAAATTCTAGATTAAAAGTAATTAGTTTCAAGGTCTGAAGAAGCAATGCAAAAAATGATCTTATATTCTTAACTAAAATTTATTAATCACCAATGTTTTTCCAGATTGACTGCCCAAATTTTTGAGTTGTTGAATTCCTCTGCTACTTCTTTTTCTTAATAAGGAAAGAAAACCGAGCAGTTTAACTTTCAGCTTCCCTTAGAAATTGTTAAATATTAATTTTTACTTACCCTATTATCTTTTATTTGGTTTTAATAGTGTAGAGTAGGAGGTCCTTATACTCCAGTGTTCTAGCATGGCACGATACCAGCAGGTGTTCAATTATAGGGTGCCCAATTTGGGTAAGATTGCAACAAGATGTATATTACTATAAGGGCTATTATTGCCTAAGCTGAGTACTGCTAAAGGCAGATAAACTGTCCACTCAAGCTACTCTGTGTTCTCTTGGTTTTTATAACTTAGACCTCCAACTAGTGATTCCATAATCTACTCTTGAATGAGGATCCTTGCAAGTAACAGGACCCTCATGGAAAAATTTAGTCACAGTGTTGCGCCATCTGATGGACTGAAGGATCATATTTGAATTACCTGCAGTTTACATACAGCTTCTGGATGGCACTTCTAGACGTGTAGCTATTACCACAGTCCAGTTTTAGAACATTTCTATCATTCAAAAGATCTCTTTTACCTGTTGGTTGAATCATATATAAACAACGCTTAGCACAGTTGTTGGTATATAATGATGATGAAAAAGAGCAGGTTTTGTTTGGTTTTGTACTCAAGAGTAGAGGTGTATTTGACTCTAAGCTCAAGAGCCTTGTGATAATAGGTTACATATGTTATGTCAAATACCATAATGATATGAAATTTAACAGTGTGGGTTGGGATTAATATTAACACATGTAATGGAATCTGCTGTTTCTGTAGCAGTGCATTAGAATAGAAAAATAATGTGAGCCATAATTGTAGATGTCATTTAAATTTTTCTAGCAGCCACATTAAAAAAAGAATCAATGGAAGTTAATTTTAATAGTATAGTTCATTTCACTCAGCATATCCAAAATATTATTTCAACATGTAATCATAAAAATCTTTTAGATAGCTTACATTCTTTTGTACTAATTTTTTTATTTCTGGTGTATATTTTACTAATTTGGGCTAGCCACATTTCAGGTTAATTTTAATACGTTAATAATACACAGTTCTATATTAATCTACATGTTAATTTGTCTTTCCATGTGATGGAGTAGAGAGTTTCCTGGAATCACTGTCTTAAGTACAAAACCTTTTCTGGTCTCTGAAGCCTTCAGTGCTTGCTTTTAGTGTGCACTAAGAAGTGTGAACTTCTTAACATTAGAAATAAATCAGTCAGAAATAAATATTGTCAATAAAATAAAAATGATAGCCCAAAATATTTCCCTTTAAAGATAATGAACTTTTTTCATAGGACTGTGGTTGAAATGAAAGAATATAATCTGCCTTATAGTACTATGATTATTTTCTCTAGCTTATAGCTAGTTTGTATTAGAAACACGTGTATGTAGGAGATACTTGGCATAGTACTGTTTTCAGTACATACCTATTTTTTTAAGGAAGTTAGTTTCATACAAGAAGATAATTTTTTGCATGAACCTTTGATTATCTTTTGCATGTTAATCTTTGATTAATCCTTGAAGTTTAACAGAATACTCAGCAATAATAGTTATGAGAATTTAGTGTTCTGCACTTATGTGTAATATAAACTGCTAGCTGTTAAAGACAGATTGTTCATGTTAAAATTCTCATTTTGTTGTTCACTGAGGTTGGTTGTATTTGAAACTGTAGATTTCTATATGTAAAAATATTTTCCAATAAAAAAATGCCTTTCTTTTCTCTCCTCCTTTCATTTTCCTTCCTAACTGAAGGACATTTTAGCAACACTCAGGTTGAATTAAATTAACATCTCAAGCTAAAAACTCTGTAATTGAGGTTGACTCTGGAGAAGATAGGAAACATTGCACAATGCAAAACCCTAATGTCTGTTGAGCTTTTATGTGAGTAATTCCCTTTGATGTAGATAAAAGCTTTACCTGTTTACTTTTAAGAACACACTAGCATCATTTGAATCAGTTGTTAAAATCCAGTTTATACTGTGGATATCACAACCCTATGCATAAATTAACAGAACCCAGGGAAACTTTACATGTATGATTAAATAAAAATCCATTCCTTGGAATTCAGTAAAAGCTATCTGGCATATATAGATTTTATTTTTAAGAAGTTTGTATTTCTTTTATGGGCCAATATGTAAAACTGGAACATTTCTTAAACTAATAAGAGCATGTATTAATATAATTAAATAATTTATTAAATTTCTATGAAATATATCAATAAAATTTCTGCACACTCTTATACTGATTGTTGATACTTAGTTCCTTTAACCTTATTTGAATTTAAAGTATGTAATTTAGCTTCTTGAATTCTTACAAAAGAAAATTACCAGCAGGAAAATTAAGATTAGCAATGCACATGCTAACCCTGCCAATGTCATATAAGTCACAGTGCTGCTGAATTTTGATTTGCTGTTATATAGCAAGGATGATGATATATTCTGCTGTTACTACAGTAACATATAGGTAAGGCTTATTGTACACATTTTAAAATAATTGTATTAACTTGATTAGCAGTTGTGATGATTTCATTTGGAGTTGAAAAAAGCTGGAAGTGACTACAAAGGAACTATTGATCTATATTGTAAGAAAGTAGTTACAAATGCTGTGAGAAATATGCAATAGAAAGTATGACTGTTAAGTGGTTTAAACCAGGAGTCAGGGATTCCCTGCCAGTCTAGCAGTGGTTAGACTGCACTGTCCGTTCTGAGGGTGCAGGGCAGCCCACGGTCGAGGAACTGAAAGGCACTCAGTTGTGTCGACTCTGCAACCCTGTGGACTGTACAGTCCATGGAATTCTCTAGGCCAGAATACGGGAGTGAGTAGCCTATCCCTTCCCCAGGGAATCTTCCCAACCCAGGGATTGAACCCAGGTATCCTGCATTGCAGGTGGATTCCTTACCAGCTGAGCCACAAGGGAAGCCCAAGAATACTGGAGTGGGTAGCCTGTCCCTTCTCCAGCAGATCTTTCCGACCCAGGAATCAAACTGTCTCCTACACTGCAGGTGGATTTTTTACCAACTAAGCCATCAGGGAGACCCAAGATCCAGTAAGACACAAGGCATGGCCAAAAACCCCACAAAACCAACCAGGGAGTTGTTTTCTGCATTTAATATAGTCTGGATATGGGTAATTATTAGTGTTCACCATCAGCTCAAGGATGTCAGGCTGTGTTTCTGCGTTTGCCTCTTTCCCTCAGATATGATGCAGTGACCAGCTAGCCCAGGACAGCACATGCGCATCAGGAAAGGGAGGAACGGGGAAGGCAGGGCACTAGCCATCGGCTCTTATCAGGAAAGCAAATGCTTTTCCAGAGCCTCCAGGAGCTTTTCTTTGTAGTGGCCGGGTCACCTGACTACCCCTAGCTGGGAAGGCCAGGATTTCCAGCCTCTTGGAGGGAGTGTTGGTAATGACTCTGGCCAATCATAGCATCTCCATGGGCCACCTCTGGAAGTTGTATCAAGTTCCTTTGAACGTCAGTGGGAAAGTGATAGACTCAGAAAGTAGAAATGAAAATCTCCCAGTGGGCATTCCCTCTGCCATGAAACATTCGCTGGACACCGTCCATACGGCAGATGCCACACGGCCTCCGTAACTCAGGTAATGAGGTGATGGAGCTTCCTCAGTGGGTTAGTAATGGTTTATGTCACATGGCATCCAATGCGAATGACCTTTGTTTATATTACATCGTTTCCACTTGGAGCACAGGGTCCTCTATGGATGATGACTTCCATACCAGGAGACAGAAAATTGCTGGAAAACGTGAACTGCAAACTTGTCCTTGGAGATGGAGGGTGGTCCATGTCACTAGTGTTATCAGCTGTACAGGCTGATTAGTGGGGTGTAGTATTCTGCCGAAAGAAAATACTGAAGACCACATGGGCTTTTACTCATTATTTGGATGGTATTTTCTTTACCGGGAGCTTTACCTTCCTACTTAGGTTTTGCTTTAGTGACATACCTTAAGTTCAAGCAGCTGATTTTTTATTAAAGGAAGTAGTCCAGAGATTGTGAAAAACAGGTTGAAATAAAAAGATGTTTCATATTGTAAAAATGGACTTGCAGTTTTTTTCTCTAGCATTTCCCTTAATTAAGAAGTCATTGTTTAGGTGAGGATTTTGGACCTAGCAGTAGTTGGTAGCAAGCTACAATTCTGAGAGGGAACCTCACTGAAATACTATGCCTTCCCTTCAGATATTTTACACAAATGTTTGCTAACTGATTGGATGGCCAAACTCAAGAAAAACTTTCAGATCTTTTTACAACTCTTGTTGCTAATAATCAGTGTCTTTAAGAGTGAAAATAAAGCCTTTTCCCTTTCATTCTCAGGTACTGTAGGTTTGAAAGAATCATCGTGAAGAGACCAGTGCATCTCATTTGGCCTGACAATTCGACATTAGGATTATTTCCTTAGGGTAGATTTCCCCAAACTCAGAAAAGCTTTCTGTAGTGTTACTGAGAAAAAAATAATTGAGACTGGATTATTATGCAACTATCATAAATGCGAAGATTATGCAAAAAATGCTTTCTATAGTAATAGTAGCTTTGCCACTAAGTCGTGTCCAACCCTTTTGCGATCCCACAGCCCACCAGGCTCCTCTGTCCATGGGATTTCCCAGCAGAAATACTGGAGTGGGTAGCCTTTCCCTTCTCCAGGGGATCAGGGATGGAACCCAGGTCTCTTGCTTGGCAGGTGGGTTGTTGACCACTAAGCCATCTGGGAGGGCCACGCTATTAGTGATACAGGTTGATACGAAACAGTTGCACTATGATAAAGGCCGTAAGAACTAATGCTAGATAAAAAAGACAATGCTTGTCCTTGAAAGAATTATTGTGGTAATTTTGTACTTTTCTGTATTTTCCGTTTTTTATAATGGAAATCCATTTTTATATGAATTTCTGCCTTGACTTTGGTGGACTGACATCCCAGTTGTGAGAGCACTGGTTGGGTGGGCAGCCCAGATCTCGGCCACTAACTGATCGTGGATAAGTCATTACCTCTCTGGCTGTTACTTCTTTTTAGTAAAATGAGCCGGTTGGGTTAAATGAGTACAAAGATCCTCTTTTAACTTTATGATTTTATGACATCACTATATAATATTAAAAATACTGTGAAACCCAGGGTATAATTTTATCTGAGAAAATGGAAAAACACGGAATGCAACTCCACATTTCAGATATAAGGAAATGTCCACTGTGCCACTCTTGAATTGTGCTAACATTTCAAATCACAGAATACAGAGTATTGGTGGGCTGTTCGATGATTTATTATCATACTGTACATGCAAGCTGCTTGACACGCTTCCCAGCGGTAGGTACATGCTGCTTTTGGCGTGCTCTGACACCCCTTGAGAAAACACACAGAAGAACGCGGGCCTCGCTAAGGCCGTTGCGACAGTCTCCCAACACCCATTTGCTCGCGTCACACGCTCCGTTACGCTCCTGGGAAACGCCAGGAAAGGAGCATTTGAACCCTGCGCGGCGCCGTCCAGCCCGAGCCCGGAGGCGGCCGGCCGCGCCCCCGCTGGGCGCCGAGCTGGGCCCCGGTGTCTGTCGGGCCGGACGCCCCGCCGTCTCGGCCACTGAAGACGGCACCTGGGTCCAACGCAAACGCGCAGGACTCCGATGGATTCTCTACAGACATTCTGTATATTTACACTTATGGCCAGGGCAAACTTACACAGTTGCCTAAAAAATACCGTAATGGATCTTTGTATTAAGGATCGATAGCACCGTTTTGACAGGTTTTAAAAATGAAATGTTGGCAGCTCACCTTCCGGCACTTTCAATCAGAAATTGGGAAGGCAGCTGTAGTCTCAGCCGTGAAAACTCAAATCTTGACGCTTGTTCCTTGGCCTGGGGGCCTGTTTCGGCTAATGGCGTGCGGTCTAAACTGCAGATGTAGGCTTCCTGTCTGCACTGGGATTCCATCCGTTCACCTAAGCCTCCACACTGCTGTGAGCTGCTTAGATCCTCAGTGCAGACTACTTTCAACAGCAACGCGATACAGATCCGCCCTCTACAAAATCCTAGAGAAAGCGTATAGGTAAGACCCCCTAAGTCTGAAAACCCTCGGAAGGCGCATTCCTTTCTCAAACGCCTGCTCACCTGCGCTGCGTCCCCACAGCGTCCCTGTCTTGGCCTCCCCTCCATCACTCATGACGCTTCCTTCCTTTCATTTGCCCTGAGAAACAGTAAGGCATCATCTACCAATCACAGGCGTCATCTGAAACGAGCAAAGTGGCAAGATGCCTGAAAGTATGTATGCTGTTACCTATTTTTTTTAAAAAGTCTCCTGAAGATGGATGGAAAATACTGCCTGCAGTGAGTAAAGAGGAAATTACAGAAGAGTGTATTAAGGGGTGAAACAGAGAGGGAGAAGAAAGGACTTCACAGGACCAGCTTGGTGTTTGGGGAAAGCAGCTTTGAAGAGTTTAAACTCTGTTGTCTGAGGCTTAGCACAGGTTATCTTTTGGAGTCTAAACTTCCAGGTAGAATTCTATCTCAGATCTCACAGGACTTGCCCTTTCAGGTCAGATTTTTTGTTGTTTTTTAGGTCAGATAATTTAAAGGTTAAAGTAGCTAAAAAAGCAGTAACTTTGATGTAGGCTTCTGTTGGTAAAGCTTTAGCAAGTGGTTAGGTGACGTAACGTCACAGGGAGTTATTCAGATACTGGAGTTCTGCCAAATTTACTCAAGTAACCACTATCATCGGGGAAGGCAATGGCACCCCACTCCACTACTCTTGCCTGGAAAAGCCCATGGATGGGGAGCCTGGTGGGCTGCCGTCTATGGGGTGGCACAGAGTCGGACACGACTGCAGCGGCTCGGCGGCGGCAGCCACTCTCACCCTTCGCGCACCTTTCTCAGCGGAGACCTCGTGAGTGCTGTTCATGCTTTTAGTGACTGAGGCTTTGTTTCAACGAGTGGCTTGCAAAAATGTCTGTATGTGTCGGGTGACTTTTCTTCTGCTTGGGGTGCACCAAGTCAGCCAGGTTTGTGGATCACAGAGGGCCAGATGCTGAGGTGCGCTGCACAGGTGTCTACCCAGAGTGAGAAAGGGGAGAGGAAGCCTGTCTGGTTCAGCATTGCCCACGATCGAGACTTTTGTGGACTGAGNCAAGATGCCTGAAAGTATGTATGCTGTTACCTATTTTTTTTAAAAAGTCTCCTGAAGATGGATGGAAAATACTGCCTGCAGTGAGTAAAGAGGAAATTACAGAAGAGTGTATTAAGGGGTGAAACAGAGAGGGAGAAGAAAGGACTTCACAGGACCAGCTTGGTGTTTGGGGAAAGCAGCTTTGAAGAGTTTAAACTCTGTTGTCTGAGGCTTAGCACAGGTTATCTTTTGGAGTCTAAACTTCCAGGTAGAATTCTATCTCAGATCTCACAGGACTTGCCCTTTCAGGTCAGATTTTTTGTTGTTTTTTAGGTCAGATAATTTAAAGGTTAAAGTAGCTAAAAAAGCAGTAACTTTGATGTAGGCTTCTGTTGGTAAAGCTTTAGCAAGTGGTTAGGTGATGTAACATCACAGGGAGTTATTCAGATACTGGAGTTCTGCCAAATTTACTCAAGTAACCACTATCATCGGGGAAGGCAATGGCACCCCACTCCACTACTCTTGCCTGGAAAAGCCCATGGATGGGGAGCCTGGTGGGCTGCCGTCTATGGGGTGGCACAGAGTCGGACACGACTGCAGCGGCTCGGCGGCGGCAGCCACTCTCACCCTTCGCGCACCTTTCTCAGCGGAGACCTCGTGAGTGCTGTTCATGCTTTTAGTGACTGAGGCTTTGTTTCAACGAGTGGCTTGCAAAAATGTCTGTATGTGTCGGGTGACTTTTCTTCTGCTTGGGGTGCACCAAGTCAGCCAGGTTTGTGGATCACAGAGGGCCAGATGCTGAGGTGCGCTGCACAGGTGTCTACCCAGAGTGAGAAAGGGGAGAGGAAGCCTGTCTGGTTCAGCATTGCCCACGATCGAGACTTTTGTGGACTGAGTGCCACCTCCCTGCAGATCCAGCCCTTCATGCCCAGCACTGTTCACATGCCTCCCTCGGTGCATTTCTCAGCCTGACATTCCTCCTCCTCCCTGCCCACAAGCTTCCCCCGTCCATCATGCTTAGCCGACGTTCCCAGGCGGCGTTCCTTGGTCATTCTAAGCAAAGGGAGCTGCCACTGCCTGCCTTGATGGAGCACAGGGTAGAGACAGAGAGGGGAGCATGGGTTTAATTCAGCTCTGACTCTTTCGTGGTGTGTAATTGCTTTTCAGTGAAAGTTTATTGAGGAAACGGGTTCCAGGCATAGTCTGCTCCTAGAAAGCTTCAGAACCGCTAAATCATTTCATTAAAGTGTGTTTGCGATGGAGGCCTAATACTCCCAAAACACACTGTTTAACATTATTCTAGGAGGAAAATTACCTGTTGGCTTTGGTTTGTTCATTTCTAAGGGAAGCTGGTGTCCTAGATATTGAGAGATTTAAAAATGATAAGCTTAATTCACTAACTGCCTTCAAACTCTGGGCAGTGGAGGAGAGCGGGTGGTGGGAGTGCGGAGTCCAGTCTCTCGTTACCTTCCCCTCATCCATCCACTCCAGGCAAGGCTCCCTCCCGCTCACAGCAGCCGCGGAGCTGGCAGAGGGCGTCTCTCTTTTTTCCTGAGTGCCACAGTGTATCCCAATGGCTACAGCGTATTGATTGCTCCAACAGTTTAAACAAAACGTTATTTAATTAGAGTCGTGATATAATTTTAGGTATTCCTAATAAGTTGATAATAGGTCTTTATTCAATATCTCATTTGTAACCTTTCAGCTAGAGATATTCAAACACAAAGGTCACATGTACCTATATCCTCAGTATCTGGGGCCCCTGCTTCCCTTGATGCAGGTGAAATGAAGTTTCTCTGTGACAGAAATAGATTAAGAAAAGGGGTCCTCTTGGATTTCTAAATAACTAAGAAAAGGAAGGGAAAGCATTTGCTCAAAGCCTTCTCTTTTCAAAGAAATGAAATATATGACATTCAGAAAAACATAGTGATTGTAAAGTGAAAACTTAGCTGTTTGCCTGCTTTGTGAGCTATAGATGAGTGAGTCAATACTGAATTATAACCAAGTCAATTCATACTCTAAACTTTTTTCAAGAATGATGCCCTTTTGAATCCTAGTTCTTTAGGGAAAGTTTACTAAGCTATACTTCCAGCAAAATTACTGCTGTGAATAATTATTCACAGAATTATTGTTCTCCACAGAAACAAACCTGTCCTAACTTCCTAAGAAGCAAATGAGACGAAGAACCCTGTGCTAAGGAGGAGAAGAATTCTGGAGTACGGAATCTGTGCTCTTAGCTGCTACCAAAAAGGTAGGGTGCCGTGAAAAACCAGGGTCATCAACGCTTTCTGTAAAGGGCCAGATAAACCTTTTAGGCTTTCCATAGAGTCTCTGTTGAAACCACTCCAGTGTGTCCTAGTAGTGTGAAAGCAGCTACAGCCAGACTGTACATGAGCATGGCTGTGTTCTAATAAAACTTTATTTATAAATAAATAGGCCTCTGGTGTATTTGGTCCATGACCATGGTTTGCCTGACTCTTGGAAAACTGATCTTTGGAGATTTTAAGTCTATTTCCTTGTGTAATTATGTGGAAATAATTTTTTTAATGCACATCTGTCTTCTGTGTATATCACAAAGACCACAGATAACAGAATGATGGCATTAAAAAAAAAAAAGAGCACTGGCCTCTAACTCTTCTCCTAAGAACCCTCTTTGTGTGATGTCCAACCCATTTTTCATTGAACATAAGGAGTTACACACCTGTCACCTGTCTGCTGATCTCACTCAGAAACTCAGTGTCATTTGGTGTTAATCACTCGGTCGGCTCCAACTCTGAGCCCCGTGGACCCCTCCACCAGGCTTCTCTGTCCAGGGGATTCTCTAGGCAGGAACTCTGGAGTGGGTTGCCATGCCCTTCTCCAGGAGACCTTCCTGACCCAAGGACTGAACCCGGATCTCCTGCATCACAGGTGGATTCCTATTGTCTGAGCCCCCAGGGAACACACAGGACATTTTTAAATGTCCAGGAAATTGGAGCGACATCAGTCAGACATGGAATGCACAACTGCTACGCTGTCTGGACCTGACTAGTCAATAAACGGACGTGTTGGAGATTCTTTCAGCTCGCCAGGGGGCCTGGAATATTTTACTGAAATTAGGGGTGTTGCTGTTCAGCCGCTCAGTAATGTCCAGCTCTTTGCCACCCGTGGACTGAAGTATGCCAGGTTTCCCTGTCCTTAACCATCTCCCGGAGTTTGCTCAAAAGGGTGCATGAATATAAACATTTTGGGAACTTTAAAAGTAAGTAACAATCTTGACAAAAAATGTAAACAAAATCATAACTTATGAATATGCTATTTGCATTCTACTATAAATTAGCTGCATGATAGGCTATAAAATAAGTTAAAAAGAGGCAGTTATGAGGTGACAGTTGTCACATTAAAGTCCTTCTTACAAACCAGATTAGCTACCATACCTGTAAATTTTCATCATCTGCAACTGACTGTCAGAGTGCTTAGGGAAAACAACTATTCTCAAAAATTAGAATGTGAAGTCTATTGTATTTGTGTAACCTAAAATAATTTTTAAATGGAAAATAAATATTATTATATAATCTGATGAAGATTATGCATGTCATTTTTAACAAAGTGAATCACAGTAAAGATAACACAGCGATAAATATTGCATGTCCATGGGTATACCAGGTCATTTTTCAAAATGTGCTGAAAACAATTATTTAAGAAGACTACCATGATTTTGCCTATTTGGCATTTCAAACTAAATTCTGGCCACCAAGGGCTCCACATTCCTTCAGCCAGTCTGGGATACTTTCTAGGATTTTAGAGGATTTTAGTTTTGAAAAGCTTGATGGCCATAGGGATGGAACAAAACATTGATCTGGGACAAGAGGCAGCAAACCAAGTCTTGAGAAGAGCAGATGACTGGTGAGATGCCGCTGTCCATTACAGACTATGGCACTGTGCCAATTCACGCAGTATAACTGGAAGAGGCTTTCTCCCGTTTGGCTCATTTGAGCTCAACCAGTCAGACGCCTGGAGTCTTCGCTAGAGCGATGCTTATTCCTGCCAAGGACTCAGACAGTCTTTCCTCGTGGCAGCACTTCTGTCTTGTCCTGGGTGGAGCTCTGGGCCAGGTGACAAGGAAAAGACTGAGTCTCGAGGCTAAAATCATGCGATCAGACCCTCTAGAGACCACAGGGTGTGCACAAGCTAGAGTTTTGAACAAGCAAACATAAATTAGTCAAGTTTGTTATTGCTCTCCAAGATAAGTATATAAATGGTTGGGCTTTATAAGCTGAGACTATATTATCTGATCTCAGATGATATTTGAAAGTAATAATGACAAAAAATGACCTTTAATAGATCAGGATACAGAAAGAAGAAATGTTGAACTAGGTTAACGTGGGGGTATAGCTGATATCTCTCCAGTAATATTTTAGGTTCTTTTTCTATTTGTCAAGAAGCCAGAAACTCACCCTGAGTTGTTCCAGGGGAAGAGAAAAACTTTAAACAAAAAAAGTTGTAGAAAATTATGGCTACGTTTCTGCTTATCATGTGGTTATGAGTATTACAATACCAAGTTGAGATTATATGTGCATAAATGTTTTAAAAAAACACTGAAGATACACATTAAAGTCTAACCAGTAAGCAGTTTTGAACCAATAAATGCCCAAAATGTCAGCAATGACCTTGATCAGAAACATATCACTGATTAACACTGAGGAAATTTGAATGTGACCAAACAGGAAGTAATTACAAGGATATTACAAATCCTACTATTTAAGTAAACGTCTGGAAAATTTGCACCAGCTAAAGAATACTCTGCAATGACAAGTAAATTACACAATGGCATTGCAATTACGTAATTGACTCTGCTTTGTCTACTTATGTCAATTTATGTGGAGTCTGCCTCATCAGGAAAAACCTAATTCTTATTCACTTTTTTGACTTTTGTATTTGCTTTGCAAAGACAATCCTAAAACAGAATGCTTTACTGATTTTAACTTTTGCCTTTTTGACACTTACTTCTTTTATTTTCCAGTTTGAAATGCAACCAGATGCTTCTGTGAGATAACTGAATCATGAAACAAAACCAAAACGGCTTTCTCCAGACCCTCAGTCTACGTGCGACCCACGAGCAGTGACCCTGCACGCGAAACCGGAAAACGGGGACTGGTGAGCATCCTAAGTTACAAAATACGTGTAAAAGACTGTGTAACTGAGGCCACAGTGAAAGAAACTGTTCCTTTCTTTTAATGTCTGCCACTAAAAGTGGCTACAGAACCTGGAGGATTATTGTAACAGAGCAATTTTTAAGAAAATTCCAAGTCCTTTGAATCCACGTGTAATGGCAGTGTTGCTTAAATCCTTCTAAAGAAATCTAAAAAATGTCAGCCGACGGTCATAGTCTCACTTTAGGGGTAGCTGGGATGACCTCTTCATCAGTCTTCATCATGTAAATTGGTGTTTCTGTGTGCAGCCCTTCTTGAGTGAGGAGACCTGTTCGCACACCGTAGGTTTTGGTTTGTGAGAACATGACTGGATTCATGGCTGTACGAGACTCTGGCCTGTGGTCGAGATTCCGGGGCGCAAAGAGGGCCGAGAGGAGCTGTGGCCGACGGACAACTTACCAACGGGCAGGAAAGGGCTGTTCTCTGAAGCCTCTGGGAGACGTGCCTCCTCTGAAGCCCCTGATGAAACAGACGTGGCCAACAGAGCTTTTACTCACTTAAGTCTACGACATTTCTGAAGCATTTTCTTTTTGGCCTCCTACCAGCTTATCAGTGTGGAAAACCGAGGCAGCTGAGATCCAAGCGCAGACGCCCCTGTCATGTGCTTCACGGTGCCCTGGAGCGGTGCCCTGGAGCGGTGCTCTTCCAGACGAGCAGCCCCCGCTCACGGGTGGCTGCTGGCCACTTGGCACACCAGCAATGCTAACACAATCTCGCTTTTCAAAACTCAATACAAAAATAAAAAATTTTAAATATTGTGTTAGTTTTTCATACTGATTATATATTAGAATAATAGTTTGGATATATTGAAATATACAGTTAATTTTATCAGCTTTTTTTTTGTTACTTTTTAAAAATGTGTCTAAGAGAAAAGTTAAAATTACATGTGTGGTTTGTATCATTTATATTAGGCAGGACTTTTTCTAGACAATAACGTATATAACAGTATTATTCCAATTTCTACCTTATTTATGTATTCATGGGACAAATGTGCTCTTATGGTTTCAGAAAAAAACACCAGGATTCCAATTAGACTTTTTAAATGGGGGAAATAATTCAAGATTGTCCTTCACTGTGGCAAAGTAGTCTGGTTTATGCTATGTATCTGAACTTATTTGAGAACAAAAACCAATAATGCGATATAGTAACTGTCAGTTCTAAAATGCAAAATGTAGTTTACTGTTTGCTGAAATTCCCTTGATTACTTTGCTTGGTGACTATGCTGTGCAATAAAGGAAACATTACAAAATAGTTCATCAAATTAAGGTTCTATCTGCGTTAGTCTACTATTATTTAGCTAAGCACTCTTTGAAAGAGATAATATATCCCGTTTTAACAGGTAATATAAATGTGTATTGTTCTTTGAAAAATGTTACCTATGCTAACTTAAATAGCATCTCTGAATTCTCAGGTTGAATCATTTGGATGAAATGACCGATTTTTGTAAAAGCTTGTTTTCCACTGAAATGACTCTCATTATCAGGTCTTAATTTTTAACATTCAAATCAAAATCTAAAACTCCCTCTGATTTTGAGAGAATGCAATCTGCAGGTTAACAAGATGAAATTACACTCACAGCCTCACTCATCAGGGAGCGGGCGTGTGCGCTGGTGTAACGGTAAATTCTTAAAAGCACACTGGCCTCCCGCATCTGCAGTGCTCTTCACACGACACGCTCCCCACGCCCAACCCAGGCAGGCAGCCCCGAGGGCTGCGGTGATACAGGGCTGCAGGGTCAGGGA
>SJYW01033698.1:0-10596 GCA_006410735.1 Raphicerus campestris
GAAAAATGAAAGTCCA
Organism: Raphicerus campestris; assembly: GCA_006410735.1. Lineage (NCBI taxonomy): Eukaryota > Metazoa > Chordata > Mammalia > Artiodactyla > Bovidae > Raphicerus > Raphicerus campestris. The sequence goes on from SJYW01033698.1 coordinate 17, forward strand.
GTCCTTAAAGAGGATTCTTACTTATAGACTTCTTTATCAATTCTCAGTATCCACCTTACATCCAATCTAAATTTCCTGATTAATTAAAAAATTCTTATTGACTAGCTACTAAATGACTAAATGGACCTGTTACTAATTGTTAACACATAGGCTTAATGGCAAAGTATATACTTTGTTTTTGTCCCCTTTTAGCTCACAATGACTTTAATAAAATGCTTGGTCAGTATTTCTTGAATGATTTACATGAATAAGTATTTAGATAGTATTTTGAAAAAATAAATATTGATTTTATTTGATTAATGTTGGGAAAAAACCCCTCAGTGTATCAGAAGAATAAACTCTATGAACACAGTACTTTGTCTACATGGCTTATTTCCATCCCATATGAAGAGTTAATTACAGACATTTAGATCCTAAATCATTTATGGGAGTAAATGACATATTTTATGTCATTTTAATGAACAGTACTGTAACATATTTGGAGACATATCATTACTTTTTTATATTAATAGCAATTAGTATATATACATACTTTTAGATTCCTTCATATCATCTGCATGATAGAAGCTGTCACCTTCTAGCATTTTTTCCATCTGTATTCCTTACTGAACCTTAACTACTCAAGTCCACAACTCTCCCCCTTGCAATTTTGTATTGGGGGAGTGGGGAGAGCTGAAAACCCAGTTGCTATTGTATCAGACCTAAGGGGATCCCATTTATCTTGTTGGGGCTTATGTAAGAAATGGAATATTCCATCCTGGCCAATGAGATATGAGGGGAAATTTTATTGGGGGATCTCTTAATCTTATTAAATTCCCCAGGAAGACATAGTTTTACTTGCTTGCCTGGGTGTGATAAGACCTTGTTTTGTTAAAGCCATCTTACTACCAAGCATGAGGATGAAGCCAGCACAGGATGGATGAGGAGAGATTTGGAAGAAAAAGAAAAGAAAGCCCTTAGTTCAATTGATTGCAGTTCTATATAGTTACATCCTGTAATAAAATTTCATCTGAAATCTTACAGCATGTCTGTCAGGCACATTTAAAGAATTTATATCCATTAAGTGACAGAATAAACCAAATTCATCTCTGGGTTAAAGTGAAGGTAAAAGGAGATAGACAAACATAAGCTAGATTTCAAAAATTTCTAACTCATTATGCTGTCCCATAAGGACATAACTTATTTTATAAAAATAGGTTCCCTAATCACTCTCTTCTCAATGAAAACATGTTTTGATGACTTGCATGGGCAACAGGGACTCATAACATTCCTGCTGACTACAGCCATGTGAACATAACTGTCAGTAGACAACTGTTCCCTCTCTTTTATTTGGTAAAGCAATATTTCTATAAAGTATGATTGCTTTGGGAAACTCTGCATTCCCTAAGTACCTAGATTGAGCTTATATATTGAGGTTATATTTATGATTTCTCTAATACCTGAATCCTGGCTTTTAAAAAAATTGATTTAAAAGATTACAGACTTTTTTTTATGATTGCATATCTGACAAAATAAAATGTAAGAATACATATAACAGATGTCTTAATTTTTCTTCAGAGATTCATAAAATCTTTCCTAAAAACTCTTTATTATATGATTCACAATAGGATATAATGTGTTTATGGTACAGAAATGAATGATATGATCTTGTTACAGAAATGTGAATGAGATTATTTGCTAAATGTTATAGAAAATAGTTTTCCTTGGATATACTTGGAAAAATAGACATGTGGCATGTAAAATATAATGAAACATATATCAAAGATATTAACTAAAGATTACAGTTCAAACCTACTTTGATCTTCTATAAAGAGGAATTTTTAATACAGAGGCATAATTAAGCTGTTTTTGAATATTCTTAGAATTCCAAATCATTTTTATTTCACTACAAAGGTGAACCATGTCTTAGAACTGCTGGATCCTCTATTTGTGACTAGTTTAGCAAACTGTATAAAATTGAATGAATCAAGTCTTTAAAAATTTTAATTAGACATAGCTTTGAAACCAGAAAAGGTTAATTTTGACTCCATGCTGAATTTGGTTCTCTGGTTTAACCCTTGTTTTGCCACTTTTGTTATTATAAGCATACATAATGGCTTACCTTAGAAACCCTGCCTCTCTCTGCCTGACTCTTATGTTCCTTCGTTTAGTTCACAGGGAGATAACCTGATCCTTCCCACCTGTGAATGACTATGGCATCCTTGAGTTTCTTGTGTGGAGAGTGATGCCACAGTCAGTCAGTCAGTTCAGTCAGTCAGTCACATCTGACTCTTTGCGACCCCATGGACTGCAGCACATCAGAATTCCCTGTCATCGTCAACTCCCAGAGTTTACTCAAACTAATGTCCATAGAGTCAGTGATGCCATCCAACCATCTCATCCTCTGTTGTCCCCTTCTCCTCCCACCGTCCATCTTCTTCAGCATCAGGGTCTTTTCAAATAAGTCAGTTCTTCATATCAGAAGGCCAAAGTATTGGAGTTTCAGCTTCAACATCAGTCCTTCCAATGAATATTCAGGACTGATTTCCTTTAGGATGGGCTGGTTGAATCTCCTTGCAGTCCAAGGGACTCTCACAAGTCTTTTCCAACACCACAGTTCAAAAACATCAATTCTTCGGCTCTCAGCTTTCTTTAGAGTCCAACTCTCACATCTATACATGATTACTGGAAAAACCATAGCTTTGACTAGCTGGACCTTTGTTGACAAAGTCTCTGCTTTTCCATATGCTGTTAGATTGGTCATAACTTTTCTTCCAAGGAGCAAGTGTCTTTTTATTTCATGGCTGAAGTCACCATTTGCAGTGATTTTGGAGCCTCCCCCCGCCAAAAAAAAAAAAATCTCTCACTGTTTCCCCATTTATTTGCCATGAAGTGATAGGACCAGATACCATGATCTTAGTTTTCTGAATGTTGAGTTTTAAGCCAGTTTTTTCACTCTCCTCTTTCATCAAGAGGCTCTTTAGTTCTTCTTTGCTTTCTGCCATAAGGGTGGTGTCATCTGCATATCTGAAGTTATTGATATTTCTCCCTGTCCAGCTTGTGATTCATCCAGCATTTCTCATGTCAGCAGGTCTCAAATTCATGTCTGGAGGGCAAGAATCACAGATAACTGTGGCATTATTTTTTATTGATATGGCAGGACATATTCCACTTCACATCAACTGTGAAATGACTGTAAAAAAAAGAAATAATAAATCTCCCTTCCTGAGGTTTGTCATTCTAGGAGATATTTGCAAGAATTAAATGGTTTTCTTACTTTGTTTCCTCACCCCCCTCATCTCTTATTCATAAAAGAATCTGGCATCCAGGCCCCTACAAGATGGTCATGTTGAGATGTTAGTCTGTCATCTTCTGGGTCAGCCACCTCTCTGAATAAAGTTGTATTCCTTGCCTCAGGACCTCATTTTTCAGATTTATTGGCCTATTGTGTGGTGGGCAGAGCAAGCTTAGACTTGATGACAGCTTTAAAAAAGGCTTTTATTCTAAGAACATGCATTGACTTGGATCCACACATTTCCATTAGTATAGTTTCATCAATAAATAAGTATATAAAATATACTTAAAGGAACACCTTATTACTATGTTCCAGTTTTATATTTGGTTTATTAATTGAAAATACCTACTCTCTATTTTAAATGTGTCATTAGAATAATGATTGTTATAGTAGCCCTTAAATGAGATTATTTTTAAGCATGATGGATTCTAATGGATTTATAAAATTTAAAATACAGATTTTATGCTCATACTAATTTAGTAATCATTTAATAACATCAAAATTTTATGCAATTTTTTCCTTTGAATATGTGTATTAAAAATAAACATTACCTGCTTAAATATTATAACCAAGCAGGACCTGATGGAGCCTTCTGGAACAGGCCCTGCTTCCATATCTTCTGCTTTATCTCTTCTCTGAAGTATCAGATAATTGTATCTAATACAAATTTCCTAAGTTGTTTTATAGATGCTTAAGTGAATTTGTTCAGTCATGTCTGACTCTTTGCAACTCCATGGACTCTAGCCTACCAGGCTCCTCCATCCATGAAATTTTCCAGGCAAGTGTTCTGAAGTGGGTTGCAATGAAAACCACCACCAAATGGAAGATATTTGATATCTTCCAAGATATCCACCAAATGGATATCAAGTAGTTACTTGATAACCTTGAGTACATAATCTAGTCCTATCCACTGAGTCAGTGATGCAATTCAATCATTCCATCCTCTGTCATCCCATTCTCTTCTTGCCTTTTATCTTTCCCATCATCAGGACCTTTTCCAATGAGTCAACTCTTCGCACTAGGTGGTTAAAGTATTGGAGCTTTAGCATCAGTGTTAGTCCTTTAAATGAATATTCAGGGTTGTTTTCCTTAGAGATTGACTGGCTTGAAATCCTTACAGTCCAAGGGATCTCAAGAATCTTCTCCAACACCACATTTCAAAAGCATTAGTTTTTCCATTCTCAGCCTTCTTTATGGTCTAACTCACACATCCATACATGACTGGAAATGTATAGAAAAATCATTGCTTTGACTATATAGACCTTTGTTGACAGTGATGTCTCTGCTTTTTAATATGTTGTCTAGATTTGTCATAGCTTTCCTTCCAAGGAACAGCAATGTTTCAATTTCATGGGTGCAACACCCCTGTCTGTTTATTATATGCCCTTGTTCAAACACTCCCTTACCACGTTTTTTAAAAAGCTTTGCCAAAACCCTTCCAGGGGCTTGAGGCTTTTAGATCATGATTCACTTGGTTGTACAATGAACCTTTCTCTGCTCAGAGGGTTTGAACAAACCTTGTGCACACTAGAACCCAGAAACCCCATAGAGACTGAGACAGAACTGTATTTGAGTGTCTCCTGTGGAGGTATGTGTCAACAGTGGACTGCCGCAGGGCAGGGGCTCTGGGTGTATTAGACTTGTGAATGGCATAAGATAAGCCCTCTTGGAGGTGGTCGCCATTAACCCCACCATAGAGCCCCCAAACTTACACAGGGCTAGGGAAACAAACTCTTGGATGCACAAACAGAACCTTGTGTGCACCAGGACTCAGGAGAAAGGAGCAGTGCCCCCACTAAAGGCTGAGTCAGACTTGCCCATTAGTGTCCACGAGTCTCCGGTGGAGGTGTGGGGCAGTGGTGGCCTGCAGCAATGTTGAGGGCACTGAGTGCAGCAGTGCCTTCATGGAACCTTTTGAAGGAGGTCACCATTATCTTCATTACCTCCACCATAGTTAAGCCCCAGGTAAATAACAGGGAGGGAACACATCTCCACATATCAACAGAAAATTGGATTAAAGATTTACTGAGCATGGTTCTGCCCATCAAAACAAGATCAGTTTCCCCATCATCTGGTCTCTCCCATCAAGAAGCTTCTGTAAGCCTCTTATCTTTCTCCATCAGAGGGTAGACAGACTAAAAATCAAAATCACAGAAAACTAACCAATCTGATTACATGGGCCACAGTCTTGTTTAACTCAATGNGGCCCCAGGTAAATAACAGGGAGGGAACACAGCTCCACATATCAACAGAAAATTGGATTAAAGATTTACTGAGCATGGTTCTGCCCATCAGAACAAGATCAGTTTCCCCATCAGCTGGTCTCTCCCATCAAGAAGCTTCTGTAAGCCTCTTATCTTTCTCCATCAGAGGGTAGACAGACTAAAAATCACAATCACAGAAAACTAACCAATCTGATTACATGGGCCACAGTCTTGTTTAACTCAATGAAACTATGAGCCATGATGGGTAGGGCCACCCAAAATGGACGTGTCATGGTACAGAGTTCTGACAAAATGTGGTCCAATGGAAAAGGGAGTAGAAAACCACTTCAGTATTTGCAACATAGTCAATAAAGAAGTAGATATTTTTCTGAAACTCTTGCTTTTTCTATGATCCAACAGATGTTGGCAATCAATTATACTTCAATTAAAAATAATAATTCAGGAGGGCAGTCCTAAGACAGTGGAGGAATAGGACAGGGAGACCACTTTCTCAATCACAAATTCATGAAAAGAATATTTCAACGCTGAGTAAATTTCACAAAACAACTTCTGAATGTTGGCAGAGGACATCAGGCACCCAGAAAAGCAGATCATTGGCTTCAAAAACAGGTAGGAAAAAATATAAAAGACGAAAAAAGAGACAAAGGAGTTAGGGATGGAGCTCCATCCTGGGAAGAGACTCTTAAGAAGAGAGGTTTCCAAACGGCAGGAAACATTCTCACTGCCGAGTCGGTAGTGAGCCTTGGAAGCACAGAGGGCAACATAACAGGAAGGAAAAATAAATACATAATTAAAACCAACAAATTACGAGCCCAACAGTAACTCCCCCAGTGGAAAAGCAGCGCAGATGCCCGCATCTGCCACTAGCAAGTGGGGGCTAGGCAGGGAGGCATGGGAGGCACAGGCTGCAGTTCTTTTTTAAGAATCAGGCTGGAATGCCCTGCATGTAACCAGAGAGAACTAACTTGGGCTAGCAAACCAGACTGTGGGATAGCTACCACACGAAACACTCGAACATAACACACCACCAGGATGGCACACAGAACAAAGGATAGAACAGAAATAGCCAGCTGCAGAACATCCCCCTCTGGTGACAGGCAGCCAGAGCCTTAAGGGCTGGAAGGGGGCAATCACAGCCCAAGAGAGACATTACCTACCAAAATGCAAGCAGGCTTCTTTGCTAACTAAGACTTCTGGGGGTTCTGGACAGTCATCATCCGCTTGAGAAAGGACGCCAGTGGTACACCCAGAAAACTGAGCAGCAGGGAAAGGCGATAAGTCGCAGCAACTGCACTCGCCAAACTCCTGAGCTACTCGGACCTGGGAAGAGCACAAAACGCAGGCCCAACCAAATCTGCACCTCTGAGGGCTACCTAAGCACTGAGCCTGAGTGGCTTAGACTGGGGAGGTGCATGAAGCCTAGGACTGAGTTTCCCAGTGGAGCAACGTAGAGCCTGAGTGGTGTGCACCATGAGCAGGGCCAGGCCCAGCGTGGATGAGACACTGCAAGCACTCACCAGTATCATTTGTTNGTGCATGAAGCCTAGGACTGGGTTCCCCAGTGGAGCAACGTAGAGCCTGAGTGGTGTGCACCATGAGCAGGGCCAGGCCCAGCGTGGATGAGACACTGCAAGCACTCACCAGTATCATTTGTTTGCAGCATCCATCCCTCCCCACAGTGCAACTGAACAAGTGAGCCTAAAAAAAAAATAAAAAACTGTCCACCACAGCCCTCCTTGTGTCAAGACGGAAATCAGACACTGAAGAGAGCAGCAAACAGAAATTGAACAGAGGGAACCACCTCGGAAGTAACCTCATCCTGCCCACAACACCAGAGTAAGGGCCAGATATATCTTTACTATTTTTACGATCGTTCTTTGTGTGTGTGTGTATATTGATGTTGTTGTGTGATTGGTTTTTCTACCTTTCTTTTTCTTCTTCCTTTTTTTTTTTAAACTTTTTAAATTTTTAAGTCCTCTGTTTCTCTAATTTTATTTTTATAACCTACTATTACTTTTCAAAAAAAAAAAGACCCTATTTTTAAAGTAAATGCCATATATAGTCTTTTTTTGGTTGTTGTTTTTCAATAATTCTTGTGGCTTTTCTTCTTCTTCTTTGCTTTAATATTGTTTTTTGAAAATCCAGTCTCTATTCCAGATTTTTAATTTTTGCTTTTTGGTATTTGTTGTCAACTTTGTACATTTAAATACTCAATCTTTAGTACCCAATTTTACCTGAAAGCAAGATTACTGGCTTGACCACTGTCTCCTCCTTTGGACTCTCCTTTTTCTCCACCAGGTGGCCTCTGTCTCTTCCCGCCCCCTTCTCTTCTCTACCCAACTCTGTGAATCTCTGTGTGTTCCAGATGGTGGAGAACACTTAGGGAACTGGTTACTGGCCAGATCTGTCTCTCTCCTTTTCATTTCCAACTTTTATCCTAAATGCCACTTCTGTCTACTTCCTCCCTCTCTTCTTCCCTGTATAACTCTGTGAACACCTCTGAGCAGTCCAGACTGTGGAGGGCACATGAGGAAGTTATTACTGGCTAGCTTACTCTCTCCTTTTTTGACCCCACCTCATCTCATTCCAGTCACCTCTAACTACCCCTTCACTCTTCTCTTCTCCAAGTAACTCACTGAAGCTCTCTGGGTGTCCCTCAATGTGGAGAAACCTTTCATATTGAACCTAGATATTTTATCATCGGTGCTGTATAGATGGAGAAGTCTTGAGGCTATTGTAAAAATAAAACTGAAAGCCAGAAGCAGGAGACTTAAGTCCAAATCCTGAGAACATCAGAGAACTCCTGAATCCAGGGAACATTCATTGATAGGAGCTCATCAAACGCCTCCATACCCACACTGAAACCAAGCACCACCCAAGGGCCAACAAGTTCCAGAGCAAGACATACCACACAAATTCTCCAGCAACACAGGAACACAGCCCTGAGCTTCAATATATAGACAGCTCAAAGTTACTCCAAAACCATCGATGTCTCATAACCCATTACTGGACACTTCATAGCACTCCAGAGAGAAGAAATCCAGCTCCACCCACCAGAACTCCAACACAAGCCTCCCTAACCAAGAAACCTTGAAAAGTCACTGATACAACCCCACCCACAGTGAGGAAATTCCATAATAAATAGAATTCCACAAATTCCCAGAATATAGAATGGCCACCCAAAATGAAGCAATATAACCAAGATGAAGAGACAGAGGAATACCCAGCAGGTAAGGGAACAGGAAAAATGCCGACCAAACCAAACAAAAGAGGAAGAGATAGGGAATCTAACTGAGAAAGAATTCCAAATATTGATAGTGAAAATGATCCAAAATCTTGAAATCAAAATGGAATCACAGATAAACAGCCTGGAGACAAAGACTGAGAAGATGCAAGAAAGGTTTAACAAGGACATAGAAGAAATAAAAGAGTCAATATGTAATGAATAATGCAACAAATGAGATCAGAAACACTCTAAAAGCAACAAATAGTAGCATAATGGAGGCAGAAGATAGGATTAGTGAAATAGAAGATAGAACTGGTAGAAATAAATGAATCAGAGAGAAAAAAAGAAAAACAAATTAAAAGAAATGAGGACAACTTCAGAGACCTACAGGACAATATGAAACTCTCCAACATTCGAATTATAGGGGCCCCAGAAGAAGAAGACAAAAAGAAAGACCATGAGAAAACACTTGAGGAGATAATAGTTGAAAACATCCCTAAAATGGGGAAGGAAATAATCACCCAAGTCCAAGAAACCCAGAGAGTGCCAAATAGGATAAACCCAAGGCAAAACACCCCAAGACATATATTAATCAAATTAACAAAGACCAAACACAAAGAACAAATATTAAAAGCAGCAAGGGAAAAACAACAAATAACACACAAGGGGATCCCCATAAGAATAACTGCAGATCTTTCAATAGAAACTCTTAGGGCCAGGAGGGAATGGCAAGACATATTTAAAGTGATGGAAAGAAAATAACCTACAGCCTAGATTACTGTACCCAACAAGGATCTCATTGAAATATGCAGGAGAAATAAAAAGATTTACAGACAAGCAAAAGCTGAGAGAATTCAGCACCACCAAACCAGCTCTCCAACAAATGCTATACGCCACAAAAAGGGCGTATAAACCTGAGCCCAAAACAGTAAAGTAAATGGCAACAGGATCATACTTACCAATAATTACCTTAAATGTAAGTGGGTTGAATGCCCCAACCAAAAGGCAGAGACTGGCTGAATGGGTACAAAAACAAGATCCCTATATATGCTGCCTACAAGAGACCCACCTCAAAACAATGGACACATACAGACTGAAAGTGAAGGGCTGGAAAAAGATATTCCATGCAGAGACCAAAAGAAAGCAGGAGTAGCAATACTCATATCTGATAAAATAGACTTTAAAACAAAGGCTGTGAAAAGAGACAAAGAAGGCCACTACATAATGATTAAAGGATCAATCCAAGGAGAAGATATAACAATTATAAATATATATGCACCCAATACAGGCGCACCACAATATGTAAGACAAATGCTAACAAGTAAGAAAGGGGAAATTAACAATAACACAGTAATAGTGGGAAATTTTAATACCCCACTCACACCTATGGACAGATCAACTAAACAGAAAATTAACAAAGAAACACAAACTTTAAATGATACAATAGACCAGTTAGACCTAATTTATATCTATAGGACATTTCACCCCCAAACAATGAATTTCACCTTTTTCTCAAGTGCTCACAGAACATTCTCCAGGATAGATCACATCCTGGGCCATATATCTAACCAAGATAAATTAAAAAAAAACAAAAAAACGAAATCATTCCAAGCATCTTTTCTGACCATAATGCATTAAGATTAGATCTCAATTACAAGAGAAAAGCTATTAAAAATTCCAACATATGGAGGCAGAACAACACACTTTTGAATAACCAACAAATCACAGAAGAAATCAAAATATGCATAGAAATGAATGAAAATGAAAACACAACACCCCAAAACCTGTGGGACACTATAAAAGCAATGCTAAGAGGAAAGTTCATAGCAATACAGGCATACCTCAAGAAACAAGA
>SJYW01033699.1:0-60268 GCA_006410735.1 Raphicerus campestris
ATCTCAGGCTGCAGCCTCAGCATCAGAAGGGGACTGAGGACTTGGTGCCACTGGGGAGGAATCCCCAGATGTGCCTCACCCCTTGCACGGAGACTGGACTATCCTGGGGCCACGGGGCGGATCCATGTGGTCACCATCTAAACTCGAGAGGACCCCGCAGCAAGTCGAGCAAAACCAGAGGCTTCACCCTTGCACCTGGAGTGAGGCCCTTGTCCGCTGTGGCGTCCCGGGGGAAATCATCTGTTCCCTCTTGGACCTCGAAATGCTCTTTCACACCCTTGCTGTGACCCAAGAAGTTTCCCTCCCCACACGTCCCCACTGTAGAGGACCGCCGAGGGCCCCACCGTGACTCAAGTGGAGCTCCAGTTTTCCAACTCAGCTCCAGATTAGGGTGCCTTTCCCTGCTCCATCGGGAAAGTGTTCCTGGCTTCCCCTTCATATCCCAAGAGGAGGCACTCACACCAGGCGAATTCAGAGAAGCCTCAGGCGTCGGGTCACATTTCTGCAAAACCCCCAAGTGCATAGTCGACTTCAGATGAATCTAACTGTCCTTCACTGCCTCGACTGTCACCCCGAGGCTCGACTCTGGCACACTGGCACGTGAGATAGCCCTGGAGTACCTCAATGGCAAGCCGCAGATCCCTGTCTCCACTTGACGAAGAGCCGGACACTGCCACAGAAGTGGGGAAGAAAGGCCGTGCAAGTCTCCAGGCGAGAAGTGGCCTGACTCCCCTGTGGGGGCTCCAGAGTAACCTCAAGATCTATGAAAGCATGAGCGAGGAAATCTTAGGCTCTGACTTCAGCACCAGAGGAAGACTGAGGACCGGGCGACGACTGGGGAGGAATCCCCAGAGGTGCCTCGCAACTCACACTGAGAATGGCCTCTCCTGAGGATACTGGGGAGGGTCCCTGGGGTCCCCATCGTAACTCGAGAGGATCCCACCACAACTCGAGAAAAACCGGAAGTTTCTTCCCTGCAGGCATGGTGTGGTCCTTGTCCCCAACGGTGTCTCAGGGGAATTCACCCCATCCCTCCTGGACCTCAAAAAGCTCCTTCACACCCTTGCTGTGACCCAAGTAGTTCCCTACCCCTCCCGTCCCCTCTCAAGAGGAACCCCAAGGATCCCAGCAAAACTCAAGAGGAGCCCCATTTTCCCCTGCTGATCTCCAGAAGACGGGCCCTATTCCTGCTACATTGGGAAAGGTTTGGTGGTGTTCCCCTCACATCCCAAGAGTAGGTGCTCGCACCTGGAAAGTCGGGAGGAGTCTCACAGGTTTGGCCACCATTCCCCAACACCCCCAAATGCCTCTTCCACTTCAGATGAACCTGACTGCACTGCAATGACTTGACTGTAACCCCGAGGTTCGACGGTCGCACACTGGCATGTGTGGAAGCCCTAGGGTACCTGGAGTACAAGCCATAAATCCCTGTATCCACTCTACAGGGACTCGGGCACTGTTAACTGCAGTTGGGAAAGAAAGCAGCCACACACATCTCCAGTCCAGACGAGGCCTGACTCCCTTCTGCGGGCCCCAGTGGAAGCCCAATACAAATGTCAGCAGAGGCGAGGCAATCTCAGGCTGCAGTCTCAGCACCAGAAGGGGACTGAGGACTTGGCGCCACTAGGGAGGAATCCCCAGATGTGCCTCGCCATTCGCATGGAGTCTGGCCTATCCTGCGGCCGCAGGGGCAGAACCCTGTGGTCTCCGGCGTAGCTCAAGAGGACCACGCCGCAACTGAAGAAAAACCAGAAGGTTCACCCTTGCTGGCGGAGTGAGGCCCTTGTCCACTTGGGCATGCTGGGGGAATCATCTGTTCCCTCTTGGACCTCGAAATGTTCTTTCACACCCTTGATGTGACCCAAGAAGTTCCCCGCCCCACAAGTCCCCACTCGAGAGGACCGCCGAGGGTGCCACCTCGACTCAAGAGGAGCTCCATTTCCCAAGCTCAGCTCCAGGTGAGGGGCACTTTCTCTGCTCCATCGGGAAAGGGTTCCTGGCTCCCCCCTCGCATCCCAAGAGTAGGAACTCACACCAGGCGAGTCCAGAGAAGCCTCAGGCCTCAGGTCACATTTCCGCAAGACCCCCAAATGCGTTGTTCACTCAAGATGAATCTGACTGGCCTTCACTGCCTCGACTGTCACTCCGAGGCTCGACTCTAGAACACTGGCAAGTGTGATAGCCCTGGGATACCTCGAGGTCAAGCCACTGATCCCTGTATCCGCTCAACAGGGACATGGACACTGTTGCTACAGTTGGGGAGGAAAGCAGCTGTTCAGGTCCCCAGGCGAGCCAAGGCCTGACTGCCCTATTGGGGCTCCAGGGGAACCCCCAAAACTATGTCAGCATGGGCCAGGCAAGCACAGGCGTCAGCCTCAGCACCAGAGGATGACTGAGGACCCAGCGATGTCTCAGGAAGGATCCCCACATGTGTCTCGCAAGTCGCATGAAGACTGGCCTCTCCTGAGGCCAGAGGGGCCAGTCCCTGGGGTCCTTATTTTAACTCTAGAGGACCCCGCCACAACTGGAGAAAAACCAGAAGCCTCTCCCCTGCAGGAAGGGCGAGTCCTTTGTCCGCTGTAGCTTCTTCAGGAAAATCGTCCCTTCCCTCTTGGACCTCGAAAGGCTCCTTCATACCCTTGCTGTGACCTAGGAAGTTCCCCTCCCCAACCGACCTCACTCTAGAGGAACCCCGAGGGTCCCGCTGTGACTCAAGAGGAGCTCCATTTTTCCCTGCTAAGCTCCAGATGAGGGGCCCTTTCCCTGCTCCATCGGGAAAGGTTTTCCGGCGCTCCACTAGCATCCCAAGATGAAGCCTCGCATCAGGAGATTCGGGAGGAGCCTCAGGTGTCTGACCACCACTCCCCAAGACCCCCCAATTCCTCTTCCACTCCAGATGAACATGACTGCCCTGCACTGTCTCCACTGTCACCCGAGGCTCGACTCCCAACACACTGGCATGTGAGACAGCCCTGGAGTACCTCGATGGCAAGCCACAGATCCCTGTGTCCGCAGTTGGGGAAGAAAGAGGCTGTGCATGTCTCCAGGCGAGAAGAGGCATGACTCCCTGTGGGGGCTCTAGAGTAACCTCAAGTCCTATGAAAGCATGAGCGAGGAAATCATAGGCTCGACCTCAGCACCAGACGAGGACTGAGGACCAGTCAACGACTGGGTTGGTACCCCCAGAAGCACCTCGCAACTAGCACTGAGAATGGCCTCTCCTGAGGATACAGGGGCGTGTCCCTGAGTTCCCCGTTGTAAAGCGAGTGGATTCCACCGCAACTCGAGAGAAACCATAAACTTCTCTCCTGCAGGCGTGGTGTGGCCCTTATCTGAGGCGGCATCTCAGGGGAGCTCATCCTGTCCCTCGTGGACCTCGACAGGCTCCTTCACAACCTTGCCGTGATCCAAGAAGTTCCCCGCCCCACCTGTCCCCACTAGAGAGGAACCCGGAAGGTCCCACCAAGACTCAAGAGGAGCTCGGTTTTCCCCTGTTGAGCTCGAGAAGAGGGGCCCTTCCCTCTTCCATGGGGAAAGGTTTCCCTGTGTTCCCCTCCAATCCCAAGAGGAGGTGCTCACACCTGCAGAGTTGGAAGGAGTCTCACAGATTGGGCCACCATTCCCGAAGGCCCCCAAATGGGTCGTCCACTCCAGATTATCCTGACTGCCCTACACTGCCTCGACTGTCACCCTGAGGCCCAACTCCGGCACTCTGGTCGTGTGACAGCCCTTGGGTACCTCGGTGGCAAGCCACATATTCCTGTGTCCGCTCGACAGGGACCCGGACACTGTTGCTGCAGTTGGGGAGGATAGCAGCCGTGCACGTCTCCAGTCGAGATGAAGCCTGACTCCCCTCTGCAGGCTCCAGGGGAAGCCCAATACAAATGTCAGCACAGTCTAGGCAATCTCAGTCTGCAGCCTCAGCACCAGAAGGGGACTGAGGACTAGGTGCCACTGGGGAAGAATCCCCAGAAGTGACTCTCCCTTCACATGGAGAATGGCCTATCCTGGAGCCACAGGGGCAGATCCCTGTGGTCCCCATCATAACTTGAGAGGACCCACCATAACTCTAGAAAAACCAGAAGCTTCAGAATTGCCAGCGGAGTGAGGCCCTTGTCCACTGCGGGGCCTCGGTGGAAATCACCCGTTCCCTCTTGGGCCTCGAAATGCTTTTTCACGCCATTGATGTGATCCAAGAAGTTCCCCACCCCACACGTTCCGACTTGAGAGGATCACCCAAGGTCCCTTCGTGACTCAAGAGGAGTTNTCAACGACTGGGTTGGTACCCCCAGAAGCACCTCGCAACTAGCACTGAGAATGGCCTCTCCTGAGGATACAGGGGCGTGTCCCTGAGTTCCCCGTTGTAAAGCGAGTGGATTCCACCGCAACTCGAGAGAAACCATAAACTTCTCTCCTGCAGGCGTGGTGTGGCCCTTATCTGAGGCGGCATCTCAGGGGAGCTCATCCTGTCCCTCGTGGACCTCGACAGGCTCCTTCACAACCTTGCCGTGATCCAAGAAGTTCCCCGCCCCACCTGTCCCCACTAGAGAGGAACCCGGAAGGTCCCACCAAGACTCAAGAGGAGCTCGGTTTTCCCCTGTTGAGCTCGAGAAGAGGGGCCCTTCCCTCTTCCATGGGGAAAGGTTTCCCTGTGTTCCCCTCCAATCCCAAGAGGAGGTGCTCACACCTGCAGAGTTGGAAGGAGTCTCACAGATTGGGCCACCATTCCCGAAGGCCCCCAAATGGGTCGTCCACTCCAGATTATCCTGACTGCCCTACACTGCCTCGACTGTCACCCTGAGGCCCAACTCCGGCACTCTGGTCGTGTGACAGCCCTTGGGTACCTCGGTGGCAAGCCACATATTCCTGTGTCCGCTCGACAGGGACCCGGACACTGTTGCTGCAGTTGGGGAGGATAGCAGCCGTGCACGTCTCCAGTCGAGATGAAGCCTGACTCCCCTCTGCAGGCTCCAGGGGAAGCCCAATACAAATGTCAGCACAGTCTAGGCAATCTCAGTCTGCAGCCTCAGCACCAGAAGGGGACTGAGGACTAGGTGCCACTGGGGAAGAATCCCCAGAAGTGACTCTCCCTTCACATGGAGAATGGCCTATCCTGGAGCCACAGGGGCAGATCCCTGTGGTCCCCATCATAACTTGAGAGGACCCACCATAACTCTAGAAAAACCAGAAGCTTCAGAATTGCCAGCGGAGTGAGGCCCTTGTCCACTGCGGGGCCTCGGTGGAAATCACCCGTTCCCTCTTGGGCCTCGAAATGCTTTTTCACGCCATTGATGTGATCCAAGAAGTTCCCCACCCCACACGTTCCGACTTGAGAGGATCACCCAAGGTCCCTTCGTGACTCAAGAGGAGTTCCATTTTCCCATGCTCAGCTGCAGATGAGGTACCCTTACCCTGCTCCATCAGGAAAGGGTTCCCGGCTCTCCCCTCCCATCCCAAGAGGAGGCACTCAAACCAGGCGAGTCCAGAAAAGCCTGAGGAGTCGGGTCACATATCCACAAGACCTCCAAATGCCTATTCCACTCCAGAAGAATTTGACGGTCCTGCACTGCCTCGAATGTCACCCCGAGGGTCAACTCCAGCACACAGGTGCATGTGATAGCCCTGGGGAACCTCGAGGTCAAGCCACTGATCCCAGTATCCGCTCGACAGGGACCCGAACACTGTTGCTACAGTTGGTGAGGAAAGGGGCTGTGCACATGCCCCGGCGAGACGAGGCCTGACTAAGCTATGCGATCTCCAGGGGTACTTCATGACCACTGTCAGCATGGGCGAAGCAAGCACAGGCTCTGGCCTCAGCACCAGACAAAGACTGAGGACCTGGCAACGTCTCCAAAAGAATTCCACAGTTGCCTCGCAACTCACATGGAGACTCGCCTCTCCTAAAACCACAACAGCGGGTCCTTGGGGTCCCCGTAGTAACTCTAGAGGACCCCGCCGCAACTCGAGAAAAACCAGAAGCTTCGCCCCTGAAGGGAGGGTGAGTCCCTTTTCCACTGCAGCATCTCGGGGGAAATCACCCCTTCCTTCTTGGACCTCGAAAGGCTCTTTCACACCCTTGCTCTGACCCAAGAAGTTCCCCACCCCAAACGTTGCCACGCGAGAGGGCCACCGAGGGTCCTGTTGCAAATCAAGAGGAGCTCCATTTTCCCATGCTCAGCTCCAGATGAGGGGCCCTTTCCCTGATAAATTGAGAAAGGGTTCCCGGCTCACCCCTCACTTCCCAAGAGGAGGAACTCACACCAGGCGAGTCCAGAGAAGCCTCAGGCATCAGGTCGCAATTCAGCAAGACCCCCAAATGCCTAGTCCACTCCAGATGAATCTGACTGTCCTGCACTGCCTCGACTGTCACCTCGAGGCTCGACTCTGGCACATTGGCACGTGTGATAGCCCTGGGGTACGTCGAGTTCAAAACACTGATCCCTGTATCGCGGTCAACAGGGACCTGGACACTGTTGCTGTGTTGAGGAGGAAAGTGGCAGTGCACGTCCCCAGGCGAGACGAGGCCTGACTCCCCTATTGGGGCTCCAGGGGAACCCCACGACCTATGTCAGCAAAGGCGAGGCAAGTACAGGCTCCGACCTCAGAACCAGACGAGGACTGAGGACCCGGCGACGTCTCGGGAGGAATCCCAACAGGTGCCTCACAACTCGCATGGAGACTGGCCCCTCCTGAGGCCACAGGGGCGGGTCCCTGATCCCCGTCGTAACTCGAGAGGACCTCACCGCAACTCGAGAAAAACCGGAAGCATATGCCCTGCAGGGAGGGTGAATCCTTTGTCCGCTGTAGCATTTTGGGGGAAATCACCCCTTCCCTCCTGGACCTCGAAAGGCTCCTTCATACCCTTGTTGTGACCTATGAAGTTCTTCGCCCCAACCGTCCCCTCTTGAGAGGAACCCCGAGGGTCCTGCCGCTACTCAAGAGGAGTCCCGTTTTCCCCTGCTGAGCTTCAGATGAGGTGCCCTTTCCCTGCTCCATCGGGAAAGGTTTTCCAGCACTCCCCTCGCATCTCAAGAGGTGGCCTCCCATCAGGAGAGTTGGGAGGAGCCTGAGGCGTCTGACCACCACTCCCCAAGATCCCAAAATGCCTCATCCACTCCACATGAACATGACTGCCCCGCACTCTCTCGACTGTGACCATGAGGCTTGACTCCCAACACACTGGCACGTGAGACAGCCCTGAGTACCTCGATGGATGGCAAGCCACAGATCCCTGTGTCTGCTTGACGGGAAGCCCGAAACTGCTGCTGCAGTTGGGAAAAAAAGAGACCGTGCAAGTCTGCAGGCGAGAAGAGGCCTGACTCTGCTGTGGGGGCTCCAGAGTAACCTCAAGACCTATGAAAGCATGAGCGAGGAAATCTCAGGCTCCGACCAGACAAGGACTGAGGACCTGGCAATGACTAGGGAGGAATCCCCAGAGCCGCCTCGCAACTCGCACTGAGAATGGTCTCTCCTGAGGATACAGGGGCGAGTCCCTAGGGTCCCAGTCGCAACTCGAGTAAAACTGGAAGCTTCTCCCCTACAGGGGTGGTGTGGCCCTTGTCTGCAATGGCATCTCAGAGGAATTCACCCCGTCCCTTGTGGACCTCCTTCACACCCTTGCTGTGAACCCAGAACTTCCCCGCCGCACTCGTCCCAATTCAAGAAGAACCCCGAGGGTCTCGCCAAGACTCAAGAGGAGCCCCGTTTTCCCGGGCTCAGCTCCAGACGAGGAGCCATTTTCCTGCTCCGTCGGGAAAGGTTTTGCAGTGTTACCCTCACATCCCAAGAGGAGGTGCTGGCACCTGGAAAGTCGGGAGTATTCTCACAGGTTGGGCCACCATTCCCCCAGACCCCCAAATGCCTAGTCCACTCCAGATGAATCTGACTGTCCTGCACTGCCTCGACTGTCACCCCAAGGCTCGACTCCGGCACTCTGCCATGTGTGACAGCCCTAGGGTATATCGAGTGCAAGCCATAGATCCCTGTATCAGCTCGACAGGGACCCGGACACTGTTACTGCAATTGGGAAGGAAAGCGGCCGTGCACGTCTCCAGTCGAGACGAGGCCTGACTTCCCTCTGTGGGCTCCAGGGGTAGCCCAATACAAATGTCAGCACGGGCAAGGCAATCTCAGGCTGCAGCCTCAGAACCAGAAGGAGACTGAGGACTTGGCGCCAGTGGGGAGGAATCCCCAGATGTGCCTCGAGCCTCGCACGGAGACTGTCCTATCCTGGGGCCACAGGGGCGGATCCCTGGTGTCCCCATCGAAACTCAGGAGGACCCTGCTGCAACTCGAAAAAAACCAGAAGCTTCTCCCCTGCAGGGAGGGTGAGTCCCTTGTCCACTGCAGCATCTCGGGCGAAATCAACCCTTCCCTCTTGGACCTCGAAAGTCTCTTTCACACCCTTGCTCTGACCCAAGAAGTTCCCCGCCCCAAACGTCCCCACGCAAGAGGACCACCGAGGGTCCCGCTGCGACTCAAGAGGAGCTCCACTTTCCCATGCTCAGCTCCAGATGAGGGGCCCTTTCCCTGCTACACTGAGAAAGGGTTCCCAGCTCACCCGTCACTTCCCAAGAAGAGGCACTCACACCAGGTGAGTCCAGAGAAGCCTCAGACATCAGGTCATATTTTCCAAAGACCCCCAAATGCCTAGTCCACTCCAGATGAATCTGATTGTCCTGCACTGCCTCGACTGTTACCTCGAGGCTCAATTCCAGCACACTGGCACATGTGATAGCCCTGGGGTACATCGAGTTCAAGCCACTGATCCCTGTATCCCACTAGATAGGGACCCGGACACTGTTGCTGCATTGAGGAGGAAAGCGGCAGTGCACGTCCCCAGGCGAGACGAGTACTGACTCCCCTATTGGGGCCCCAGGGGAACCCCACGACCTATGTCAGCAAAGGCGAGGCAAGCACAGGCTCCGACCTCAGCACCAGAGGAGGATTGAAAACCCGGCGACGTCTCGGGAGGAATCCCTACTGGTGCCTCGCAACTTGCATGGAGACTGGCCTCTCCTGAGGCCACAGGGGCGGGTCCCTGGGGTCCGCATCAGAACTCGAGAGGACCCCACCATAACTCGAGAAAATCCAGAAGCTTCACCCTTGCAGGTGGAGTGAGGCCCTTGTCTGCTGTGGTGTCCCGGGGGAAATCATCCGTTGCCTCTTTGAACTCGAAATGCTCCTTCACACCCCTGCTGTGCCCGAAGTAGTTCCCCGCCCCACACGTCCCCACTAGAGAGGACCTCCGAGGGTCCCACCGTGACTCAACAGGAGCTCCATTTTCCCATGCTCAGCTCCAAATGCGGGGTCCTTTCCCTGCTCCATCAGGAAACGGTTCCGGGCTCTCCCCTCACATCCCAAGCGGAGGCACTCACAACAGGCGAGTCCAGAGAAACCTCAGGCATCGGGTAACATTTCCGCAAGACCTCCAAATGCCTAGTCCACTCCAGATGAATCTGACTGTCCTGCACTGCCTCGACTGTCACCCTGAGTCTCAACTCTGGCACACTGGCATGTGTCATAGCCTTGAGGTACCTCAATGTCAAGCCACTGATCCCTGTATCCCCTCGACAGGGACCCAGACATTGTTGCAGCAGATGGGGAGGAAATCGGCTGTGCACATGCCCAGGCGAGAAGAGGCCTGACTCCCGTATAGGGGCAGCAGGGGAACCAAAAGTCCTATGTCAGCAAGGGCGGGGCAAGCACAGGCTCCCTCCTCAGCACCAGAAGAGGACTGAGGACCCGGCGATGTCTTGGGAGGAGTCCCAACAGGTGCCTCACAACTGACATGGAGACTGGCCCCTCCTGAGGCCACAGGGGCGGGTCCCTGGATCCCCGTCGTAACTTGAGAGGACCCCACTGCAACTCGAGAAAAACCGGAAGCATATGCCCTGCAGGGAGGGTGAATCCTATGTCCACTGCAGCATCTCGAGGGAAATCACCCCTTCCCTCTTGGACCTCGAAAGGCTCCTTCATACCCTTGTTGTGACCTAGGAAGTTCTCCGCCCCAACGGTACCCTCTTGAGAGGAACCCCGAGGGTCCTGCCGCTACTCAAGAGGAGCCCCGTTTTTTCCTGCTGAGCTTCAGATGAGGTTCCCTTTCCCTGCTCCATCGGGAAAGGTTTTCTAGCACTCCCCTCGCATCTCAAGAGGTGGCCTCCAATCAGGAGAGTTGGGAGGAGCCTGAGGCGTCTGACCACCACTCCCCAATATTCCCAAATGCCTAGTTCACTCCACATAAACATGACTGCCCTGCACTCTCTCGACTGTCACCCCAATGCTCGACTCCCAACACACTGGCACGTGAGACAACCCTGCAGACCTCGATGGCAAGCCACAGATCCCTGTGTGCGCTTTACGGGGAGCCGGAAACTGCCACTGCAGTTGGGGAAGAAAGAGGCCGTGCAAGTCTGCAGGTGAGAAGAGGCCTGACTCTGCTGTGGGGGCTCCAGAGTAACCTCAAGACCTATGAAAGCATGAGCGAGGAAATCTCAGGCTTTGACCTCAGCACCAGACGAGGACTGAAGACCCGGTGACGACTGGGGCAGAATCCCCAGAGGCGCCTCGCAACTCGCACTGGGACTGGCCTTTCCTGAGGATACAGGGGCAGATCCCTTTGGTCCCCGTCACAACTCAAGAGGACCCTGCTGCAACTTGAGAAAAATTGGAAGCTTCTCCCCAGCAGGCATGGTGTGGCCCTTGTCCAATGCGGCATCCCAAAGGAATTCACTCCGTCCCACTTGGACCTCAAAAGACTCCTTCACACCCTTGCAGTGTCCCAAGAAGTTTGCGCCACAGCCCTTCCCACTCGAGATGAACCCTGAGGGTCCGGCCAAGACTCAAGAGGAGCCCCGTTTTCCCGTGCTGAGCTCCAGATGAGGGGCCCTTTCCCTGGACCGTCAGGAAAGATTTTGCGATGTTCCCCTCACATCCCAAGAGGAGGAGCTCACACCTGGATAGTCGGGAGGAGTCTCCCAGGTTGGGTCACCATTCCCCAGGACCCCCAAATGCCTTCTCCACTCCAGATGAACCTGTCTGCACTGCACTGCCTCGACTGTCAACCCGAGGATCGACTCCTGCACACTGGCACGTGTGACAGCACTGGGGTACCTGGAAGGCAAGCCACTGATCCCTGTATCCACTAGACATGGACCCGGACACTGTTGCTGCAGATGGGAGGAAAGCGCCTGTGCGTGTCTCCAGGCGAGACGAGGCCTGACTCTTCTATGGGGGCTCCAGAGGAACCCCACGATCTATGTCATTATGGGCGAGGCAAGCACAGGCTCCGGCCTCAGCACCAGACGAAGACTGAGGACCCGGCGATGTCTTGGGAGGCATCCCCACAGGTGCCTCGAAACTTGAATGGAGACTGACCTCTCCTGAGGCCACAGGGGCGGGTACCTGGGGTCCCCGTCGTAACTTGAGAGGCCACTGCTGCAACTCCAGAAAAACGGGTAGCTTCTCCCCTGCAGGCAGGTTGAGTCCCTTGTCCGTTGCAGCATCTCGAGGGAAATCACCCCTTCCTTCTTGGACCTACAAAGGCTCCTTCATACCCTTGTTGTGACCTAGGATGTTCCCCGCCCCAACCATCCCCACTCGAGAGGAGCCCCGAGGGTCTTGCCGAGACTCAAGAGGAGCCCCGTTTTCCCCTGCTGAGTTCCAGATGAGGTGCTTTTTCCCTGCTCAATCTGCAAAGGTTTTACAGCACTCCCCTCTCATCCCAAGAGGTGGCCTCGCATCAGGAGAGTCGGGAATAGCCTCAGGTGTCCGACGACCACTCCCCAAGATCCCCAAGTGTCTTGTCCACTCAGGATGAACATGACTGCCCTGCACTGTCTCGACTGTCACCCCAAGGCTCGACTCCCAGCACACTGGCATGTGAGACAGCCCTGGAGTACCTTGATGGCAAGCCACAGATCCCTGTTTCCACTATACTGGGTGCTGGACACTGCCGCTGCAGTTGGGGAAGAAAGAGGCCATGCAAGTCTCCAGGCGAGAAGAGGCCTGACTCCCCTTTGGGTGCTCGAGAGTAACCTCATGACCTATGAAATCATGAGCGAGGAAATCTCAGGCTCCGACCTCAGCTTCAGACAAGGACTGAGGACCCAGGGATGACTGGGGAGGAATCCCTAGAGGTGCCTCGCAACTCGAACTGAGAATGGCCTCTCCTGAGGATACAGGGGCGGGTCCCTGGGGTCCCCGTCGTAACTCAAGTGCACCCAGCCGCATCTCAAGAAAAACTGGAAGTTTCTCCCCAGCAGGTGTGGTGTGGCCCTTGTCTGCAATGGCATCTCAGGGGAATTCACCCCGTCCCTCGTGAATCTTGAAAGGCTCCTTCACACCCTTGCTGTGACCCAAGAAGTTAACTGCCCCACCCGTCCCCACTCTAGAGAAACCTCAAGGGTCCCGCCAAGACTCAAGAGGAGCCCCACTTTCCCCTGCTGAGCTCCAGATGAGGGGCCCTTTCCGTGCTCCATTGGGAAAGGTTTTAAGGCATTCCCCTCGCATCCCAGGTGGTGGCCTTGCATCAGGAGAGTTCGGAGAAGCCTTTTCTATCCGATCACCACTCCCCATCACCTACAAATGCCTCGTCAACTTCACATGAACATGACTGCCTTGCACAGTCTCGACTGTCACCCCGAGGCTTGACTCCCAACACACTGGCACATGAGATAGCCCTGGAGTACGTCAATGGCAAGCCATAGATCCCTTTGTCCGCTTTTACGGGGAGCTGGACACTGCAGCTGCAGTTGGTGAAGAAAGATGCTGAGCAAGTCTCCAGGCGAGAAGAGGCGTGACTACCCTGTGGGAGCTCTAGAGTAGCCTCAAGACCTATGAAAGCATGAGCGAGGAAATCTCAAGTTCCGACCTCAGCACCAGACGAGGACTGAGGACCTGGCGATGACTGGGAAGGAATCCCCAGAGGCGCCTCCCAACTCGCACTGAGAATGGCCTCTCCTGAGGATACAGGGGCGGGGCCCTGGTGTCCCAGGTATAACTCAAGAGGACCCCTTCACAACTCGAGAAAAACGGAAGCGTCTGCCCTGCAGGCTAGGTGTGGCCCTTGTCCAAAACGACTTTTCAGGGGAATTCACCCCATGGACCTCGAAAGTCTCCTTCAAACTCTTGTTGTGACCCAAGAAGTTCCCTGCCCCACCCGTCCCCACTCGAGAGGAACCCCAATGGTCCCCCCAAGACTCAAGAGGATCCCCGTTTTTCCTGCTGAGCTCCAGATGAGGAGACTTTTCCGTGCTCCATCCGGAAAGGTTTTGCAGTGTTCCCCTCGCTTCCCAAGAGGTGGTTCTCCAATCTGGAAAGTCGTGAGGAGTCTCACAGCTTGGGCCACCATTCCCTAAGACCCCCAAATGCCTCGTCCACTTCATATGAACCTGACTGCCCTGCACTGCCACGGCTGTAACCCGGAGGCTTGACTCCAGCACACTGGCACGTGTGACAGCCTAGGGTACCTGGAGCGCAAGCCACAGATCCCTGTGTCTGCTCAACAGGGACCCGGACATGGTTACTGCAGTAGGGAAGGAAAGTGGCCGTGCACGACACCATTCAAGAGGAGGCCTGACTCTGCTCTGCGTGCTCCAGGGGAAGCCCAAAACAAATGTCAGCACGTTCGAGGCAATCGTAGGCTTCAGCCTCAGCACCAGAAGTCTGAGAACTTGGCGCCACTGGGGAGGAATCCCCAGATGTGCCTCGCCTTCGCACAGATATTTGCCTATCGTGGGGCCACCAGGGCGAATCCCTGTGGTCCCCACCGTAACTCGAAAGGACCCCGCCACACTGGAGAAAAACAAGAGGCTTCACCCTTGCAGGTGGTGTGAGGCCCTTGTGCACTGCTGCGTCCTGGGGGAAATCACCTATTCCCTCTTGGAACTCGACTTACTTCTTGACACCCTTGTTGTGACTCAAGAAGTTCCCCACCACACGTGTCCCCACTCGAGAGGACTGCCGAGGGGCCTGCAGCGATTCAAGAAGAGCTCCATTTTCCCATGCTCAGCTCCAGATGAGGGGCCCTTTGCCTGCTCCATTGGGAAAGGGAATCCAGCTCACCTCGAGCATCCCAAGAAGAGGCACTCACACCAGGCGAGTCCAGAGAAGCCTCAGGCATCGTGTCACATTTCCCCAAGACTACCAAATGCCTAGTCCACTCCAGATGAATTTGACTGTCCTGCACTGCCTCGACTGTCACACCGAAGCAGGACTTCTGCACAGTGGCACGTGCGATAGCCCTGAGGTTCCTCGAGGTCAAGCCACTGATCCCTGTATCCGCTCGATAGGAACCCAAACACTGTTGCTGCAGTTGGGGAGGAAAGCGGCTGCGCAGGTCCCCAGGCAAGACGAGGCCTGACTCCCTTGTGCGAGCTCCAGAGTAACCTCAAGACGTATGAAAGCATGAGAGAGGATATCTCTGGGTCCGACCTCAGCACCAGACGAGGACTGAGGACCCTGCAATGACTGGGGAAGAATCCCTAGAGGCGCCTCGTAACGCACACTGCGAATGTCCTCTCCTGAGCATACAGGGGCGGGTCCCTGGGGTCCCAGTCTTAACTTGAGAGGGCACCGCCACAACTTGAGAAAAGCTGGAAGCTTCTCCCCTGCAGGCGTGGTGTGGCCCTTGTCCGCAACGGCATCTCAGAGGAATTCACCCCATCCCTCGTGAACATCGAAAGGCTCCTTCACACCCTTGCTGTTACCCAAGCAGTTCCCCACCACACCCGTCCGCACTTTAGAGGAACTCCAAGGGTCCCGCCAAGACTCAAGTGGACCCCCGTTTTCCACTGCTGAGCTCCAGATGACGCGCCTTTTCGCTGCTCTGTCACAAAGTTTTTGTGGCGTTCCCCTCGCATCCCAAGAGGAGGTACTCGCACCGGGAAAGTCGGGAGGAGTCTCACAGTTCGGGCCACCATTCCTCAAGACTCCAAATGCCTTGTCCACTTAGATGAAACTGACTGCCCTGTACTTCCTTGACTTTAACTTCGAAGCTCGACTCCGGCACACTGGCACGTGTGATAGCCCTAGGGTACCTCGAGCACAAGCCATAGATCCCTGTATACGCTCCACAGGGACCCGGACACTGTTACTGTTGTTGGGAAGGAAAGCGGCCTTGCATGTCTCCAGTCGACACGAGGTCTGACTCCCCTCTGCGAACTCCAGGGGAAGTCCAATACAAATGTCAGCAGGGGCGAGGCAATCTCAGGCTGCAACCTCAGCACCAGAAGGTGACTGAGAACTTGGCGCCACTGGAGAGGAATCCCCAGATGTGCCTCGCACCTCGCACTCAAACTGGCCTATCCTGGGGGCACAAGGGTGGGTCCCTGGGAACCCATAGTAACTCGAGGGGACCCTGCCACAGCTCGAGAAAAACCAGAAGCTTCACCCTTGCAGGCGGAGTGAGGCCCTTGTCCACTGTGGCATCCCGGGGGGAATCACATGTTCCCTCTTGGACCTCAAAATGCTCTTTCACACCCTTGCTGTGACCCAAGAAGTTCCCCGCCCCACACGTCCCCACTCGAGAGAACCGCGGAGGGTCCTGCTGCAACTCAAGAGGAGCTCCATTTTCCCATGCTGATTTCCAGATGAGGGGCCCTTTCCCTGCTGCATCGGGAAACGTTTTCCGGCGCTCCCCTCACATACCAAGAGGTGGCCTCGCATCAGGAGAGTCGGGACGAGCCTCAGGTTTCTGACCACCAACCCCCAAGATCCCCAAATGCCTCGTCCACTCCAGATGAACATGGCTGCCCTGCACTGTCTGGACTGTCACCCCGAGGCTAGACTCCCAACTCACTGGCACGTGAGACAGCCCAGGATTACCTTGATGGCAAGCCAAAGATTCCTATGTCCGCTTGACGGGGAGCCGGACACTGCCACTGCAGTTGGGGAAGAAAGAGGCCGTGCAAGTCTCCAGGCGAGAAGAGGCCTGACTCCCCTGTGGGGGCTCCAGAGTAACCTCAAGACCTATGAAAGCATGAGGGAGGAAATCTCAGGCTCCGACCTCAGCACCAGACGAGGACTGAGGACCCGGAGATGACCGGGGAGGAATCCCCAGAGGCACCTCACAACTTGCACTGAGAATGGTGTCTTCTGAGGATACAGGGACAGGTCCCTGGGGTCCCCATCGTAACTCGACAGGACCCCGCCTCAACTCGAGATAAACCGGAAGCTTCTCCCCTGCAGGCGTAGTGTGTCCCTTGTCCACAACGGTATCATAGGGGAATTCACCCCGTCCCTCGTGAACCTCGAAAATTTCCTTCACACCCTTGCTCTGACCCAAGAGGTTCCTCGCCCCACTCGTCCCCACTAGGGAAGAACCTTAAGAGTCTCGCCATGACTCAAGAGGATCCCCAATTTCCCTTGCTGAGCTCCAGATGAGGGGCCCTTTCCCTGCTCATTGGGAAAGATTTTGCAGTGTTCTCCTCGCATCCCAAGAGGAGGTGCTCACACCTGGAAATTCGGTACTAGTCTCACAAGTTGGGTCACTGTTCCCCAAGACCCTCAAATGCCTCGTCCACTTCAGATGAACCTGACTGCCCTGCACTGCCTCAAAAGTAACCCCACGGCTCGACTCCGGCACACTGGCACATGTGACAGCCCTAGGGTACTTCGAGCCCAAGCCATAGATCCCTGTATCAGCTCGACAGGGACCCAGACACTGTTACTGCATTTGGAAAGAAAAGCGGCCGAGGACGTCTATAGTCGAGATGAGGCCTGACTCCCCTCTGTGGGCTCGAGGGAACGCCCAATACAAATGTCATCATGGGTGAGGCAATCTCAGGCTGCAGCCTCAGCACCAGAAGGGGGCTGATGACTTGGCGCTACTGGGGAGAAATCCCCAGATGTGCCTCGCCACTTGCAGTGAGACTGGGCTCTCCTCGGGCCACAGGGGCGGATCCCTGTGGTCCCCTTCGTAACACGAGAGGACCTCGGCGCAACTCGAAAAAAACCAAAAGCTTCTCCCTTTGAGGCGGAGTGAGGCCCTTGTCCCTGCAGCATCCCAGGGGAAATCACCCGTTTCCTCTTGGACCTGGAAATGTTCTTTCACACCCTTGTTGTGACCCAAGAAGTTCCCCACCCCACACGTCCCCACTCGAGAGGACCGACGAGTGTCTCGCCGCGAATCAAGAGGAGCTCCATTTTCCTATGCTCAGCTCCAGATGAGGGGCCCTTTACCTGCACCATCGGTAAAGGGTTCCAGTCTCTTCCCTCGCATTTCTAGAGGACGCAATCACACCAGGCGAGTCCAGAGAAGCCTCAGGCATCAGGTCACATTTAGGCAAGAACCCCAAATGCCTAGTCCACTGCAGATGAATCTGACTGTCCTGGACTTCCTCGACTGTCACCACAAGACTCAACTCCAGCACACTGGCACGTGTGAGAGCCCTGGGGTACCTCGAGGTCAAGCCACTGATCCCTGTATCTGCTCGATAGGGACCCGGACACTGTTGCTGGAGTTGGGGAGGAAAGCGGCTGTGCACATCCTCAGGCAGACGAGGCCTGACTCACCTATGTGGGCTCCAGGGGAACCCCAAGACCTATGTGAGCATGGGCGAGGCAATTACAGGCTCCGGCCTCAGCACCGACGAGCACTGAGGACTCGGTGAGGTCTCGGTAGGAAGCCACACAGGTGCCTCACAACTCGAATGGTGACTGGCCTCTCCTGAGGCCACAGCAGCGGGTCCCTGGGGACTCCATCATACCTCTAGAGTACCCCGCCACAACTCAATATAAAACAGAAGCTTCTCTGCAGGGAGGTTGAGTCCCTTCTCCCCTGCAGCATCTCGGGGAAAATCACCCTCTCCCTCTGGGACCTCGAAAGGTTCTTCATACCCTTATTGTGACCTAGGAAGATTCCCGCCCCAACATTCCCCACTCAAGAGGAACCCCGAGGGTTCTTCCGCTACTAAAGAGGAGCCCCGCTTTCCCCTGCTGAGGTCCAGATGAGGGGTCCTTTCCCTGCTGCATCGGGAAAGGTTTTCCAGCACTCCCCTCACATCCCAAGAGGTGGCCTCGCATCAGGAAAGTCCGGAGGAGCCTCAGGTGTCGGACCACCACTCCCTAAGTTCCTCAAATGCCTCGTCCTCTCCAGATGAACATGACTGCCTTGCACTGCCTCGTCAGTCACCCCGAGGCTCGACTCCCAACACACTGGCACGTGAGACAGCCCTGGAGTACCTAGATGGCAAGCAACAGATCCCTCTGTCCACTATAAGGGGAGATCAACACTGCCGCTGCAGTTGGGGAAAAAAGAGGCCATGCAAGTCTCCAGGTGAGAAGAGGCCTGACTCCCCTGTGGGCACTCCAGAGTAACCTCAAGTCCTATGAAAGCATGAGCCAGGACATCGCAGGCTCCGACCTCAGCAGCAGACGAGGACTGAGGACACAGCAATGACTGGGGAGGAATACCCTGAGGCGCCTCGCAACTCACACTGAGAATGGCCTCTCCTGAGGATCCGGGGGGGGCGGTCCCTGGGGTCGCAGTCGTAACTTTAGAGTACCCCACCGCAACTCGAAAAAAAGCAGAAACTTCACCCTTGCAGGTGGATTGAGGCCCTTGTCAGCTGAGGCATAACGGGGGAAATTACCCGTTCCCCTTTGGACCTCAAAATGCTCTTTCAAACCCTTGCTGTGACCCATGAAATTACACACCCCACATGTCCCCCCTCGAGAGGACTGCCAAGGATCCTGAGGCGTTTCAAGAGGAGCTCCATTTTACCATGCTCAGTTCCAGATGAGGGGCCATTTCCCTGCTCCATTGGGGAACTGTTCCCGGCTCTTCCCTTGGATCCCAAGAGGAGGCACACACACCAGGCGAGTCCAGAGAAGCCTGAGGCGTCGGGTCATATTTCCACAAGACCTCCAAATGCCTAGTCCACTCCAGATGAATCTGACTGTCCTACACTGCCTCTACTGTCACCCCGAGGCTTGACTCGAGCACACTGGCACGTGTGATACCCCTGGGGTACCTCAAGTTCAAGGCACTGCTCCCTGTATCCGCTCTACAGGGACCCGGACACTGTTGCTGCAGTTGGGGAGGAAAGCAGCCTTGCATGTCTCCAGTAGAGAGCAAGCCTGACTCCCATCCGCGGACTCCAGGGGTAGCCCAATACAGTGTCAGCACCGGCGAGGCAATCAGGCTGCAGCCTCAGCACCAGAAGGGGACTGGGGACTTTGCGCCACTGGGGAGGAATCCCCAGATGTGCCTCGCCCCTCGCACGGAGACCTGCCTATATTGGGGCCACAGGGGCAGATCCCTGTGGTCCCCGTCGTAACTCCAGAGGACCCCACCACAACTCGAGAAAAACCAGAAGCTTCACCCTTGCAGGCGGAGTGAAGCCCTTGTCCGCTGCGGCGTCCCGGGGAAATCACCCGTTCCCTCTTGGTCCTCGAAATGCTCTTTCACATCCTTGCTGTGACCCAAGAAGTTCCCCGCCCAACATGTTCCCACTCCAGAGGACCGCCGAGGGTCCTGACACGACTCAAGAGGAGCTCCATTTTCCCATGCTCAGCTCCAGATGAGGGGCCCTTTCCCTGCTCCATTGGGAAAGGGTTCCCGGCTCTCTACTCTTATCCCTAGAGGAGGCACCCACAGCAGGTGAGTCCAGAGAAGCCTCAGGCTTCGGGTCTAATTTCCAAAGGCCCCAAAAGGCCTAGTACACTACAGATGAAGCTGACTGTTCTGCACTGCCTCGACTGTCACCCCGAAGCTTGACTCCGGCACACTGGCATGTGTGATAGCCCTGGGGTACCTCGAGGTCAAGCCATTGATCCCTGTATACGCTCGACATGGACCCGGATTCTGCTGCTACAGATGGGGAGGGAAGTGGCTGTGCATGTCCCCAGGCAACACGAGGCCTGACTCCCCTATGGGTGCTCCAGGGGAACCCCAAGACCTGTGTCAGCATGGACGAGACAAGCACAGCCTCGTGCCTCAGCACCAGAGAAGGACTGAGGACCCGGCGACGTCTCAGGAGGAATCCCCACCGGTGCCTTGTAACTCACATGGTGACTGGCCTCTCCTGAGGCCACAGGGGCCGGTCCCTGGAGTCCCCGATGCAACTCGAGAGGACACGGGCGCAACTCGTGAAAAACCAGAAACTTCTCCCCTGCACGGAGGGTGAGTCCCTTGTCCGCTGAAGCATCTCGGGGGAAATCACCCCTTCCCTCTTGGACTTGGAAAGGATCCTGCATACCTTTGTTGTGACCTAGGAAGTTCCCCGCCCCAACCATCCCCACTCGAGAGGAACCCCGAGGGGCCCACAGTGACTCATGCGGAGCTCCAGTTTCCCCTGCTGAGCTCCAGATGAGGGGCCCTTTCCTTGCTCCATCGGGAAAGTTTTTCCAGTGCTCCCCTAGCATCCCAAAAGGTGGCCTCGCATCAGAAGAGTCGGCAGGAGACTCAGGTGTCTGACCACCACTCCCCAAGATCCCCAAATGCCTCGTCCACCCCAGATGAACATGACAGCCCTGCACTGTCTCGACTGTCACCCCGAGGCTCGACTCCAAACACAGTGGTATGTGAGACAGCCCTGGACTACCTCGGTGGCAAGCCACAGATCCCTGTGTCCTCTTTACGGGAAGCCGGACAATGCCGCTGCAGTTGGGGAAGAAAGAGGCCATACAAGTCTCCAGGTGAGAAGAGGCCTGACTTCCCTGTGGCTGCTCGAGAGTAACCTCAAGACTTATGAAAGCATGAGCGAGGAAATATCAGTCTCTGACCTCAGCACCAGACGAGGATGGAGTACCCGGCGACATCTCCGGAGGAATCCCCACAGGTGCCTCGCAACTGGAATGGAGACTTGCCTCTCCTGAGGCCCCAGGGGCGGGTCCCTGGGGTCCCAATTTTATCGCCAGAGGACGCCGACGGAACTCGAGAAAGATCAGAAGCTTCTCCTCTCCAAGGAGGGTGATTCCCTTATCTGCGGCAGCATCTCAGCGGAATCACCACTTCCCTCTTGGACCTTCAAAGGCTCCTTCATACCCTTGTTGTGACCTAGGATGTTCTTTGCCTCAACCGTACCCACTAGAGAGGAGCGCCGAGGGTTCCGCCGCGACTCAAGAGGAGCCCGTTTTCCCCTGCTGAGCTCCAGATGAGGGGCCCATTTCCTGCTACATTGGGAAAGGTTTTCCGTCACTCACCTTGCATCCCAAGCGGTGGTCTCTCATAAGGAGAGTAGGGAGGAGACCCAGGTGTCCGACTACCACTCCCCAAGATCCCCAAAGGCCTCATCCACTCCAGATGAACATGACTGCCCTGCTCTGTCTCTACTGTCACCCCGAGGCTCGACTCCCAACATTCTGGCACGTGAGACAGCCCTGGAGTACCTCAATGGCAAGCCACAGATCTCTGTGTTCACTTTAAGGGGAGTCGGACACTGCCGCTGCAGCTGGGGAAGAAAGAGGCCGTGCAAGTCTCCAGGCGAGAAGAGGCCTGACTCCCCTGTGGGGGCTCCAGAGTAACCTCAAGTCCTATGAAAGTACGAGCGAGGAAATCATAGGTCCGTCTTCAGCACAAGACGAGGACTGAGGACCAGTCAACGACTGGGTTTGTATCCCCAGAATCGCCTCACAACTAGCGCTGAGAATGGCCTCTCCTGAGGATACAGGGGCGGGTCCCTGGGTTCCCCGTCGTAAAGCGAGTGGACCCAGCCGCAATTCAAGAAAAACGAAGCTTCTCCCCTGTAGGCGTGATGTGGCCCTTTTCCGTGGCATCATCTCAGGGGAATTCATCCCGTCCCTGGTGGACCTCAGCAGGCTTCTTCACAGCCTTGCTGTGATCAAAGAAGTTCCCCGCCCCACCCGTCCCCACTAGAGAGGAACCCAGAGGGTCCCACCAAGAATCAAGAGGAGCTCGGATTTCCCCTACTGAGCTCCAGATGAGGGGCCTTTCCCTGCTCCATGGGCAAAGGTTTCCCTGTGTTCCCCTCGCATCCCAAGAGGAGGTCCTCACACCTGCAGAGTCGGAAGGAGTCTCACAGATTGGGCCACCATTCCCAAAGACCCTCAAATGCCCCGTCCACTTCAGATGACCCTGACTGCCCTAAACTGCCTCGACTGTCATCCTGAGGCTCGACTCGGGCACACTGGCACATGTGACAGCCCTTGGGTACCTTGATGGCCGCCACAGATCACTGTGTCCTCTCGACAGTGACTCGGACACTGTTGCTGCAGTTGGGAAGGATACCCACTTGAGAGGACCTCCTAGGGTCCCGCCGCGACTCAAGAAGATCTCCATTTTCCCATGCTAGGCTCCAGATGAGGGTCCCTTTCCCTACTCCATCGGGAAAGGGTTCCCGGCTCTCCCCTCGAATCACAAGAGCAGGTCCTCACACCAGACGAGTCCAGAGGAGCCTCAGGTGTCTGGTCACGTTTCCCCAAGAACCCCAAATGCCTCGTGCAGACCAGATGATCCTGACTGCCCTCCACTGCCTCGACTGCCTCCCCGAGGCTCGACTGCTGACACACTGTCACGTGTGATAGCCCTGGGGTACCTCGAGGTCAAGACACTGATCCCTGTATCCGCTCAACAGGGACACGGAAACAGTTGCTGCATTTGAGTAGGAAAGCAGCTGTGAACGTTCCCAGGCTAGACGAAGCCTGACTCCCCTGTGAGGGCTACGGGGGATCCCCCAGAATTATGTCAGCATGGGCGAGGCCAGCACAGGCTCCAGCCTAAGCATGAAACAAGGACTGAGTTCCGGCGATGGCTGGGTGGAATCCCCAGAGGCGCCTCACACATCGTTCATA
Source organism: Raphicerus campestris (assembly GCA_006410735.1). Lineage (NCBI taxonomy): Eukaryota > Metazoa > Chordata > Mammalia > Artiodactyla > Bovidae > Raphicerus > Raphicerus campestris. The sequence continues at coordinate 22,756 of SJYW01033699.1, forward strand.
GACTGTCCTCGCATGTGGCCCCAAGCCGGGTTTCTGGGGTCCTGTCATAACTCGAGAGGACCCCACCGGCACTCGAGAAAACCAGAAACTTCTCCCCTGCAGGTGAGGTGAGTTCCATGTCCGCCGGGTCATCTCTGGAGAAATCACCCCTTCCCTCCTAGACCTCGAAAGTCCCTTCACACCCTTGTTGTGACCAAAGAAGTTCCTGCCCCACCGGTCCCCACTCGAGAGGAACCCCCAGGGTCCTCTCAAGACTCAAGAGGAGCCCATTTTTCCCCTGCTGTATTCTAGCTGAGGGGTCCTTTCCCTGCTCCATCTGGAAAGGTTCTCCGTTGATCCCCTCGCATCCCAAGAGGTCGCCTGGCATCAGGAGAGTCGGGGGGAGCCTCAAGTGTTAGACCAGCACTCCCCAAGACTCCGAAATTCCTCGCCCTCTCCAGATGAACATGACTGCCCTGCACTGTCTCGACTGTCACCCGAGGCTCGACTCCCACCACACTGGCATGTGAGACATCCCTGGAGCACCTCAATGGCAAGCCACAGTTCCCTGTGTCTGCTTTACGGGGAGCCGGACACTGCCTCTGCAGTTGGGGAAGAAAGAGGCAGTGCAAGTCTCCAGGCAAGAAGAGGCCTGACTCCCCTGTGGGGGCTCCAGTGTAACCTCATGTCCTATGAAAGTACGAGCGAAGAAATCATAGGCTCGAACTCAGCACCAGACGAGGACTGAGGACCAGACGAAGACTGGGTTGGTATCCCCAGAAGCGTCTCGTAACTAGCACTGAGAATACCCTCTCCTGAAGATACAGGGGCGGGTCCCTGGGTTCCCTGTTGTAAACCGAGTGGACCCCGCCGCAACTCGAGAAAACCCGGAAGCTTCTCCCCTGCAGGCTTGATGCGGCCCTTGTCTGCGGCGACAGCTCAGGGGAATTCATCCCGTCCCTTGTGGACCTTGACAGGCTCCTTCACAACCTTGCTGATCCAAGAAGTTCCCCGCCCCACCCATCCCCACTAGAGAGGAACCCAGACGGTCCCACCGAGACTCAAGAGGAGTTCGGTTTTCCCCTGCTGAGCTCCAGATGAGGGGCCCTTCCCTGGTCCATGGGGAAAGGTTTCACTGTGTTCCCCTTGCATCCCAAGAGGAGGTGCTCACACTTGCAGAATCGGAAGGGGTCTCATAGATTGGGCCACCATTCCCAAAGACCCCCAAATGCCTCGTCCACTCCAGGTGATCCTGACTGACCTACACTGCCTCGACTGTCACCCCGAGGCTCGACTCCAGCACACTGGCACGTGTGACAGCCCTTGGGTACCTCGATTGCAAGCCACAGATCCCTGTGTCTGCTCGACAGGGATGCAGACACTGTTGCTGCAGTTGGGGAGGATAGCGGCCATGCACATCTCCAGGCGAGATGAGGACTGACTCCCCTGTGGGGACTCCAGTGGTAACCCAAGAACTATGTCAGCATGGGCGAGGCAAGCTCAGGCTGCAGCTTCAACACCAGACCAGTACTGAGGACCAGGTGACGACTGGGGAGGAATCACCAGAGGCGCCTCACAAATCGTTCAGCGAGTGTCCTCGCCTGTGGCCCCAAGGGCGGGTTTCTGGGGTCCCGTCGTAACTCGAGAGGACCCCACTGGCACTCGAGAAAAACCACAAACTTCTCCCCTGCAGGAGGAGTGAGGCCCTTGTCCGTGGGGTCATCTCAGGAGAAATCACCCCTTCCCTCGTAGGCCAGAAAAGTCCCTTCACACCCTTGTTGTGACCCAAGAAGTTCCCCACCCCACCCATCCCCACTAGAGAGGAATCCCTAGGGTCCCGCCCAGACTCAAGAGGAGCCCCCATTTTCCGCAGATAAGCCCTAGATGATGGGACCTTTCCCTGCTCCGTCGGAAAAGTGTTCACGGCTCTCCCCTGGCATACCAAGAAGAGGCACTCGAACGAGGAGAGACAGGATGCACCTCAGTGGCAGGTCCATCATTCCCAAGAACCCCAGATGCCTTGTCCATTCCTGAGGAACCTTACTGCCCTGCACTGCCTCAACTGTCACCCCGAGACTCGACTCCAAACACACTGGCACGTGGGACAGCCCTGGGTACCTCGAGGGCAAGCCAGAGATCCCTGTGTCTGCTCGAAGGGGTGCTGGACACTTCTGCTGCAGATGGGGAGGAAAGTGGCCGTGCACGTCTCCAAGCAAGAGGAGACCTGACTCCCCTGTGGGAGCTCCAGGGGAACCCCAAGATGTAGGTCAGCATGGGCGAGGCAAGCTCAGTGTGTGGCCTCAGCACCAGACGAGGCCTGGGGACCCCGTGACGACTGGGGTGAAATACCCAGTGGCAACTCGCACGGAGACTGACCCCGCCTGAGGCCACAGGGGTGGGTCCCTGGGGTCCCCGTCATTACTCGAGAGGACCCCCCCCCCGCAACTCAAGAAAACCAGAAGCTTCTCCCTTGCAGGCGGGGTGAGGCCCTTGTCCACGGCAGCATCCCCGGGGGAAATCACCCGTTCCCTCTTGGACCTCGAAACGCTTTTTCACACCCTTGATGTGACCCAAGAATGTCCCCACCCAACACGTCCCCACTCGAGAGGACCACCGAGGGTCTCACCGTGACTCAAGAAGAGCTCCATTTTCCCAAGCTCAGCTCCAGATGAGGTGCCCTTTCCCTGCTCCATCAGGAAAGAGTTCCCGGCTCTTCCCTGGCATCCCAAGAGGAGGCATTCACCCCAGGCGAGTCCAGAGACCTCAAGCATTCGGTCACATTTCTGCAAGACCCCCAAATGCCTAGTCCACTCCAGATGAATTTGACTGTCCTGCACTGCCTCGACTGTCAAACTGAGGGTCAACTCCAGCACACTGGCGCGTGTGATAGCCCTGGGGTACCTCGAGGTCAAGCCACTGATCCCTGGATCTGCTCGACAGATCCCGGACACTGTTGCTACTGTTGGGAAGGAAAGCGACTGTGCACATCCCCAGGCGAGACGAGGCCTGACTCCCCTATGGGAACTCCAGGGTAACCTCAAGACCTCTCTCAGCACGGGCGAGGCAAGCACAGGCTCCGGCCTCAGCACCAGACGAGGACTGAGGACCCGGCGATGTCTCAGGAGGAATCCCCATAGGTGCCACACAACTCTGATACAGACTGGCCTCCCCAGTGGCCAGAGGGGTGGGTCCTGGGGTCCCTGACGTAACTCAAGAGGACCCAGCCTCAACTCGAGAAAAACCAGAAGCTTCTCCCCTGCAGGGAGGGTGAGTCCCTTGTCTGCTGCAGTATCTCGAGTGAAATCACCTCTTCCCACTTGGACCGCGAAAGGCTTCTTCATACCCTTGTTGTGACCTAGGAAGCTTCCGCCTGACTGTCCTCACTCAAGAGGATCCCCGCGGGTCCCGCGGTCAATCAAGAGGAGCCCCGTTTTCCCCTGCTAAGCTCCAGATAAGGGGCCCTTTCCTGCTCCATCGGGAAAGGTTTTGTGACACTCCCCTCGCATCCCAAGAGGTGGCCTTGCATAAGGAGTGTCGGGAGGAGCCTCATGTGTCCGACCACCACTCCCCAGGATCCCCATATGCCTCGTCCAATCCACATGAACATGATTGCCCTGCACATTCTCGACTGTCACCCCGAGGCTCGACTCCAAACACGCTGGAACGTGAGAGAGCCCTGGAGTACCTCGAAGGCAAGCCACAGATCCCTGTGTCTGCTTTAAGGGGAGCCGGACACTGCTGCTGCAGTTGGGGAAGTAAGAGGCCGTGAAATTCTCCAGGCGAGAAGAGGCCTGACAACACTGTAGGGGCTCCAGAGTAACCTCAAGACCTATGAAAGCATGACAGAGGAAATCTCAGATTCTGATCTCAGCACCAGACGAGGAGTTAGGACTGGGCGATGACTGGGGAGGAATCCCCAGAGGCACCTCACAACTCTCACTGAGAATGGCCTCGCCTGAGGATACAAGGGCGGGTCCCTGGTCACTGTCATAATCGAGAGGACCCTGCCGCAACTCATGAAAAACCGGAAGCTTCTCTCTTTCAAAAGTGGTGTGGCCCTTGTCCGCCACAGGATCTCAGGGGAATTCACAGCACCCCCGTGGACCTCCAAAGGCTCCTTCACAGGGTTGATGTGACCCCAGAATTTCCCCGCCCCACCCATCCCCACTCGAGAGGAACCCCAAGGGTCCCCCCAAGGCTCAAGAGGAGCCCCGTTTTCCCCTGCTGAGCTCCGGATGACTGGCCTTTTCCCTGCTCGGTTGGGAAAGGTTTTGCGGTGTTCCCCTGGCATCCCAAGACGACGTGCTGGCACCTGGAAAGTCGGGAGGAGTCTCCCAGATTGGGCAACCATTCCCCAAGACCCCCAAATGCCTCGTCCAACTCAGATGAACCTGAGTGCCCAGCACTGCCTCAACTGTAACCCCGAGGCTCGACTCCGGCACAGTGGCACGTGTGACAGCCCTAGGGTACCTCGAGCGCAAGCCATAGATCTCTGTATATGATCGAAAGGGCCCTGGACACTGTTACTGCAGTTGGGAAGGAAAGAGGCCTTGCAAGTATCCAGTCTAGACGAGGCCTGACTCCCCTCTGCAGGCTCCAGGGGAAGCCCAATAAATATGTCAGAATGGGCTAGGCAATCTCCGGCTGCAGCCAAAGCACCAGAAGGGGACTGAGGAATTGGCGCCACTGGGGAGGAATCCCCAGCTGTGCCTCGCCCCTCGCACCAAGACTGGCCTATCCTGGGGCCACAGGGTCGGATCCCTGTGGTCCCCATCGTAACACGAGAGGACCCCGCCACAACTCGAGAAAAACCAGAAGCTTCACCACTGACGACAGAGTGAGGCCCTTGTCCGCTGCGGCTTCCCTGGGGAAATCACCCGTTCCCTCTTGGACCTCAAAATGCTTTTTCACACCCTTAATGTGACCCAAGAAGTTCCCCACCCCACAGGTTCCAGTCGAGAGGACCACCGAGGGTCCCACCGTGACTCAAGATGAGCTCCATTTTCCCATGCTCAGCCCCAGATGAGGTGCCCTTTACCTGCTCAATCAGGAAAGGGTTCCCGGCTCTCCCCTCGCATCCCAAGAGGAGGCACTCACACCAGGCGAGTCCAGAGAATCCTCAGGCATTCGTTCACATTTCCGCAAGACCCCCAAATGTCTAGTCCACTTCACATAAATCTGACTGTCTTGCACTGCCTCGGCTGTCAACCTGAGTTTTGACTCAGGCACACTGGTGCATATGATAGCCCTGGGGTACCTCGAGGTCAAGCCACTGATCCCTGTATCCGCTCGACAAAGACCCGGACACTGTTGCTACATTTGGGGTGGAAAGTGGCTGTCCAGGTCCCCAGGGGAGAGGAGGCCTGACTCCCCTATGGGAGCTCCATGGGAACCTCAAAACCACTGTCTGCATGGGCGAGGCAAGCACAGGCCCCGGCCTCACCACCACACGAGGACTGAGGACCCGGCAAGTTCTCGGGAGGAATCCCCACAGGTGCTTCGCAACTCGCATGGAGACTGGCCTCTCCTGAGGCCACAGCAGCGGGTCCTGGGGGTCCCCGTCGTAACTTGAGAGGACCCTGCAGCAACTGGAGAAAACCCAGAAGCTTCTCCCCTGCAGGGAGGGTGAGTCCCTTGTCTGCTGCAGCATCTCGAGGGATATCACCCCTTCCCTCTTGGACCTCAAAAGGCTCCGTCATACACTTGTTGTGACATAGGAAGTTCCCGCCCGACTGTCCTCACTCGAGAGGATCCCCGCGTGTCCCACCACGAATCAAGAGGAGCCCCGTTTTCCCCTGCTGAGCTCCAAATAAAGGACACTTTCCCTGCTCCATCGGGAAAGGTTTCGTGGCACGCCGCTCGAATCCCAAGAGGTGGCCTCGCATCAGGAGAGTCCGGAGGAGCCTCAGGTGTCTGACCACCACTCCCCAGGATCCCCATATGTCTCGTCCACTCCAGATGAACATGATTGCCCTGCACATTCTCGACTGTCACCCCGATGATCGACTCCCAACATACTGACATGTGAGACAGCCCTGGAATACCTCGATGGCAAGCCACAGATCCCTGTGTCTGCTTTACGGGGAGACAGACACTGGCGCTGCAGTTGGCCAAGTAAGAGGCCGTGCAAGTCTCCAGGCGAGAATAGGCCTGACAACACTGTAGGGGCTCCAGAGTAACCGCAAGACCTATGAAAGCATGAGCGAGGAAACCTCAGACTCCGATCTCACCACCAGATGAGCACTGAGGACCTGGCGATGACTGGGGAGGAATCCCCAGAGGCGCCTTGCAACTTTCACTGAGAATAGCCTCACCTGAGGATACAGGGCCGGGTCCTTGCTCACTGTCATAATCGAGAGGACCCCGCCGCAACTCAAGAAAAACCGGAAGCTTCCCCCCTTCAGGCGTGGTGTGGCCCTTGTCCACAAAGGCATCACAGGGGAATTCACCCTATACCCTGTGGACCTGGAAAGGCTCCTTCATACCCTTGCTGTAACCCCAGAAGTTCCCCGCACCACCCGTCCAAACTCGAGAGGAACCCCAATGGCCCCACCAAGGCTCAAGAGGAGCCCCGTTTTCCCCTGCTGAGATCCAGATGAGGGGCCATTTCCCTGCTCTGTCGGGAAAGGTTTTGCGATGGTCCCCTCGCATCCCAAGAGGACGTGCTCTCCCCTGGAATGTCGGGAGGAGTCTCCCAGGTTGGGACACCATTTCCTTAGATGTCCAAATGCCTCGTCCACTTCAGATGAACCTGACTGCCCTGCACTGCCTCGACTGTAACCCCGAGGCTCGACTAAAGCACACTGGCACGTCTGACAGCTCTAGGGTACCTCGAGCGAAAGCCATAGATCCCTGTATTCGCTGGACAGGGACCTGGACACTGGTACTGCACTTGAGAAGGCAAGCGGCCATGCACGTCTCCAGTGGACGTGACTCCCCTCTGCGGGGTCTTGGGGAAGCCCAATACAAATGTCAGCATGGTCGAGGCAATCTCAGGCTGCAGCCTCAGCACCAGAAGGGGACTGAGGACTTGGCGCCACTGGGGAGGAATCCCCCGATGTGCCTCGCCATTTGCACCGAGACTGGCTTGTCCTGGGGCCACAGGGGAGGATCCCTGTGGTGGCGTCATAACTCGAGAGGACCCCGCCACATCTCGAGCAAAACCAGAAGCTTCTCCCTTGCAGGAGGAGTGAGGCACTTGTCCGCTGCCGCATTCAAGGGGAAATCACCCGTTCCCTCTTGGACTTCAAAATACTCCTTCACACCCTTTTTGTGACCCAAGAAGTTCCCCCACCCGACACGTCCCCACTCGAGAGGAACGCCGAGGGTCCCGCTGCAAATCAACGGGAGCTCCATTTTCCCATGCTCAGCTCCAGATGAGGAGCCCTTTCCCTGCTCCATCGGGAAAAGGTTCCCGGCTACCCCCTCGCATCCCAAGAGGAGGCACTCACACCAGGCGAGTCCAGAGAAGCCTCAGGCCTCGGGTCACATTTCCGCAAGACCCCCAAATGCCTAGTCCACTCCAGATGACTCTGACTGTCCTGCACTGCCTTGACTGTCACCCCGAGGCTAGAATGTGGCACTCTGGCATGTGTTATAGCACTGGGGTACCTCGATGTCAAGTCACTGATCCCTGTATCTGCTCGAAAAGTACCCAGACACTGTTGCTGCAGTTGGGGAGGAAAGCGGCTGTGCACTTCCACAGGCGAGACGAAACCTGAATCCCCTATGGGGCTCCAGGGGAACCCCAAGACCTACGTCAGCATGGGCGAGGCAAGCACAGGCTCCGGCCTCAGCACCAGATGAGGACTGAGGACTGAAGAGGTCTCTGGAGGAGTCCCAACAGGTGCCTCTCAAATCACATGGAGACTGCCCTCTCCTGAGGCCAGAGGGGCGGGTCCCTGGGGTCCCGTCGTAACTCGAGAGGACCCCGCAGCAACTCGAGAAAAACCAGAGGCTTCTCCCCTGCAGTGAGGGTGAGTCCCTTGTTCGCTGCAGCATCTCGAGGAAAATCACCCCTTCCATCTTGGATATCGAAAGGCTCCTTCATTCCCTTGTTGTAACCTAGGAAGTTCCCCGCCCCATATGACCCACTCGAGAGGAATCACGAGGATACTGCCGTGCTCAAGAGGAGTCCGTTTTCCCCTGCTGAGCTCCAGATGAGAGGCCCTTTCCCTGTTCCATTCGGAAAGGTTTTCGGGCTCTCCCTTTGCATCCCAAGACGTGGCCTTACATCTGGAGATTCAGGAGGAGTCTCAAGTATCTGATCACCACTCTCCAAGATCCATTAATGCCTCGTCCTCTCCAAATGAACATGACTGCCCTGCGCTGTCTCGACTGTCACCCCGAGGCTCGACTCCCAACACACTGGCACGTCAGACAGCCCTGTAGCACCTCGATGGCAAGCCACACATCCCTGTGTCCACTTTACAGGGAGCTGGACACTGCCGCTGCAACTGGGGAAGAAAGAGGCCGTGCAAGACTCCAGGCGAGAAGAGGACTGACTCCCCTGTGGGGGCTCAAGAGTAACCTCAAGACATATGAAAGCATGAGCGTGGAAATATCAGGCTCCGAACTCAGCACCAGACAAGGACTGAGGACCCGGCGATGACTGGAGAGGAATCCCCAGAGGCGCCTCCAACTCACACTGAGAATGGCCTCTCCTGAGGATACAGGGGTGTGTCCCTTGGGTCCTTGTCGTAACTCAAGAGGACTCTGCTGTAACTCGAGTAAAATGGGAAGCTTCTCCTCTGCAGGCGTGGTGTGGCCCTTGTTCGCAATGGCATCTCAGGTGAATTCACCCCATCCCTCGTGGACCTCGAAAGGCTCCTTCTCACCTTTGCTGTGACCCAAGAACTTCCCTGCCACACCCATCCCCACTCGAGTGGAACCCTACGGGTCCGGCCAAGATTCAAGAGGAGCCCCGTTTTCTCCTGCTGACCTCCAGATGAGGGGACATTTGTCTGCTCCGTCTGGAAAGGTTTCGTGGTGTTCCCCTCGCATCCCAAGAGGAGGTGCTCGCACCTGGAAATTCGGAAGGAGCCTCACACTTTGGGCCACAATTCCCCAAGTCCCCCAAATGCCCTGTCCACTTCAGATGAACCTGACTGCCCCGCACTACCTGGACTGTAACCCTGAGGCTCAACTCCAACACACTGGCACCTGTGACAGCCCCATGGTTCCTCGAGTGCAAGACATAGATCCCTATATCCGCTCGACAGGGACCTGAACACTCTTACTGCAGTTGGGAAGGAAAGTGGCCGTGCACGTCTCCAGTCGAGACGTGGCCTGACTCCCTTCTGCGGGGTCCAGGGGAAGCCCAATAGAAATGTCAGCATGGGCGAGCAATCTCAGGCTGCAGCCTCAGCACCAGAAGGGGACTGAGGACTTAGTGCCACTGGTGAGGAATCCCCAGATGTGCCTCGCCCCTCGCAGAGACTGGCCTATCCTGGGGCCACAGGGGCGGATCCCTGTGGTCCCCGTCGTAAGTCCTGAGGAAGCTGCCGCAACTTGAGAAAATCCAGAAGCTTCACCCTTGTAGGTGGTGTGAGGCCCTTGTCCACTACGGCTTCATGGGTGAAATCACCCGTTCCCTCTTGGACCTCGAAATGCTCTTTCACACCCTTGCTGTGACCCAAGAATTTCCGTGCCCCAATGTCTCCATTTGAGAGGACTGTCAATTGTCCCGCTGCGACTCAAGAGGAGCTCCATTTTCCCATGCTCAGCTCCAGATGAGGGGCCCTTCCATGCTCCATTGGGAAAGGTTTTCCGGCACTCACCTCGCATCCCAAGAGGTGGCCTCACATCAGGAGTGACAGGATGGTCCTCAGGTGTCCGACCACCACTCCCCAATAATCCCAAATGCCTCGTCCACTCCAGATGAACATGACTGCCCTGCACCATCTCAACTGTCACCCTGAGGCTCGATTTCCAGCACACTGGCACGTGAGACAGCCATGGAGTACATCGATGGAAAGCCACAGATCCCTGTGTCCGTGTTATGGAGAGACGGACACTGCCGCTGCAGTTGGGGAAGAAACAGGCCTTGCAAGTCTCCAGTCGAAAAGATGCCTTACTCCCCTGTGGGGGCTCCAGATTAACCTCAAGACCTATGAAAGCATAAGCGAGGAAATCTCAGGCTCAGACCTCAGCACCAGACGAGGACTGAGGACCGGTGATGACTGGGGAGGAATCCCCTGAAACGCCTCGCAACTCACACCACTGAGAATGGCCTCTCCTGAGGATACAGGGGCTGGTCCCTGGGGTCCCCGTCGTAACTCGAGAGGACCCCTCCTCAACTCCAGAAAAACCGGAAGCTTCTCCCCTGCAGGCGTGGTGTGGCCCTTGTCTGCAATGGCATCTCAGAGGAATTCACCTCGTCCCTAGTGGACCTCGAAAGTCTCCTTCATACCGTTGCTGTTACCCAAGAAGTTCCCCACCCCACCTGTCCCCCCTCGAGAGGAACCCCAAGAGTCCTGCCAAGACTCAAGAGCTGCTGGTGGCGCTCCGCACAAAGACTAGTTGCAGTGGAACTTCCCTCAGCAAAGCTGAGGGTTCCTGAAGTGAGGTGAGCCTGCTCTCCGCCAACCCAGCCCCTCGGCCAGCGAGGGAGAATCAGACGCGACAGGGGTTCCATCAAAGCAGTTCCACTTTATTGCTGCAAATTCCCAGCTTCTATAGGCAATCAGGGGCTGTTTTTGGAGGGACTTTACATAGTTGCACCAATCACATTAAAGGTCAAATCATTATGTGCCATCAGTTTCATCCATCATGTTAAAGGTCAAATCCTCACGTGCATGGAAATCAGGAGAGCCAATCAAAAACTGACATACACAGACCCCGCCCCTATCACTTCCGCCAGGCGTCATCTTAGTTTTCAAATGTTTTCAACTGTCTCCAACTGTGAGGCTAGCCCCCTTTTTTTTTCCTCAGAGGTTTCCCATTTAGGGCCCCACATCCCCCCCCTTTTTATTTAATTTAAGCCCTCGAGACATCTGTATTGATGTTCTGTAGAGCAAGGCATAAAGCTGTATGCAGCAAGCCTCGCCAGCCCCTCTCGCAGCTGTGCATGTCTTAGGGTGCCCTCCTCTGAGGGTCTTACCCATCATTGACTATCCAGCCACTTCTTGGGGGCTAGGTGGAATCTCTCTAGATGGTGGGCATCTAGAACTCTTTATCTGTCTCAGTTAATCTCTTGGAGGGCTAAGTTAGTCCAGGGGTTTTGTGGATCCCCAACGTGGGCTCCTCTTCCATGACCTGGGCAAGCATAACCTTTTTTAACATTTCATTAAGAACCGGAAAAGCCATAAAACAGAAATTACGGTATCACAATTTAACCTTGTTAAGACAGTCAAAGTCTCTAGTGCTCTTGCATAAAAGTCCAACTGTTCTTAAGTCCTGTTATGGTGGATCTCAGGTGTTCAAGCTGGTTTGAGATGGCAATGATGAAGGTCAGCAAGGAGAGGATAGGTAATCCGACGATCACCAGGAGCAGTGTCCACCTGTGTCGCCACATCAATGATCTGTAAAGGAAGAAAAGATCGCCTCAAGAACTTTTTGTTCTTGGGCTCAATACGTGAATGTCTCCCTAATCTGTGTCATGTTTTGAGATTTGCCCTCTCCCTTGTGGTGTAAATTTAAGATTCCTTGCTTGCACCCATATAGGGCTGGGGTCCCCAATGGGGAATATGCATCTGAATCCTCTCCCCACTGTAAGAAGTGGATCAGGCCCCTTCTACTGACCAGTGATGGGATCTTTCCATCTCACTTGCATTTCAGGTTTTATTTCTTGATTAGGCCAATGTTTTTGAAAACATGGTATCAGTTCATTTTTTGAAAAATTTAAGATGTTTAAAGAGTGCCATTCCAAGTTGCTGGTGAGGGCTTATTCCCCCATTTTGTTTTTGTAATTGAGCCTTTAAATTTTGATGATGGCACTCTATTATGGCTAGCCCCTGGGGATTATGTGGGATTCCGGTGTTATGACGAATGTGCTATTGTTGGAAGAATTTCTGTAAGCTCTGGCTGATGAAACAAGGGCAATTATCCGTTTTTATTTGATAGGGAAGGCCTAATGTCACAAAACATTGTAAAAAATGGCTTTGAGCATGTTTTGCTTTTTCTCCAGTGTAGGCAGTAGCCCAGCAGGCATGAGAGTAAATGTCAATAGACACAAAGACATACTTAAGTTTTCAAATTTAGATTTNTAGGTGAGTGTGAACTGAGGGAGGCGTCTCCTGGTGAAAGGTGGCAGGGAGCCCGAGGGGAAGAGCACAGAGGGGTCTGCAGCCCACGGTCGTGTGGGACCTTCTTAGCGGGGCTGGGCTGGAAAAGCAGGACAAGAGCTAGACTGGGCAGGAGGAAGACTGGCTCCATGCCCCTCACATGCCCTTGGCCGGGGGGATTGGGGTCCTGGGGTCTGTGTCTTGGCACACAGTGTGGAGAGTTGGGGTGTGGGCCTTACGTTGAGGTACTCCACAGGCTTGGTGACGTTGAACTTGTCCATGGTGGTGATGATGATGGCCGGGGTGGTGAGGAAGAAGAGCAGGATGAAGAGGACGACATTGATGACCAGGCAGCGGAGCCACCAGATGAAGCCGCGGATGGAGAGGTGCTCCCTGGGAGGGTGGAGGCGTCGCTTTGGGGCCGGATGCCTGACTTGACCCCAGAGACACCTAGGACCTCCGTCTCCTCCCGTGCCCCACTGTGGGCCCTATTGGCCCCATGGAACCACCCCAAGCCATCGTCCTTTGCTCACCAGTAGATGTTCTGGGGGTCGGGGGCGTAGGACACGGTCCAGTTGGAGATGTGTAGGGACTCGCTGCAGGACGAGGAGCGAGGTTCCCCGCGGCACGTGCAGCCCTGGCACTTACACACGTTGAAGTCCTTCAGGATGCTGGGGGAGGGGGCACGGTTACCAAGGACCCAGAGCCCCAGCCGGCCCTCGGGGCTGGGGCAGGTGGGCGGGTCTCACATGGCCGTGATGGTCTCGTTGTGGAAGGTGACGAAGGCCATGCCGAGCGGCTTCTCGTTCACTTTCTCCTTCTCCCGCTTGTAATCCTCCTTCAGCTTCTGCTCCAGCTTCGTGTAGTACTCGATGGCCTCCACCTGCCAGGACGGACGGGTGAGGTGGGGCCTCAGTCAAGCCGCCGGTCCCCTCCCTTCACCCAGAGGCCCCGCCCAGAGCCGACTGCAGCCTGGGCTCAGCCTTAAGCTCTCTGTTCACTGGCTTCTAGATGTGTATAAGAGACAGGTCTGCAGCCAAAGCATCTACCCGATTTGGGGGGGGGGCTAAGGATCCCTTGGATGTGGTCCCCCCAGAGGCTGTCATAGTGGAGAGGGCCTTAGTCATCGCCTCGGTAAGGGCTTCAGTCTGAGCCTGAAGGGCAGTTGAAATAGTCTGGGTGTGATGGCTCTGTGTCCCTATTCTTTTGGTGGCTATAATCCATCTCTCCATAGAGTGGTCTTTTTGTCCTGTTGAAACCAACTTTTGGTCTGAGTTCATCCCTTCCCAGACTAATAGCTTAACAAATTGATCTCTCAGAGGCCCCGGAGGGAATCTTCTCTGTATACTCTTTTCCACACGATCTATGAAGGTGGAGAGGTCTTCATTATTTTTTTGTGTGATGCCCAATATAGGGGGCTCACTGGGGCCCTCCACAAGCTTTTTCCAGGCAGCCAGGCATATGGCTCATACCTGATCGGTATAAGGAGCGAGGATGATGGCCTGTTGAGGTCCCATACTCCATTGATCTGCCATCCCTGACAACATCCCGAAAGTCACTGGGATAGCGGGGTCAGCAGCTTGATTTCTTTCTACCTGAGCATAACACTCTTCCTTGAAAAAGGCACACCATTTGATATAGGTGTTACTGGGAAGTACTGCCTTATATAGTATCTTCCAGTCCTGGGTAGTACAAGGTTGATGAGCCAGGCCCTGGAGAATAGTTTCTGCCCACGGGGAGTTTGGGCCATCCTCTGCCACTGCCTTTTTAAGCTCTTTTAAATCATTGGCCTCCCAGGGGTACCAGGCTGCTGGCCTATTCCCCCCCAGGTTGACATTTATAGGAAAGGCTTGAGTCAGCCTGGTAAAGGGCAGCGGGGATTCCAAAGGGTCCCTGGGGCAGGTTCTCCCTCTCCAAGGTGGCCTCATTGTCTCTCCCACCCAAGGTGTTCCCAAAACTTCCTCAAATGGGGAAGGCAGGGAGGGGTACAGGTCTCTCCCCTGGGCTCCCGGTCCGGAGGCAAAGGGATCTCTATTCTCTTATGCCTGTTTATCATCCCCAAAAGGCTCCCATGGCCCACTACTCGCTCTACATTCTTTATTCCCTACAGTCTCTTTCTCTATATTCTGGTCTGACAAGACTCGTTCCTTGTCAAAACTTTCCCATTGTTTTACTGACTTTGAATTTGGGACACTCGTATGAGTGACATGCTCCTTGCTCCGTAAAAAGCAGAGCTTGAGGGCCGAAATGATCAGACAGAACCCTAAGGGGGTTCCTCACCATATCGAGCCTCTCGCAGTCTAGAAAGGGTTTGCACTCGATCCCATGTGTCCCAAGAAAACAGACTGGCTGAAGCAACCCAGGGGGCCAACCGTACAGTGGTCCCCCAGACCTTAATGGCCTGAGCATCAGAAATCTCAAATCCCCTGCTTATGAGTATATATCTCAGCGCCTTCAGTGCAGGCTCATCAGATTTGCTGATGCTATTTCCCACACTATCCAGAGAGAATAGAAAGAAAAGTCACCGAGGACAACCACCAAAAATCCTACCAGGAGTGGTGGCGGCCAGAAATTTGGGCCTATGGTGTGCTTTTGGAACTGTTTATGTGCCTGTGTCATTGCACGGAAGTTTTCTTGCTGGGGGCGGGCACCCTAGAGGTTTCTAGCCCGTTCCGTGATGCCCTTATCCTGTCACAAGAGTCTTCAAATGGCATGCGCCCTAATGGCCTTTAAGTGCCTGACCCGTGCCCACAGGGAAGATTCTAGGCCTCGTCCTCAGTTAAGAAAGATTAAAGGGGAGTTTCACATGGTCAGCTCTAGTTACTGAGGCTTACCTGTTGTGGGGCCTTCAAAGTCTGCCAGAGAGTGGCCCTAGCCAGGACTTATCAGTTGACTCCACAACCGTTCACCTCTTCATTGAAACTCCAGAAAAAAAAAAAAAATGAAGGACAGATCAGAAAAGAAGAGGAGAAGGAAAATAAGAGAGTTTTGACACTTCCCTCATAAAGGAGGGGGACCCACCTCCATCTGTCCGCTACACGCCCCACGTTAGGCACCAGATTCTGCTGGGGGGCGCTCCTCAGACAGAGTGGAGGCAATGGAACTTCCCTCAGCAAAGCCGAGGGGTCCCGAGGAGAGGTGAGCCTGCTGTCTGCCAACCCAGCCCCTTGGCCAGCTAGGGGCAATCAGACGAGACAGGGGTTCCCTCGAAACAGGTCCACTTTATTGCTGCAAACTCCCAGCCTATATAGGCAAGCAGGGGGTGGTTTAGGAGGGACTTTCCATAGTTGCACCAATCACATTAAAGGTCAAATCATTATGTGCAATCAGTTGCACCAATCATGTTAAAGGTCAAATCCTCATGTGCATGNGGGGGGGGGGCTAAGGATCCCTTGGATGTGGTCCCCCCAGAGGCTGTCATAGTGGAGAGGGCCTTCGTCATCGCCTCGGTAAGGGCTTCAGTCTGAGCCTGAAGGGCAGTTGAAATAGTCTGGGTGTGATGGCTCTGTGTCCCTATTCTTTTGGTGGCTATAATCCATCTCTCCATAGAGTGGTCTTTTTGTCCTGTTGAAACCAACTTTTGGTCTGAGTTCATCCCTTCCCAGACTAATAGCTTAACAAATTGATCTCTCAGAGGCCCCGGAGGGAATCTTCTCTGTATACTCTTTTCCACACGATCTATGAAGGTGGAGAGGTCTTCATTATTTTTTTGTGTGATGCCCAATATAGGGGGCTCACTGGGGCCCTCCACAAGCTTTTTCCAGGCAGCCAGGCATATGGCTCATACCTGATCGGTATAAGGAGCGAGGATGATGGCCTGTTGAGGTCCCATACTCCATTGATCTGCCATCCCTGACAACATCCCGAAAGTCACTGGGATAGCGGGGTCAGCAGCTTGATTTCTTTCTACCTGAGCATAACACTCTTCCTTGAAAAAGGCACACCATTTGATATAGGTGTTACTGGGAAGTACTGCCTTATATAGTATCTTCCAGTCCTGGGTAGTACAAGGTTGATGAGCCAGGCCCTGGAGAATAGTTTCTGCCCACGGGGAGTTTGGGCCATCCTCTGCCACTGCCTTTTTAAGCTCTTTTAAATCATTGGCCTCCCAGGGGTACCAGGCTGCTGGCCTATTCCCCCCCAGGTTGACATTTATAGGAAAGGCTTGAGTCAGCCTGGTAAAGGGCAGCGGGGATTCCAAAGGGTCCCTGGGGCAGGTTCTCCCTCTCCAAGGTGGCCTCATTGTCTCTCCCACCCAAGGTGTTCCCAAAACTTCCTCAAATGGGGAAGGCAGGGAGGGGTACAGGTCTCTCCCCTGGGCTCCCGGTCCGGAGGCAAAGGGATCTCTATTCTCTTATGCCTGTTTATCATCCCCAAAAGGCTCCCATGGCCCACTACTCGCTCTACATTCTTTATTCCCTACAGTCTCTTTCTCTATATTCTGGTCTGACAAGACTCGTTCCTTGTCAAAACTTTCCCATTGTTTTACTGACTTTGAATTTGGGACACTCGTATGAGTGACATGCTCCTTGCTCCGTAAAAAGCAGAGCTTGAGGGCCGAAATGATCAGACAGAACCCTAAGGGGGTTCCTCACCATATCGAGCCTCTCGCAGTCTAAAAAGGGTTTGCACTCGATCCCATGTGTCCCAAGAAAACAGACTGGCTGAAGCAACCCAGGGGGCCAACCGTACAGTGGTCCCCCAGACCTTAATGGCCTGAGCATCAGAAATCTCAAATCCCCTGCTTATGAGTATATATCTCAGCGCCTTCAGTGCAGGCTCATCAGATTTGCTGATGCTATTTCCCACACTATCCAGAGAGAATAGAAAGAAAAGTCACCGAGGACAACCACCAAAAATCCTACCAGGAGTGGTGGCGGCCAGAAATTTGGGCCTATGGTGTGCTTTTGGAACTGTTTATGTGCCTGTGTCATTGCACGGAAGTTTTCTTGCTGGGGGCGGGCACCCTAGAGGTTTCTAGCCCGTTCCGTGATGCCCTTATCCTGTCACAAGAGTCCTCAAATGGCATGCGCCCTAATGGCCTTTAAGTGCCTGACCCGTGCCCACAGGGAAGATTCTAGGCCTCGTCCTCAGTTAAGAAAGATTAAAGGGGAGTTTCACATGGTCAGCTCTAGTTACTGAGGCTTACCTGTTGTGGGGCCTTCAAAGTCTGCCAGAGAGTGGCCCTAGCCAGGACTTATCAGTTGACTCCACAACCGTTCACCTCTTCATTGAAACTCCAGAAAAAAAAAAAAAATGAAGGACAGATCAGAAAAGAAGAGGAGAAGGAAAATAAGAGAGTTTTGACACTTCCCTCATAAAGGAGGGGGACCCACCTCCATCTGTCCGCTACACGCCCCACGTTAGGCACCAGATTCTGCTGGGGGGCGCTCCTCAGACAGAGTGGAGGCAATGGAACTTCCCTCAGCAAAGCCGAGGGGTCCCGAGGAGAGGTGAGCCTGCTGTCTGCCAACCCAGCCCCTTGGCCAGCTAGGGGCAATCAGACGAGACAGGGGTTCCCTCGAAACAGGTCCACTTTATTGCTGCAAACTCCCAGCCTATATAGGCAAGCAGGGGGTGGTTTAGGAGGGACTTTCCATAGTTGCACCAATCACATTAAAGGTCAAATCATTATGTGCAATCAGTTGCACCAATCATGTTAAAGGTCAAATCCTCATGTGCATGGAAATCAAGAGAGCTAATCAAAAACTTACAAACACAGACCCCGCCCCTATCGCTTCCTCCAGGCCTCATCTTAGTTTTCAACTGTTTCCAACTGTCAAGCTAGCCCCTGTTTTTTTTCCTCAGAGGTTTCCCATTTAGGGCCTCACAAAGAGGAGCCCCTTTTTCGCCTGCTGAGCTCCAGATGAGGGGCCCTTTCCCTGCTCCATCGGGAAAGGTTTGGCGGTGTTCCCCTCGCAACCCAAGAGGAGGTGCTGGCACCTGGAAAGTCGGGAAGAGTCTCACAGATTGGGCCACCATTCCCCAAGAACCCCAAATGCCTCGTCCACTTCAGATGAACCTGACTGCCCTGCACTGCCTCGACTGTAACCCCAAGGCTCAACAGCACACTGGCACCTGTGACAGCCCTAGGGTACCTCGAGGGCAAGCCATAGATCCCTGTATCCGCTCGACAGGGACCCAGACACTGTTACTGCAGTTGGGAAGGAAAGAGGCCGTGCACGTCTCCAGTCGAGACGAGACCTGACTCCCCTCTACGGGCTCCAGGGGAATGCCAATACAAATGTCAACACGGGCGAGGCAATCTCAGGCTGCAGCCTCAGCACCAGAAGGGGATCGAGGACTTGGAGCCTCCTGGGGAGGAATCCCAAGATGTGCCTCGCCCCTCGCACAGAGACTGGCCTATCCTTGGGCCACAGGGGTGGATCCCTGTGGTCCCCGTCATAATTCGAGAGGACCCCGCCGCAACTTGAGAAAAACCAAAAGCTTCACCCTTGCAGGTGGAGTGAGACCCTTGTCCACTGTGGCGTCCCAGGGGAAATCACCCTTTCCCTCTTGGACCTCGAAAGGCTCCTTCATACTCTTGTTGTGAACAAGGAAGTTCCCCGCCCCAACCGTCCTCACTCGTGAAGAACCCCGAGGGTCCTGATGTGACTCAAGAGAAGCCCCTTTATTTCCTGCTGATCTCCAGATGAGGTGCCCTTTCCCTGCTCCATCCTGAAAGGTTTTCAGGTGCTCTCTGTGGATCCGAAGAATTGGCCTCGCATCACGAGAGTTGGGAGGAGCCTCAGGTGTCCGACCACCACACCCCAAGATCCCCAAATGCCTCGTCCACTGCAGATGAACCTGACTGCCTGCAATGTCTCCATTGTCACCCTGAGGCTCGACTGCTGATACATTGGAATGTGTGATAGCCCTGGGTACCTAGAGTGCCAGCCACAGATCGCTTTGTCCATTCGACAGAGAGCTGGACACAGCTACTGCACCCTGGAGTAAAGCCCAGCCCTGTACGTCTATGGGCGAGACAAGGCCTGACTATCATGAGGGTGCTCCAGTGGCACCCCACGACCTACATAGTGAGGAAAGTTCAGGCTCTGGACTCAGGACCAGAATGGAACTGAGAACTTGGCTCCACTGGGGAAGAATCCTCAGATGTGCCTCGCCCCTGGGACTGAGACTGGCTTCTCCTGGGGACACAGGGGTGGGTCCCTGGGGCCCCGTGCTAACTTGAGATGAAATCTCCGCAACTCGAAAAAAACCAGACACTTACCTGCAGGCTTATAGAGGGCTTTGTCCATTCGGCATCTCAGGGGAAGTTACCCTTGCCTTCTTGGAACTTGAAAGGCCGCTTCACAACCGTGCTGTGAACCAAGAAGTTCCTCGACCCACCCGTCCCCACTCGAGAGGAATCCCGAGGATCCTGACAAGACTCAAGAGGAACCCCCTTTTCCCCGGCTGAGCTCCAGATAAGGGGCCCTTTACCTGCTCTATCAGGAAAGTTTTCCAGCGCTCCTCTCACAACCCAAGAGGTGACCTCGCATCAGGAGAGTCGGGAGGAGCCTCAGGTGTCCGATCACCACCCTGCAAGATCCCCAAATGCCTCGTCCACTCCAGATGAACATGACTGCCCTGCACTGTCTGTACTGTTACCCCGAGGTTTGACTCCCAACACACTGGCACGTCAGACAGCCCTGGAGTACCTCAATGGCAAGCCACAGATC
The DNA here is from genome assembly GCA_006410735.1 of Raphicerus campestris. Classification (NCBI taxonomy): domain Eukaryota; kingdom Metazoa; phylum Chordata; class Mammalia; order Artiodactyla; family Bovidae; genus Raphicerus; species Raphicerus campestris. The sequence continues at coordinate 42,641 of SJYW01033699.1, forward strand.
CCTGTGTCCGCTTTATGGGGAGCCGGGCACTGCCGCTGCAGTTGGGGAAGAAAGAGGCCGTGCAAGTCTCCAGGCGAGAAGAGGCCTGACAGCCCTGTGGGAGCTCCAGAGTAACCTCAAGACCTATGAAAGGATGAGCGAGGAAATCTCAGGCTCCGACCTCAGCACCAGACGAGGACTGAGGACCCAGCGATGACAGGGGAGGAATTCCAAGAGGTGCCTCGCAACTCGCACTGAGAATGGCCCCTTCTGAGGACACAGGGGCCGGGGCCTGGGGTCCCTGTCAAAACTCGAGAGGACCCCGCCGCAACTCGAGAAAAACCGGAAGCTTCTCCCCTGCAGGCGTGGTGTGGCCCTTGTCCACAAAATCTCAGGGGAATTCACCCCGTCCCTCGTGGACCTTGACAGGCCCCTTTACACCCTTTCTGTGACCCAAGAAATTCCCCGCCCCACCCGTTCCCACTCGAGAGAAACCTCAGGGTTCCCGCCATGACTCAAGAGGAGACCTGTTTTCCCCTGCTGAGCTCCAGATGAGGGTCCCTTTCCCTGCTCCGTCTGGAAAGGTTTTGCGGTGTTCCCCTTGCATCCCAAGAAGAGGTGCTGGCACTTGGAAAGTCAGGAGGAGTCTCCTAGATTGGGCCACCATTCCCCAAGACCCTCAAATGCCTTGTCCACTTCAGATGAACCTGACTGCCCTGCACTGCCTCGACTGTAACCCCGAGGCTCGACTCCGGCACACTGGCACGAGTGACAGCTCTCCGGTATCTCGAGCACAAGCCATAGATCCCTGTATACGCTTGAAAGGGACCCGGACACTGTTATTGCAGTTGGGATGGAAAGCGGCCGTGCATGTCTCCAGTCGAGTCGAGGCCTGACTCCCCTCTGCAGGCTTCAGGGGAAGCCCAATACATATGTCAGAATGGGCTAGGCAATCTCCGGCTGTAGCCTCAGCACCAGAAGGGGACTGAGGACTTGGCGCCACCTGGGAGGAATCCCCAGAAATGCCTCGCCCTTCGCACTGAGACTGGCCTATCCTGGAGCCACAGGGGTGAATCCCTGTGGTCCCCATCATAACTCGAGAGGACCCCGCTGCAACTCAAGGAAAACAAGAAGCTTCACCCTTGCCGGCNTGAGACTGGCCTATCCTGGAGCCACAGGGGTGAATCCCTGTGGTCCCCATCATAACTCGAGAGGACCCCGCTGCAACTCAAGGAAAACAAGAAGCTTCACCCTTGCCGGCGGAGTAAGGCCCTTGTCCGCTGCGGCGTCCAAGGGGAAATCACCTGTTCCCTCTTGGACCTCGAAATGCTTTTTCACACCCTTGATGTGACCCAAGAAGTTCCCCGCCCCACATGTCCCCACTTGAGAGGACCACCGAGGTTCCCCCCGCGACTCAAGAGGAGCTCCATTTTCCCATGCTCAGCTCCAGCTGAGGGGCCCTTTCCCTGCTCCATCAGGAAAGGGTTCCCGGCTCTCCACTCTCATCCCGAGAGGAGGCACTCAAACCATGCGAGTCCAGATAAGCCTCAGGCGTCAGGTCACATTTCCACATGACCCCCAAATACCTAGTTCACTCCACATGAATCTGACTGTCCTGCACTGCCTCGAATGTCACCTCGAGGCTCGACTCCAGCACACTGGCACATGTGATAGCCCTGGGATACCTCGAGGTCAAGCCACTGATCCCTGTATCCGCACGACAGAGACCCAGACACTGTTGCTGCAGTTTGTGAGGAAAGCGAATGTGTACGTCCCCAGGCGAGACGTGGCCTGACTCCCCTATGGGGGCTCCAGGGGAACCTCAAGACCTCTGTCAGCATGGGCGAGGCAAGCACAGGCTCCAGCCTCAGCACCAGACGAGGACTGAGGAACCGACTATGTATCCCGAGGAATCCCAGAGTTGTCTAGCAACTCACATGGAGACTCGCCTCTCCTGAGGCCAGAGGGGCGGGTCCCTGGGGTCCCGTCGTAACTCGAGAGGACCCTGCCACAATATGAGAAAAACCAGAAGCTTCTCCCCTGCAGGGAGGGTGAGTTTCTCGTCTGCTGCAACATCTCGGGGGAAATCACCTCTTCCCTCTTGGACCTTGAAAGGCTAATTCCTACCCTTGTTGTGACCTAAGAAGTTCCCTGCTCCAACTGTCCCCACTCGAGAAGAACCCCGAGGGTCTCGCCGTGACTCAAGAGGAGGCCCGTTTTCCCCTGCTGAATGCCAGATGAATAGCCCTTTCCCTGCTCCATTGGTAAAGGTTTCGCAGTATTCCCATCATATCTCAAGAGGAGGTACTCACACCTGGAAATCGGGAGGAGTCTCACAGGTTGGGCCACCATTCCCCAAGATCCCCAAATGCCTCGTCCACTTCAGATGAACCTGACTGCCCAGCACTGCCTCGACTGTAACCGCGAGGCTCGACTCCAGCACACGGGCACGTGTGACAGCCCTAGGATACCTCGAGAGCAAGCGATAGATACCTGTATCCGCTCGACAGGGACCCGGACACTGTTACTGCAGTTGGGAAGGAAAAGGGTCGTGCATGTCTCCAGGCGAGAAGAGGCCTGACTCCCCTCTGCGGGCTCCAGGGGAAGCCCAATACAAATGTCAGAACGGGTGACGCAATCTCAGGCTGCAGCCTCAGCACCAGAAAGGGACTGAGGACTTGGTGCCACTGGGGAGGAATCCCCAGATGTGCCTCGCCCCTCGCACGGAGACTGGCCTATCCTGAGGCCACAGGGGCAGATCCCTGTGGTCTCCGTTGTAACTCGAGAAGGCGCGACCGCAACTCAAGAAAACCCAGAAGCTTCACCCTTCCAGGCAGAGTGAGGCCCTTGTCCGCTGCGGCGTCCAGGGGGATACCACTCTCTTGGATCTCAAAATGCTCTTTCACACCCTTGCTGTGACCCAAGAAGTTCCTCGCCCCACACGTCCCCCCTCGAAAGGACCACCGAGGGTCCCACCACGACTCAAGAGGAGCTCCATTTTCCCATGCTCAGCTCCAGATGAGGGTCCCTTTCCCTGCTCCATCAGGAAAGGGTTCCTGGCTCTCCCCTCGCATGCCAAGTGGACGTACTCACACCAGGAGAGTGCAGAGAAGCCTCAGGCGTCGGGTCACATTTCCGCAAGACCCATAAATGCCTAGTATACTCCAGATGATTCTGACTGTCCTGTGCTGCCTCAACTGTCACCGCAAGGCTCGACTCTGGCACACTGGCACGTGTGATAGCCCTGGGGTACCTCGCGGTCAAGCCACTGTCCCTGCATCCTCTTGACAATGACCCGTACACTGTTGCTGCAGTTTGGGAGGAAAGTGGCTGTGCACGTCCCCAGGCTAGACAAGGCCTGACTTCCCTATGGGGGCACAAGGGGAACCCCAAGACCTATGTCAGCATGGGCGAGGCAAGCACAGGGTCTGGCCTCAACACCAGATGAGGACTGAGAATCCGGCGATGTCTCAGGAGGATTCCCCACAGATGCCTCACAACTCGCATGGAGACTGGCCTCTTCAGACGCCAAAGGGACGGGTCCCTGGGGTTCCTGTCGTAACTTGAGAAGACTCTGCCACATCTCGAGAAAAACCAGAAGCTTCTCCCCTCCAGGGAGAGTCAGTCCCTTGTCATCTGCAGCATCTCGAGGGAAATCACCCGTTTCCTCTTGGACCTAGAAAGCCTCCTTCATACCCTTGTTGTGACCCAGGAAGTTCCCCGCCCCAACCGTCCCCAATTGAGACAAACCCCAAGGGGCCCGACGCGACTCAAGAGGAGCCCTGTTTTTCCCTGCTGAGCTCCAGATGAGGGGCCATTTCCCTGCTCCATCGGGAAAGGTTTTCCGGAGCTCTTCTCACATCCCAAGAGGTGGCCTCGCATCAGGAGAGTCGGGAGGAGTCTCAGGTGACGGACCACCTCTCCCCAAGATCCCCAAATGCCTCCTCCACTCCAGATGAACATGACTGCAATACACTGTCTCGTTTGTCACACTGAGGCTCGACTCCCTACACACTGCCACGTGAGACAGCACTGGAGTACCTCTATGGCAAGCCACAGATTCCTGTGTCTGCTTGATGTGTAGCCAGACACTGCCACTGCAGTTGGGGAAGAAAGAGGCCGTGCTAGTCTCCAGGCGAGAAGAGGCCTGACTTCCCTGTGGGGGCTCCAGTGTAACCTCAAGACCTATGAAAGCATGAGCGAGGAAACCTTAGGTTCCGACCTCAGCACCAGACGAGGATTGCGGACCCTGTGATGACTGGGGAGGAATCCCCAGAGGTGTCTCACAACTCTCAATGAGAATGGCCTCTCCTGAGGATACAGGGGCAGGTCCCTGGGGTCCCCATCGTAACTCGAGAGGACACCACCGCAACTCAGGAAAAACTGGAAGCTTCTCCCTGCAGGCGTGGTGTGGCCCTTGTCTGCAACATCTCAGGGAAATTCACCCTGTCCCCCATGGATCTCGAAAGGCTCCTTCACACCCTTGCTGTGACCCCAGAAGTTCCCCGCCCCACCCATCCCCAATCGAGAGGAACCCCAAGGTTTCCACCAAGTCTCAAGAGGAGGCCCGTTTTCCGCGACTGAGCCCCAGATGAGGTGCCATTTCTCTGCTCCATCAGGAAAGGTTTTGCGGTGTTCCCATCGCATCCCAAGAGGAGGTGATCACACCTGGAAAGTCGGGAGGAGTCTCCCAGGTTGGGCCACCATTTCCCAAGACCCCCAAATGCCTCGTCTAATTCAGATGAAACTGACTGCCCTACACTGCCTCGACCATAGCACCAAGGCTCGACTAAGACACACTGTCACGTATGACAGCCCTAGGGTACCACGAGAGCAAGCCATAGATCTCTGTATCCGCTGGAACAGGGATCAGGACACTGTTACTGCAGTTGGGAAGGAAAGCGGCCCTGCACATCTCCAGTCGAGACGAGGCCTGACTTCCCTCTGTGGGCTTCAGGGGAAGCCCAATACAAATGTCAGCCTGGTCGAGGCAATCTCAGGCTGCAGCCTCAGCAGCAGAAGGGGTCGGGTCACATTTAGGCAAGACCTCCAAATGCCTAGTCTACTCCAGATGAATCTGACTGTTCTGCACTGCCTCGAATGTCACCCCAAGGCTCGACTCCGGCACATTGGTACGTGTGATAGCCCTGGGGTACCTCGAGGTCAACCCACTGATCCCTGTATTCACTCAACAGGGACCCGGACATTGTTGCTGCAGTTGGGGAGGAAAGCAGCTGTTCATGTCCCCAGGCGAGACGATTCCTGACTCCCCTATGGGAGCTCCAGGGGAACCCCAAGACCTATGTCAGCATGGGCGAGGCAATCACAGGCTCCGGCCTCAGCACCAGACAAGGACTGAGGCACCGGCGATGTCTCGGGAGGAATCCTCACAAGTACCTCGCAACTCGGATGGAGACTGGCCTCTCCTGAGGCCACAGCGGAGGGTCCCTGGGGTCCTCTTCTTAACTCGAAAGGACTCCACCGCAACTCGGAAAAAACAAAAGCTTCTCCCCTGCAGGGAGGGTGAGTCCCTTGTCCGCTGCAGCATCTCAGGGCACATCACCCTTTCCCTCTTCAACCTCGAAAGTCTCCTTCACAACCTTGTTGTGACCTAAAAAGTTCCCTGCGCCAACCGTCCCCACTCAAGCGGATCCAAGAGGGACCCACCACGACTCAAGAGGAGCCCCGTTTTCCCCTGCTGAGCTCCAGAAGAGGGGCCCTTTCCATGCTCCATCGGGAAAGATTTTCCGGCGCTCCCCTCATATCCCAAAGGTGGCCTAGGATCAGGAGAGCCGGGAGGAGCCTCAGGCGTCCGACCAGACCATCACTCCCCAAGATACCCAAATGCCTAGTCCACTCCAGATGAATCTCACTGTACTGCACTGCCTCGACTGTCACCCCGAGGCTCGACTCTGGCATACTGGCACATGTGATAACCCTGGGGTACATCGATGTCAATCCACTGATTACTGTATCCGCTCGACAGGGACCCAGACACTTTTGCTGCAGTTGGGGAGGAAAGTGGCTGTGCACGTCCCCAGGCGAGACAAGGCCTGATTCCCCTATGGGGCTCCAGGGGAACCCCAAGACCTATGTCACCATGGGCTAGGCAAACACAGGCTCTGGCCTCAGCACCAGACCAGGAATGAGGACACGGCGAGGTCTCTGGAGGAATCCCCACAGGTGCCTGGCAAATCGCATGGAGACTGGACTCTCCTGAGGCCACAGGGTCGGGTCCCTGGGGTCCCCATCATAACTCGAGAGGAACCCACCGCAACTCGAGAAAAACTAGAACCTTCTCCCCTGTAGGGAGGGTGAGTTCCTTGTCCGCTGCAGCATCTTGGGGGAAATCATTCCTTCCCTCTTGAAACTAGAAAGGCTCCTTGATTCCCTTGTTTTGACCTAGGAAGTTCCCCTCCAAAACCGTCCCCATTCGAGAGGAACCCCGAGAGTCACGCCACACTCAAGAGGAGCTCAGTTTTACCCTGCTGAGCTCCAGAATAGGGGCCTTTTCCCTGCTCCATCGGGAAAGTTTTCCCGGCTCCCCCCTCACATCTCAAGAGGAGGCACTCACACCAGGCGAGTCCAGAAAGGCCTCAGGCGTCAGGTCACATTTCTGCAAGACCCCCAAATGCCTAGTCCACTCCAGATGAATCTGACTGTCCTTCACTGCCTCGATTGTCACCCTGAGGCTCGACTTCGGCACACTGGCACGTGTGATATCCCGGGGGTACCTCGAGGTCAAGCCTCTGCTCCCTGTGTCTGTTCGACAGGGACCCGGACACTGTTGCCGCAGTTGGGGAGGAAAGCGGCTGTGCACGTCTCCAGGCAAGACAAGGCCTAACTCACCTATGGGGGCTCCAGGGTAACCCCAAGACTTATGTGAGCAAGGGCAAGGCAAGCACAGGCTCCGGCCTCAGCACCAGAGGAGGACTGAGGACCCTGCGAGGTCTCAGGAGAAATCCCCATAGGTGCCTCGCAACTCGCATGGAGACTGGCCTCCCCTGAGGCCACATCGGCGGGTCCCTGGGGTCCCTGTCATAACTTGAGAGGATGTCGCTGCAAGTCGAGAAAAACCAGAAACTTCTCCTCTGCAGGCAGGGTGAAACCCTTGTCCACTGCATCATCTTCGGGGAAAACACCCCTTCCCACTTGGACCTCGAAAGGCTCCTTCAAACCCTATTTGTGACCTAGGAGTATCCCAACCCAACCATCCCCTCTCGAGAGGAAAACTAAAGGTCACGCTGCGACTCAAGAGGAGCCCCGTTTTCCCCTGCTGAGCTCCAAATGAGGGACACATTCCCTGCTCCATCTGGAAAGGTTTTCCGGCGCTCCCTTCCCATGCCAAGAGGTGGCCTCGAATCAGGAGTGTCGGAAGGAGCCTCAGGTGTCCGACCACCACTTCCCAAGGTCCCCAAATGCCTCGTCCACTCCAGATGAACATGACTGCCCTGCACTGTCTCGGCTGTCACTCCGAGGCTTGACTCCCTACACACTGGCACGTAAGACAGCCCTGGAGTACCTTGATGGCAAGCCACAAATCCCTGTGTCCGCTTTGTGGGGAGCCAGACACTGACACAGCAGTTTGGGAAGAAACAGGCCATGCAAATCTCCAGGCAAGAAGATGCCTGACTCCGCTGTAGGGGCTCCAGATTATCCTCAAGACCTAGGAAAGCATGAGCCAGGAAATTTCAGGCTCGACCTCAGCACCTGACCAGGACTGAGGTCCCGGCGATGACTGGGGAGGATTCCCCAGAGGCGCCTCGCAACTCCCACTGAGAATGGCCTCTCCTGAGGATACAGGGTCGGGTCCCTGGGATCCCCGTCATAACTCGAGAGGACCCTGCTGCAACTCGAGAAAAATTGGAAGCTTTTCCCCTGCAGGCGTGTTGTGGCCCCTGTATGCAACAGCATCTCATTGGAATTCAACCCGTCCCCCGTGGACCTCCAAAGGCTCTTTCACACCCTTGCTGTGCCCCACCCGTCCTCACTCGAGAGGAACCCAAAGGGTCCTGACTAGACTCAAGAGGAGCCCCGTTTTCCCCTGCTGAGCTTCAGATGAGGGGCCCTTTCCCTGATCCGTTGGGAAAGGTTTCGCGGTGTTCCCGTCGCATCCCAAGAGGAGGTGCTGGCACCTGGAAAGTCGGGAGGAGTCTCACAGGTTGGGCCACCATTCCCCAAAACGCCCAAATGATTTGTCCAGTTCAGATGAATCTGACTGCCCTGCACTGTCTCGACTGGAACCCCAAGGCTCGACTCTGGCACACTGGCACATGTGACTGCCCTAGGGTACCTCGAGTGCAGCACATAGATCCCTGTATCCACTTGGCAGGGACACGGACACTGTTACTGCAGTTGGGAAGCAAAGCGACCATGCACATCTCCTGTCGAGACGAGGCCTGACTCCTTTCTGCAGTCTCCAGGGGAAGGCCACTACAAATGTCAGCAGGGGCGAGGCAATCTCAGGCTGCAGCCTCAGCACCAGGACTTGGCGCCACTGGGGAGGAATCCCCAGATGTGCCTCGCTGTTCACTCAGAGACTGGCCTATCCTGGGGCCACAAGGGTGGATCCCTGTGTTCCCCGTCGTATCTGGAGGGGACCCCACCGCAATTTGAGAAAAACCACAGGTTTACCCTTGTAGGCGGAATGAGGCCCTTGAAGGCTGTGGCGTCCCAGGGGAAATCACCCATTCATTCTTGGACCTCAAAATGCTCTTTCACACCCTTACTGTGACCCAAGAAGTTCCCCGCCCCACACGTCCCCACTCAAGAGGACAGCTGAGGGTCCCAACGTGACTCAAGAGGAGCTCCATTTTCCCATGCTCAGATCCAGATGAGGGGCCCTTTCCCTGCTCCATCGGGAAAGGTTTTCCAGCACTCCCCTCGCATCCCAAGAGGTGACCTCACATCAGGAGAGTCGGGAGGAGCCTCAGGTGTCCGACCACCACTCCCCAAGATCCACAAATTCCTCCTCCACTTCAGATAAACATGACTGTCCTGCACTGTCTTGAATGTCATCCCGAGGCTCGACTTGGAACACACTGGCACTTGAGACAGCCCCAGAGTACCTCAATATCAAGCCACAGATCCCTGTGTCCGCTTACGGGGAGCCGGGCACTGCCACTGTAGTTGGGGAGGAAAGTGCCCTTGCTCGTCTCCAGTCGAGACGAGGCCTGACTCCCCTCTGGGGGCTCCAGGGGAAGGACAATAAAAATATCAAAACGGGCGTGCCAATCTCAGGCTGCAGTCTCACCACCAGAAGGGGACTGAGGGCCTGTCGCCACTGGGGAGGAATCCCCAGATGTGCCTCGCCCCTCGCACGGAGACTGGCCTATCCTGAGGCCACAGGGGCGTATCCCTGTGGTCCCCTTCGTAACTCGAGAGGACCCCACCTCAACTCGAGAAAAACCAGAAGCTTCTCCTCTGCAGGCGTGGTGTGTCCCTTGTCTGCAACGGCATCTCAGGGGAATTCACCACATCCCTCGTGAATTTCGAAAGGCTCCTTCACACCCTTGCTGTGACCCACGAAGTTCCCCGCGTCACCCATCCCCAGTTTAGAGGAACCCCAAGGGTCCCGCCAAGATTCAAGAGGAGACCCGTTTTACCCTGCTGAGCTCCAGATGACGGGCCCTCTTCCTGCTCCGTCGAGAAACGTTGTGCGGTGTGCCCCTCACATCCCAAGAGGAGGTGCTGGCACCTGGAAAGTCGGGAGGAGTCTCACAAGTTGGGCCACCATTCCCCAAGACCCCCAAATGCCTCGTCCACTTCAGATGAACCTGACTGCCCTGCACTGCCTCGACTGGAACCCCGACGCTCGACTCCGGCACCCTGGCACGTGTGACAGCCCTAGGGTACCTCGAGCGGAAGCCATGGATCCCTGTATCCGCTCGACAGGGACCCGGACACTGTTACTGCAGTTGGGAAGGAAAGCGGCCCTGCACATCTCCAGTCGAGACGAGGCCTGACTTCCCTCTGTGGGCTTCAGGGGAAGCCCAATACAAATGTCAGCCTGGTCGAGGCAATCTCAGGCTGCAGCCTCAGCAGCAGAAGGGGTCGGGTCACATTTAGGCAAGACCTCCAAATGCCTAGTCTACTCCAGATGAATCTGACTGTTCTGCACTGCCTCGAATGTCACCCCAAGGCTCGACTCCGGCACATTGGTACGTGTGATAGCCCTGGGGTACCTCGAGGTCAACCCACTGATCCCTGTATTCACTCAACAGGGACCCGGACATTGTTGCTGCAGTTGGGGAGGAAAGCAGCTGTTCATGTCCCCAGGCGAGACGATTCCTGACTCCCCTATGGGAGCTCCAGGGGAACCCCAAGACCTATGTCAGCATGGGCGAGGCAATCACAGGCTCCGGCCTCAGCACCAGACAAGGACTGAGGCACCGGCGATGTCTCGGGAGGAATCCTCACAAGTACCTCGCAACTCGGATGGAGACTGGCCTCTCCTGAGGCCACAGCGGAGGGTCCCTGGGGTCCTCTTCTTAACTCGAAAGGACTCCACCGCAACTCGGAAAAAACAAAAGCTTCTCCCCTGCAGGGAGGGTGAGTCCCTTGTCCGCTGCAGCATCTCAGGGCACATCACCCTTTCCCTCTTCAACCTCGAAAGTCTCCTTCACAACCTTGTTGTGACCTAAAAAGTTCCCTGCGCCAACCGTCCCCACTCAAGCGGATCCAAGAGGGACCCACCACGACTCAAGAGGAGCCCCGTTTTCCCCTGCTGAGCTCCAGAAGAGGGGCCCTTTCCATGCTCCATCGGGAAAGATTTTCCGGCGCTCCCCTCATATCCCAAAGGTGGCCTAGGATCAGGAGAGCCGGGAGGAGCCTCAGGCGTCCGACCAGACCATCACTCCCCAAGATACCCAAATGCCTAGTCCACTCCAGATGAATCTCACTGTACTGCACTGCCTCGACTGTCACCCCGAGGCTCGACTCTGGCATACTGGCACATGTGATAACCCTGGGGTACATCGATGTCAATCCACTGATTACTGTATCCGCTCGACAGGGACCCAGACACTTTTGCTGCAGTTGGGGAGGAAAGTGGCTGTGCACGTCCCCAGGCGAGACAAGGCCTGATTCCCCTATGGGGCTCCAGGGGAACCCCAAGACCTATGTCACCATGGGCTAGGCAAACACAGGCTCTGGCCTCAGCACCAGACCAGGAATGAGGACACGGCGAGGTCTCTGGAGGAATCCCCACAGGTGCCTGGCAAATCGCATGGAGACTGGACTCTCCTGAGGCCACAGGGTCGGGTCCCTGGGGTCCCCATCATAACTCGAGAGGAACCCACCGCAACTCGAGAAAAACTAGAACCTTCTCCCCTGTAGGGAGGGTGAGTTCCTTGTCCGCTGCAGCATCTTGGGGGAAATCATTCCTTCCCTCTTGAAACTAGAAAGGCTCCTTGATTCCCTTGTTTTGACCTAGGAAGTTCCCCTCCAAAACCGTCCCCATTCGAGAGGAACCCCGAGAGTCACGCCACACTCAAGAGGAGCTCAGTTTTACCCTGCTGAGCTCCAGAATAGGGGCCTTTTCCCTGCTCCATCGGGAAAGTTTTCCCGGCTCCCCCCTCACATCTCAAGAGGAGGCACTCACACCAGGCGAGTCCAGAAAGGCCTCAGGCGTCAGGTCACATTTCTGCAAGACCCCCAAATGCCTAGTCCACTCCAGATGAATCTGACTGTCCTTCACTGCCTCGATTGTCACCCTGAGGCTCGACTTCGGCACACTGGCACGTGTGATATCCCGGGGGTACCTCGAGGTCAAGCCTCTGCTCCCTGTGTCTGTTCGACAGGGACCCGGACACTGTTGCCGCAGTTGGGGAGGAAAGCGGCTGTGCACGTCTCCAGGCAAGACAAGGCCTAACTCACCTATGGGGGCTCCAGGGTAACCCCAAGACTTATGTGAGCAAGGGCAAGGCAAGCACAGGCTCCGGCCTCAGCACCAGAGGAGGACTGAGGACCCTGCGAGGTCTCAGGAGAAATCCCCATAGGTGCCTCGCAACTCGCATGGAGACTGGCCTCCCCTGAGGCCACATCGGCGGGTCCCTGGGGTCCCTGTCATAACTTGAGAGGATGTCGCTGCAAGTCGAGAAAAACCAGAAACTTCTCCTCTGCAGGCAGGGTGAAACCCTTGTCCACTGCATCATCTTCGGGGAAAACACCCCTTCCCACTTGGACCTCGAAAGGCTCCTTCAAACCCTATTTGTGACCTAGGAGTATCCCAACCCAACCATCCCCTCTCGAGAGGAAAACTAAAGGTCACGCTGCGACTCAAGAGGAGCCCCGTTTTCCCCTGCTGAGCTCCAAATGAGGGACACATTCCCTGCTCCATCTGGAAAGGTTTTCCGGCGCTCCCTTCCCATGCCAAGAGGTGGCCTTGAATCAGGAGTGTCGGAAGGAGCCTCAGGTGTCCGACCACCACTTCCCAAGGTCCCCAAATGCCTCGTCCACTCCAGATGAACATGACTGCCCTGCACTGTCTCGGCTGTCACTCCGAGGCTTGACTCCCTACACACTGGCACGTAAGACAGCCCTGGAGTACCTTGATGGCAAGCCACAAATCCCTGTGTCCGCTTTGTGGGGAGCCAGACACTGACACAGCAGTTTGGGAAGAAACAGGCCATGCAAATCTCCAGGCAAGAAGATGCCTGACTCCGCTGTAGGGGCTCCAGATTATCCTCAAGACCTAGGAAAGCATGAGCCAGGAAATTTCAGGCTCGACCTCAGCACCTGACCAGGACTGAGGTCCCGGCGATGACTGGGGAGGATTCCCCAGAGGCGCCTCGCAACTCCCACTGAGAATGGCCTCTCCTGAGGATACAGGGTCGGGTCCCTGGGATCCCCGTCATAACTCGAGAGGACCCTGCTGCAACTCGAGAAAAATTGGAAGCTTTTCCCCTGCAGGCGTGTTGTGGCCCCTGTATGCAACAGCATCTCATTGGAATTCAACCCGTCCCCCGTGGACCTCCAAAGGCTCTTTCACACCCTTGCTGTGCCCCACCCGTCCTCACTAGAGAGGAACCCAAAGGGTCCTGACTAGACTCAAGAGGAGCCCCGTTTTCCCCTGCTGAGCTTCAGATGAGGGGCCCTTTCCCTGATCCGTTGGGAAAGGTTTCGCGGTGTTCCCGTCGCATCCCAAGAGGAGGTGCTGGCACCTGGAAAGTCGGGAGGAGTCTCACAGGTTGGGCCACCATTCCCCAAAACGCCCAAATGATTTGTCCAGTTCAGATGAATCTGACTGCCCTGCACTGTCTCGACTGGAACCCCAAGGCTCGACTCTGGCACACTGGCACATGTGACTGCCCTAGGGTACCTCGAGTGCAGCACATAGATCCCTGTATCCACTTGGCAGGGACACGGACACTGTTACTGCAGTTGGGAAGCAAAGCGACCATGCACATCTCCTGTCGAGACGAGGCCTGACTCCTTTCTGCAGTCTCCAGGGGAAGGCCACTACAAATGTCAGCAGGGGCGAGGCAATCTCAGGCTGCAGCCTCAGCACCAGGACTTGGCGCCACTGGGGAGGAATCCCCAGATGTGCCTCGCTGTTCACTCAGAGACTGGCCTATCCTGGGGCCACAAGGGTGGATCCCTGTGTTCCCCGTCGTATCTGGAGGGGACCCCACCGCAATTTGAGAAAAACCACAGGTTTACCCTTGTAGGCGGAATGAGGCCCTTGAAGGCTGTGGCGTCCCAGGGGAAATCACCCATTCATTCTTGGACCTCAAAATGCTCTTTCACACCCTTACTGTGACCCAAGAAGTTCCCCGCCCCACACGTCCCCACTCAAGAGGACAGCTGAGGGTCCCAACGTGACTCAAGAGGAGCTCCATTTTCCCATGCTCAGATCCAGATGAGGGGCCCTTTCCCTGCTCCATCGGGAAAGGTTTTCCAGCACTCCCCTCGCATCCCAAGAGGTGACCTCACATCAGGAGAGTCGGGAGGAGCCTCAGGTGTCCGACCACCACTCCCCAAGATCCACAAATTCCTCCTCCACTTCAGATAAACATGACTGTCCTGCACTGTCTTGAATGTCATCCCGAGGCTCGACTTGGAACACACTGGCACTTGAGACAGCCCCAGAGTACCTCGATATCAAGCCACAGATCCCTGTGTCCGCTTACGGGGAGCCGGGCACTGCCACTGTAGTTGGGGAGGAAAGTGCCCTTGCTCGTCTCCAGTCGAGACGAGGCCTGACTCCCCTCTGGGGGCTCCAGGGGAAGGACAATAAAAATATCAAAACGGGCGTGCCAATCTCAGGCTGCAGTCTCACCACCAGAAGGGGACTGAGGGCCTGTCGCCACTGGGGAGGAATCCCCAGATGTGCCTCGCCCCTCGCACGGAGACTGGCCTATCCTGAGGCCACAGGGGCGTATCCCTGTGGTCCCCTTCGTAACTCGAGAGGACCCCACCTCAACTCGAGAAAAACCAGAAGCTTCTCCTCTGCAGGCGTGGTGTGTCCCTTGTCTGCAATGGCATCTCAGGGGAATTCACCACATCCCTCGTGAATTTCGAAAGGCTCCTTCACACCCTTGCTGTGACCCACGAAGTTCCCCGCGTCACCCATCCCCAGTTTAGAGGAACCCCAAGGGTCCCGCCAAGATTCAAGAGGAGACCCGTTTTACCCTGCTGAGCTCCAGATGACGGGCCCTCTTCCTGCTCCGTCGAGAAACGTTGTGCGGTGTGCCCCTCACATCCCAAGAGGAGGTGCTGGCACCTGGAAAGTCGGGAGGAGTCCCACAAGTTGGGCCACCATTCCCCAAGACCCCCAAATGCCTCGTCCACTTCAGATGAACCTGACTGCCCTGCACTGCCTCGACTGGAACCCCGACGCTCGACTCCGGCACCCTGGCACGTGTGACAGCCCTAGGGTACCTCGAGCGGAAGCCATGGATCCCTGTATCCGCTCGACAGGGACCCGGACACTGTTACTGCAGTTGGGAAGGAAAGCGGCCGTGCACGTCTCCAGTCGAGCCGAGGCCTGACTCCCCTGTCCGGGCTCCAGCGGAAGCCCAATACAAATGTCAACAAGAGCGAGGCAATCTCAGGCTGTAACCTCATCACCAGAAGCAGACTGAAGACTTGGCCGCACTGGGGAGGAATCCCCATCTGTGCCTCACCCCTCACACGGAGACTGGCCTATCCTGGGGCCACAGGGGCGGATCCCTGTGATCCCCATCATAACTTGAGAGGACTGTGCTGCAACTCGAGAAGAACCAGAAGCCTCACCCTTGCAGATGGAGAGAGGCCCTTGTCCGCTGTTGCGTCCCGGAGGAAATCACCCGTTCCCTCTTGGACATAAAAATGCTCATTCACTCCATTGCTGTGACCCAAGAAGTTCCCTGCCCCACTCGTCCCCACTCGAGAGGACCAATGAGTGTCCTTCCATGACTCAAGAGGAGCTCCATTTTCCCATGCTCAGCTCCAGATGAGGGGCCCTTGAGCTGATCCATTGGGAAAGTTTTCCCAGCTCCCCGCTCGCCTCCCAAGAGTATGCACTCACAACAGGCGAGTCCAGAGAAGCCTCAGGCGTCGGGTCACATTTCTGCAAGACACCCAAATGCCTAGTCCACTCCAGATGAATCTCACTGTACTGCACTGCCTCGACTGTCACCCCAAGTCTCGACTCTGGTACCCTGGCATGTGTGATAGCCCTGAGGTACCTCGCGTCAAGCCACTGATCCCTGTATCCACTCGACAGGGACCCGGACACTGTTGTTGCATTTAGGAAGGAAAGCGGCTGTGCACATCCCCAGGCGAGAGGAGGCCTGACTTCCCTATGGGGGCTCCAGGCGAACCCCAAGACCTATGTCAGCATGGGCCAGGCAAGCAGAGACTCCGGACTCAGAAACAGACAAGCACTGAGGAAACGGCGACGTCTCGGGAGGTATCTTCACAGGTGGCTCGCAACTCGCATGGTGAGTGGCCTCTCCTGAGCCCATAGAGACGGGTCCCTGGGATCACTGTGATAACTCGAGAGGACGCCGCCGCAACTCGAGAAAAACCAGAAGCTTCTCCCCTGCCTGGAGTGTGAATCCCTTGTCCGCTGCAGAATCTCAGGGGAAATCACCCCTTGCCTCTTGAATCTCAAAAGGCTCCTTCATACCCTTGTTGTGACGTAGGAAGTTCCCCACCCCTACCGTCCCCACTTGAGAGGAACCCCGAGGGTTCCGCTGCATCTCAAGAGGAGACCTCTTTTCCCTGCTGAGCTCCAGATGAGGGGCCATTTCCTGCTCCATCAGGAGAGTCGGGAGGAGCCTCAGGTGTCGGACCACCACTCACCAAGATCCCCAAATGCCTCGTCCACTCCAGATGAACATGATTATCCTGCATTTTCTCGATTGTCATCCCGAGCCTCGACTCCCAAAACACTGGAACGTGAAACAGCCATGGAGTACCTCGATGGAAAGCCACATATCCCTGTGTCCGCTTTACGGGGAGCTGCACACTGCCGCTGCAGTTGGGGAAGAAAAACGCCGTGCAAGTCTCCAGGCGAGAAGAGGCCTGACTCCCCTGTGGGGGCTCCAGCAATCCTCAAGACCTATGAAAGCATGAGCGAGGAAATCTCAGGTTCCGACCTCAGCACCAGAAGAGGACTGAGGACTCCACGATGACTGGGGAGGAATACCCAGAGACGTCTCACAACTTGCACTGAGAATGGTCTCTCCTGAGGATACAGGGGCGGGTCCCCGGGGTCCCTGTCCTTACTGGAGAGGACCCCTCTCAAACTCGAGAAAAACCGGAAGCTTCTTCTTTATCTTCTTCTCACCTTCTTCTTGTTCTTCTTGTTCTTGTTCTTCTTGTTCTTGTTCTTCGTCTTCTTCTCACCATATTCTTTTTCTTCTCACATTCTTCTTCTCACCTTCTTGTTCTTGTTCTTCTTCTTCTTCTTCTCACCATATTCTTCTTCTTCTCACATTCTTCTTCTTCTTCTCACCTTCCTCTTCTTCTTCTTCTTTTTACCTTCTTCTTCTTCTCACCTTCTTCTTTTTCTGCTTCTCACCATCTTCATCTTCTTCTCAACTACTTCTTTTTCTCACCTTCTTTTTCTTCTTCTTCTCACCTTCTTCTTCTTCTTACCTTCTTCTTGTACTTACCTTCTTCTTCTTCTTCTTCCTCCTCTCCCCTTCTTCTTCTTCTTCTCCTCACCTTCTACTTCTTCCTCTCACCTATTCCTTCTTTTACTTCTCACCTTCTTCATCTTCTCACCTTCTTTTTCTCACCTTCTTCTTCTCCTTCTACTCAACTCTTCTTCTCACCTTCTTCTTCTTCTCACCTATTTCTTCTTCTCAACTCCTTCTTTTCTCACCTTCTTCTTCTTACCCTATTCTTGTTCTTCTTCTCACCTCCTTCTTCTTCTTTGGTTACCTTCTTTTTCTTCTTCTCACCCTAATCTTCTTCTCACCTTCTTCTTCTTCCTCTCTTCTTCTTCTTCCCTTCTTCTTCTTCTGCTCACCTTCTTCTTCTTACCATCTTCTTCTTCCTCTCACCTACTTCTTCTTCTTTTTCTCACCTTCTTCTTCTTCTTCTCACCTTCTGATTCTTATTCCTCTCACCTTCTTTTTCTGCTTCTTCTTCTTCTTATTCTTCTCATCTTCTTCTTGTTCTTCTTCTTCTCACCTTCTTTTCTTTTTCTTCTTC
>SJYW01033701.1:8874-20817 GCA_006410735.1 Raphicerus campestris
CTTGGTTAAAGTCCCCAGTTATTCAAGCAAACACGAATCTAGGTGATGTTGTAGAGGAACATCTATAATCAACTGATTTAAATAAAGGAGATTATCCTCAATTAATCTGGATGAGTCTGACCCAATCAGTGGAAAGGACAGAACAGTGGTTTTCCTGGGGAAGAAGAAATTCTATCTGTAGATTACAACTTCAGTTCCTGCCAGTTTCTAGCCTGCCAACCTGACTTTTGGACTTGCCTAAACCAGCTTCCAAAATCACATAAACTATAATCACATGAACTCTCGCTTGGTTAGTTGCTCCCAACTGTGCTGTCGAAAGGCGGAGGAAAAGGATGTAGTTAAGCCTTAAAATCTGCTTGTACGGTCTTCCCAGAGGGAACGCCTTATCTCCTGGAGCTGTAAGGTGGAGATTTCAAGCCCAGAATCTCAAGCTATAAATTGCTGAATTACAGCACAAATTGAATTCCCAACCTTGCAGAACATCTTTATTAAAGTGAGGGCACTGATTGGCAAGGAATAGAATTCTGAAAATTGGAAGATACATCTGGGAAATCCCAATGAAGCAGAGCATTTCAGACCCCTAAATTCTACTGACTCATTCTTCAACAGAAGCCACCCTCTAGTCTGGGTGAGGTTAACCCCTGCTTTGATTGATGAACCTGTAATAGTCTCTCCTGAGGCATCTGCCTTGCAAGACACTGCTAATGCTCTTCAGGACTTATCCCTGCACCTCTCTTTGCTTCTAGATTTACAATTAGACTCATGTTCCAGTGGGCCCCAAAGGGTGAGGTACACAGTGTGACCACTCTGGAAGTGAGGTCTACACCAAAAGAAATGCATGCTTTTTCCAACTTATTCCCCACAGAGAAATCTGGGGAACACGTGCATAAAAGAATGGATATTAAGTGTGCTGGATAATGGTGGAAGGAATACAAAGTTGAGTAAGAATAAATTCATTAATATAAGCTCACTAAATAGAGATTCTGGATTCAATGTTTTAGCTCAAGGGGCTAGACAGAAAGGGGTCTAGCATTTTGTTGGGTTAGTTGAAACATGGGCCAACATTACATGAAGTCAAAAGACCAGAACTGAATGCCTTGGTATACTGTAGAATAAATGTCAAATAGCTTTATCATGTAAAACCTGCTTACCTACCCCCTGGAGGCCAAAGGACATGCCTTTAACTATGACTGTAAGAAATATGTTTGTGCGAGGAGCCCGAGCATCCTTGAAAAACTCTGAGGTCACTCTTTTCTACTGGTCAGAAATTACAGTGGGAACTGCTGTCAATGAACTGGGATCCCTAAATACAGTGGGTAAAACTGGGTGGCAGGGCCAAGCGGCAGCACTGAGTCACCAAAGAGAGATGAGACTGCTCTAGTGGCAGAGCCAAAGCAGTAACCAGAACAGTCCTGCAGAGAGACACTACAGTGGTGACTGGTTGATCCTGGCGGCCCCAGAAAATCAACAGATGGTGAGCTAATAAACTCCACTTGATCTGTGTAAGGATGAAATTTCTAGGACTAACGAACAGAGGTCTGCCGTGAACTTTTCAAAACAGTTTCAACCTCTCCACCAGTTTTCAGTTCCTAGGGGGTTCTTGAATCCATTGAGTGAAGGGGAGACTAACTCCTCTTGAGAACTTGCTGTACTGCCAAACAATCACATTGTTGATCTCTCTCCCAGCCTTCTTTTATGAGCACCAGCAGCAGGCAGAGATGCTGCTTGGAGATCTGGCAGGCCCCGACAGGTGACTCATAACGCAAGCCCTGAGGCTTTTGGAACAAAGCCCTATCTTCCTCTGCAGGTATCTGCTCTCTTTGTGAGAAACAGATTTTGGCTCGCTACTGGGCCTTTGTAGAAAATGAATGTTTAATCATGGTCCAGCAAGTTACATGAGATCAGAGCTGCCCTTCTGGAACTACATGAACTGGATTCTGTCTGATCTACCAAGCCGTAAAGCTGGGAGTGGAGTGCATAGCAGCATGTCGATACCAGCTGGAAGAGGTACATATGAGACTGGGCTCAAGCAGGCCCTGAAGATACGAGTAAATTACACAAAGATGTCTATGGCCCCTATTCCTGCTACATCATCTACGCTTTACTGGTCTGTATCTATTGCCTCATGGGGAGTTCCCTAAAACTTGTTGACTGAGGAAGAGAAAACCTGGGCTTGGCTTACAACTGGTTCATATGATACATGGCTGCTGCACCACAGCTCCTTTCTAATCCATTTCTGAAGAACCATGGTGAAGGGAAGTCTTCTAGAACAGACCTTTGGACAGTGTTGCTAGATGTTCATACTGTTTGGAAGGAGAAATGGCCAGAGGTACAAAACTATACTGGTTCATAAGCTGTGGCCAATGGTTTGACTGATTAGTCAGCAATTTGGAAAGAAAATGATCAGAAAATTGGTAGAAGGAAATTTGGGGAAAAGGTGTTATCAACAGACCCCTCTGAATAGGCAAAGATGTGTCCCATGTGAATGTTCACTAAAGGCTGATCTCAGCAGATGAGGATTTTAATAATTAAAAGCCAAGATGACCTATTATTCTGTGGATCTGTGTCTCTTTTCCCAGCCACTACCATCACTGCCCAAAGGGTTCCTGAACAGTAACCATCAGGGCAGAGGGAAAAATTATACACAGGCTCAGCAACATGGAATTGGACTCACCAAGACTACCCTGGCTATAGCCACTGCTGAGTGCCTAAGCTTTCAGTAGCAAATATAACACTGAGTTCCCAACATGGCATCATTCCTTGGGATGATCAGCTAGCTATCTGGTGGCAGGTTTATTATACTGGACTTATTCCATCATGGATAAGGAAGCATCATCATGCTTTCTCCCTACTGCAACAGACACTCTGGATATAGAGCTGCTTTCCCTGTAAGCAATCCTTCTGCCAAAACTACCACGTGTGGATGTACAGAATGCCTTATCCACTGTCATGGTATTCTACATGGCATTTTTCTTTCCAGTCACACTTCACAGCAAATGAAGTCTGGCAATGCTCATTCGCTGGTATTACAATTTTATCCATCATCCTGAAGTGGAAAGCATGACAGAACAGTGGAAAGGCCTTTGAAGACTCAGTTACAGTGCTCGCAAGGTGGCAGTAGGTGCCAAGGCTCCAGGAAGAGGTTATAAATACTATAAATCGGCATCCACTGGTGTGATACTGTCTCCCCTAGCCAGGATTCATGGGTCCAGGAATCAAGGGGTAGAAATGAGAGGGACTCCATTCAGTATTACCCCTAGTAATCTGCTAGCAAAATCTTGCTTCCCATCCCTTGTAATCTGTTGTTTTGCTGGTCGAGAGGTCTTAGTTTCAAAGAGAGGAGTTCTTTCACCTGGAGACACAGCGATGATTCCACTGAACTGAGTGAAAACTGCCACGTGTCACCTTGGGCTCCTCAGGTCTCTGAATCAACAGGCAAAGAAGGGAGTTTCTATATTGGCTGGAGTGATTGATCCTGATTATTAAGGAGCAGTTCGGCTGTGCTAAACAATAGAGTAAGAAAGAGTGTGTCTTAGGAGATCCCTCAGGGTATCTCTTGTTACTATCAAGTTCTGTGATTAAGGTCAAGAAAACCACAATTCAATTCACAAGCCAATGAAAAAACCATAAAACAATAACCAGTGGCTCAGACTCTTTAGGAATGAAGGTTTGGGTCATCTCTCCAGGCAAAGAACCAGAAGGGGTTGAGGTACCTGCTTGAGGGCAAAGGAAATAATGGAATATATGGATTGAGTAGTGGAAGAAAGGAGTTACACACACCAGGCGTGACCATGTGACCAGTTTCAGAAATAAGGACTGTTAAGTGACTCGTCTTCTTCATTTTTCTGTTATTTATGTTTGTCTGAGTGTCAGACTTTATGTTTTGGGGCTCCCAAATCACTGCAGATGGTGATTGCAGCCATGAAATTAAAAGACGCTTACTCCTTGGAAGAAAAGCTATGACCAACCTAGACAGCATATTCAAAAGCAGAGACATTACTTTGCCGACTAAGGTCCGTCTAGTCAAGGCTATGGTTTTTCCTGTGGTCATGTATGGATGTGAGAGTTGGACTGTGAAGAAGGCTGAGTGCCGAAGAATTGATGCTTTTGAGCTGTGGTGTTGGAGAAGACTCTTGAGAGTCCCTTGGACTGCAAGGAGATCCAACCAGTCCATTCTGAAGGAGANCTTAGTTTCAAAGAGAGGAGTTCTTTCACCTGGAGACACAGCGATGATTCCACTGAACTGAGTGAAAACTGCCACGTGTCACCTTGGGCTCCTCAGGTCTCTGAATCAACAGGCAAAGAAGGGAGTTTCTATATTGGCTGGAGTGATTGATCCTGATTATTAAGGAGCAGTTCGGCTGTGCTATACAATAGAGTAAGAAAGAGTATGTCTTAGGAGATCCCTCAGGGTATCTCTTGTTACTATCAAGTTCTGTGATTAAGGTCAAGAAAACCACAATTCAATTCACAAGCCAATGAAAAAACCATAAAACAATAACCAGTGGCTCAGACTCTTTAGGAATGAAGGTTTGGGTCATCTCTCCAGGCAAAGAACCAGAAGGGGTTGAGGTACCTGCTTGAGGGCAAAGGAAATAATGGAATATATGGATTGAGTAGTGGAAGAAAGGAGTTACACACACCAGGCGTGACCATGTGACCAGTTTCAGAAATAAGGACTGTTAAGTGACTCGTCTTCTTCATTTTTCTGTTATTTATGTTTGTCTGAGTGTCAGACTTTATGTTTTGGGGCTCCCAAATCACTGCAGATGGTGATTGCAGCCATGAAATTAAAAGACGCTTACTCCTTGGAAGAAAAGCTATGACCAACCTAGACAGCATATTCAAAAGCAGAGACATTACTTTGCCGACTAAGGTCCGTCTAGTCAAGGCTATGGTTTTTCCTGTGGTCATGTATGGATGTGAGAGTTGGACTGTGAAGAAGGCTGAGTGCCGAAGAATTGATGCTTTTGAGCTGTGGTGTTGGAGAAGACTCTTGAGAGTCCCTTGGACTGCAAGGAGATCCAACCAGTCCATTCTGAAGGAGATCAGCCCTGGGATTTCTTTGGAAGGAATGATGCTGAAGCTCAAACTCCAGTACTTTGGCCACCTCATGCAAAGAGTTGATTCATTGGAAAAGACTCTGATGCTGGGAGGGATTGGGGGCAGGAGGAGAAGGGGATGACAGAGGATGAGATGGCTGGATGGCATCATGGACTCGATGGATGTGAGTCTGAGTGAACTCCTGGAGTTGGTGGTGGACAGGGAGGCCTGGCATGCTGCGAGTCATGGGGTCGCAAAGAATCAGACATGACTGAGCAACTGAACTGAACTGAACTATGTGTCTCAAATATTTGTTGCTTTCTTCCCTCTCAAGTGCTTGTCTTCTAATATAAGATATATTAATAATAGGTAACTTTATATCATGGTATTTAAGTTATGGTCTATAAGAAGAGTAACCCCCCAGGGACCTTGTCCCTCTCCTGGGGAAAGTGTTAGCATACTTTCAGTTATACACAGCATAGCTTTAATCATGTTAGGCATAAGAATGACTTTGTCGTTGTTATTTATTTTGATATTAAGTATGATTTAAGGAAATGTGTCTGGATGTCAAGTTGACAAGGAGTGGACTGCAATGATCAGTTTAGGCTGTGATCCCCAGTTACTCAATCAAACACTGAATGAGGTGCTGCTGGGAGGGAATTTTTTAGATGTGATTAACATCTACAATTAATCAGTTTAAGTAAAGGAGATCATTCTCAAGAATCTGGATAGGCCTGACCCAATCATTGGTTGGTGTTGGTTGAGTCTTGTCAGACTCTTACATTCCCATGGACTGTACCCTGCTAGGCGCCTCTGTGCATGGGATTCTCCAGGCAAGAATACTGGAGTGGGTTGCCTTTTCCTTCTCCAGGGGATCTTCCCAACCCAGGAATTGAACCTGAGTCTCCTGCATTGCAGGCAGATTCTTTGACTGAGCTGTGAAGAAAGCCTGATCCAATCATTGGAGAGGTCTTAAGAACAGAACTATCTTCCCTGGGGAAGAAGCAACACCACTTGTTAGCTTCTGCCCTAGAGTTTCCAGCCTGCCCTTCCTGCCTCAGATTTCAGGCAGCCTCCGCAAATATTTAAGCCAATCTCTTGCAATAAGTCATACTGGTTCTGTTTATCTGGTGGAACTCTAATATAATTATGTTCAAATTATGAAGGCATGTAAGTGAGACATATAAAAATGATTTCCACTTTAAAAAATTCCATTAAAAAAGGGAACCTTTGTTATCCATTGTGATTCCCAAGGTTATACCAGAAATACAGTGTTTCTATGAATATGGTAGAAATTAAGATATGTAACTAAAACCCTGTTATAAGTAACTTCCCCCAAAGACACTGAGAAACCCAGAATTTTTAGCTAGATTTCATAACAACCAACTTTATCATGATCTTAATTACATACATTAACTCTTATTTGATAAATGAATGCTTAAGTTTCTCTAGACAATACTCAATATCACAAAGAAAGTTATTAGAATTGTGGATTTTCTTCAACTGAAAACACTACTTGGAGAAACAGTGATGAAGCTTTGGAATTTCATAATAACCAAGTAAATACTTTTTTAAAGTGGACATCAGCCTAAGATTTAACTGAAAACATAAGGAACAGGAACGCCTGGATCCTGTTTTACCTGAGGATTTTTTCCTTTAATCACAAATATGTCAGTAGGCGTAAAATCTAGAAATAGCAGAAAGCTATTAAAAGCTAGGACACAGGTCAAGAATCAAAATTAAATTTTCTCCCTGATTCCTTGGAGGTAGAGGTGTCAGTTTGATGCAGAGCATTCCCAAGTAACATAAGAAGGTCTGAAATGACTCCCAGGGAAAGGGCCAGGTAACACTCCATGGCATTATAAGGAAATTAATTTCAGCAGCTTCCATGCCCTTTCCTCCTCCATTTCAAGCAAAGCTCAGCCAGAAACAACCACTTGCTTGCTAATCCTCTCATTTTATACTCTTTTCTCTGAAAACTTCCTCCTTAGGCTAAATCCAAGAAGAGTAGGAAATAACAGCCCATCTGTGTTGTATGCTGCACTTAAGCTCCACGTGAGCAGTTTCAACTGCATGGAATTCATTCTGATTTGAAAGTTTCTGCAAGCCTTATAAAAGAAAGAAAGAGCAAAAAAAGGTAAGGCAAATTGTCAGGGAATGCTTAACAGGAGGATTCCTATGTGCTGTTTCTCATAAAGTCTCTGTTCGTTATCAGTTCCTGTTCTGAGAACGAGTAGAGCTGCACGCAGCTCTCAGGACTGAGATCATGAGAGGTATCTGCTTGGATCCCTTTCAGTAACTCCCTTCAGTGACTCTTCAGCGTCGCTACCTTGTATGTATTAGACTATCCATATTGTGGCTATCAATAAAATTTCATCTTGTGTAATAGCTGAGTAATCATCTTACTAAAGATATACAAGCCTGCAATTCTGCTAATAAAATACCTTTGCTCCATGAGAGCTTGGGTCCCCGTGTCTTTGTTTCCTTCTTCCTTTCTCTCTCTTTCCCTCCCTCCCTCTGGCTCTCTCTTTCACTTTCTTATTGTTGACTCTGGACCACGAGGTTCCGGTCCATTAAAGGACCCCAACAGCAAATTACATCAGCAGTGACTTCTAATTTATTAGCAATAAAGGAAGGCACAGTTGAGTAATTAACACTTTGTGTTTTTCACTTTTCGAAAGACAGTCACGTGAATCTATACTAAGGACGATCAAAGGCACCATCTAAAAAGACTGGCCCCATTCCCTACTCCAGCAACCCTTCAGGCCATACAACCCTCAAAACTGAGGGTTTCACCTGTTCACTTCAGTCGCTCAGTCCTGTCTGATTCTTTGCGACCTCATGAACTGCAGCACGCCAGGCCTCCCTGTCCATCACCAACTCCCGGATTTCACTCAAACTCATGTGCATCGAGTCGGTGATGCCATCCAGCCANGCAAGCCTTATAAAAGAAAGAAAGAGCGAAAAAAGGTAAGGCAAATTGTCAGGGAATGCTTAACAGGAGGATTCCTATGTGCTGTTTCTCATAAAGTCTCTGTTCGTTATCAGTTCCTGTTCTGAGAACGAGTTGAGATGCACGCAGCTCTCAGGACTGAGATCATGAGAGGTATCTGCTTGGATCCCTTTCAGTAACTCCCTTCAGTGACTCTTCAGCGTCGCTACCTTGTATGTATTAGACTATCCATATTGTGGCTATCAATAAAATTTCATCTTGTGTAATAGCTGAGTAATCATCTTACTAAAGATATACAAGCCTGCAATTCTGCTAATAAAATACCTTTGCTCCATGAGAGCTTGGGTCCCCGTGTCTTTGTTTCCTTCTTCCTTTCTCTCTCTTTCCCTCCCTCCCTCTGGCTCTCTCTTTCACTTTCTTATTGTTGACTCTGGACCACGAGGTTCCGGTCCATTAAAGGACCCCAACAGCAAATTACATCAGCAGTGACTTCTAATTTATTAGCAATAAAGGAAGGCACAGTTGAGTAATTAACACTTTGTGTTTTTCACTTTTCGAAAGACAGTCACGTGAATCTATACTAAGGACGATCAAAGGCACCATCTAAAAAGACTGGCCCCATTCCCTACTCCAGCAACCCTTCAGGCCATACAACCCTCAAAACTGAGGGTTTCACCTGTTCACTTCAGTCACTCAGTCTTGTCTGATTCTTTGCGACCTCATGAACTGCAGCACGCCAGGCCTCCCTGTCCATCACCAACTCCCGGATTTCACTCAAACTCATGTGCATCGAGTCGGTGATGCCATCCAGCCTCTGGATGCCATCTCATCCTCTGTCATCCCCTTTTCCTCCTGCCCCCAATCCCTCCCAGGATCAGAATGTTTTACAATGAGTCAACTCTTTGCATGAGGTGGCCAAAGTATTGGAGTTTCAGCCTCAGCATCAGTCCTTCCAATGAACACCCAGGATTGATCTCCTTTAGAATAGACTGGTTGGATCTCCTTGCAGTCCAAGGGACTCTCAAGAGTCTTCTCCAGCACCACAGTTCAAAAGCATCAATTCCTCGGCACTTCGCTTTCTTTACAGTCCAACTCTCACATGCATACATAACCACAGGAAAAACCATAGTCTTGACTAGATGGACCTTTCACCTGTGGCCCCACATAAAGCTCTCTGCTCTAATGCCCTGGCTGGTACCCTCATCCTTCCAAATGGGCCTCAACACTAGTCTAGCCAGTTTTCCCAAGGCCTTGATTTCATTCTCCAGCCCCAGTTCCAACCCTGGGGCCATACTGTGATTAGACCTCTCTGTTTATCTGCCTGGATATCTCCTGCTTCCAGACTGTGTGTCACCACAGCCCGCCCACCTGCTGGGACACCATCTGCCGCATCTTGCTGGTCAACTTGGACTCCGGCCCCCATCTGTCAGGACAGCCTCCTGTTGTTCTCATCATTCTCTCCGGAAGATAAAGCCACTTAGCATGGCTGGACTTTCTCTCATGGGCTAGAACGAGTTCCCATTTCAGTGCCTCTTTCACCACTGAGGCATGTCCTATCTTTAAAAAACAAGCTCATCTGTCCTTCTACCACCACTCTTATTCTGACATTACACTGCTCTAAGAACTACAAAGTATTTCAATTTTAACAAGTTTCAAGCTTAATTAAAAGAGACTGAGAACTGCTTAACAGAGTTACGGACGTGTGATAAGCTTAGAAAGATAGAAGTCATGTACAACCTGTACTAAGAAAACCTGGTAAACAGTGGAATTTTTTCACTGACACTATACAGGTAAAAAGAAATACTCCAATTCAGTTTTTCAAACAAAGTGCCATCCAATGGCACGTTGAAAAAAATGGAAATTAAAAAATGAAATAAATTAACCTTTCAGAAGGTAAACAAAATGTCTACATAATACCAACACAAGTTCCAAACCCAGTTATAGAGATCATCTCAGTCAATACAGTTATGAAATACATAGATATTTTGGCTATATTTAAAAAATTATTTTTGCACATGCCCCTTAATTTGAAATAAACAGAAAATTCACTGCTGTTAGACCGTATAGCCTCTGATTTGCTTAGAAACAATATTTTCACCAGCATCAGCTTAATGAGGTAAACTGAAATCAAAGGCAAGAAACAGNATCACTGATGTTAGACCGTATAGCCTCTGATTTGCTTAGAAACAATATTTTCACCAGCATCAGCTTAATGAGGTATACTGAAATCAAAGGCAAGAAACAGAAACATAATATAATCTTCAAACCAGAAACACTCTTGTAGAAATCAAACCCAATGAAGTCCAATCACAATAAAGTTTTATTAAACAATCAGTCATATAGACACTATTTTAAAGTGAAAGTTGCTCAGTTGTGTCCAACTCTTTGCGACCTCATGAACTACATAGTCCATGGAATGCTCCAGGCCAGAATACTGGAGTGGGTAACCTTTCCCTTCTCCAGCAGATCTTCCTAACTCATGATCTGAACCCAGGTCTCCCACATTGCAGGCAGATTCTTTACCAACTGAGCCACAGGGGAGCCCAGGAATACTGGAGTGGGTAGCCTACTATTTTAAGTGCTCTATAAGTATCCATTGATTTAATCTTCTTAATCACTATAAAAGAGGAACTATTGTCAGTTCCATTTTACAGATGAGAAACTAACCTTGACACAGAGAGGTTAAGAAATTCAGCAGGTAACAAACGGCACAAGTGGGATTAAAATCTGCTAGCCAGTGATTTAATCCACTGCACTGTTCTGTTATCTCCAAATGACTTGCTAAGACTCATGCAGCTGGATGGTGGCAAAGTCAGGTCCAGAATGGAGATCTGACTTCCAACGTTCTCTTTCCACCAATGTTTCCATGTCATTCAAATATTCTGCTAGTGTCATAAAGACTTGGAAATCTCACGTTTATCTGCCTGGGTAATAATAATAAATTGTCACAAGCAAAACAGCTAAAGAAAAAATTTAAAGTACTGCTGATATTACAACTTGATGTGACGTGATTAAGCTATGATATACATTTAAATGGGCTTCCCTGGTGGCTCAGATGGTAAAGAATCCACCTGCAATGAGGCAGACCTCGGTTCGATCCTTGGGTTGGGAAGATCCCCTGAAGGAGGGCATGGCAACCCACTCCAGTATTTTTGCTGAGAGAATCCCCATGGACAGAGGAGCCTGACGGGCTACATACAGTCCATGGGGTCCCAAAGACTTGGACACAACTGATCGCCTAAGCACAGCACAGCACATTCATTTAAATACCTAAAACAGACTCTATGGATTAACCTCATTTTCAGTGAAGGGGCTTGTTTTAAGTGGCCCCCTAGCAGTCAGCTCACAAAGTTGAGCCATGTTCTGTATGACATACAAACAGCATCTAAACACCAACCAAACAGGGCTTCGCTGATGGCTCAGATGGCAAGGAATCTACCCACAGCGCAGAAGACCCGGGTTTGACCCATGGGTGAGGAAGATCCCCTGGAGAAGGGAATGGCTACCCACTCCAGTATTCTCGCCTGGAGAATTCCATGGACAGAGGACCCTGATGAACTACAGTCCATGGGGCCGCAAAGCGTTGGCTACAGCTATGCAACTAATACTTTCACNAAACAATCAGTCATATAGACACTATTTTAAAGTGAAAGTTGCTCAGTTGTGTCCAACTCTTTGCGACCTCATGAACTACATAGTCCATGGAATGCTCCAGGCCAGAATACTGGAGTGGGTAGCCTTTCCCTTCTCCAGCAGATCTTCCCAACTCATGATCTGAACCCAGGTCTCCCACATTGCAGGCAGATTCTTTACCAACTGAGCCACAAGGGAGCCCAAGAAAACTGGAGTGGGTAGCCTACTATTTTAAGTGCTCTATAAATATCCATTGATTTAATCTTCTTAATCACTATAAAAGAGGAACTATTGTCAGTTCCATTTTACAGATG
>SJYW01033705.1:0-14555 GCA_006410735.1 Raphicerus campestris
CCCACCAGGCTCCCCCATCCTTGGGATTCTCCAGGCAAGAACACTGGAGTGGGTTGCCATTTCCTTCTCCAATGCATGACAATGAAAAGTGAAAATGAAGTCGCTCAGTCGTGCCCGACTCTTAGCAACCCCATGGACTCCAGCCTACCAGGCTCCTCTGTCCATGAGATTTTCCAGGCAAGAGTACTGGAGTGGGGTGCCATTGCCTTCTCCGTTCGTACTAAACAAGCATAATCCTCATTTAAGTATGTTTTCTTAAAGACTTTTTTGATGTGAACCATTTTTAAAGGCTTTATTGAATTTGTTACAATATTGTTTTTGTTTTTTGGCCCTGAGGCCATGTCAAACCCACACCCCCTGCATTGGAAGGTGAAGTGTTAACCGCTAGACCCTCAGGGAAGTCCTCACTTTGATTTTTTAAATGCAGCCATTGACATGAGTAGTTCATAAATTATAATCTGTGAATGTATTAAATAGAACAATTTTATTAATAGGGAAAAATGTTTTTAAGTACTCTCCATTTCTTTCATCCATTCATTCCATATATTGGTCTTAGGGTCTACTTCTAAAGTTACTTTCTACAAACAGCTGGCTTCAAGTATGAGAGATGTGGTCCCTGCTCCTCTCCAGTGGAGTCCTGGGCATCACCTTTGCTTCGGGTTCTTGTTTTTCCTAAGTTCTTGTTACCAAACGTGACCCTGGGGCAGCTTAGGAAAGGAAGAATATCCTGAATGCTCTCTTTCCTTTAGTAGGCCCTTTCTGGTTCTGGTTGTAGAAGACTGTGCAAATAGTCAATAAGAGCCCCGTTTGATATTTTCAAAGAGTGACTTTCTCTGACACAACTGAGACTTTTGCTGTATAATAGCAGTCCTCACTTTGTTCATCTTTATACATATCAACAGTGGATGAAGTACTTTGCAGGAATGTATACTGTCCTCAGACATCAATGATGCTGTTGGCTTTAAGGCCACCTCCTTGGTGTCCAAGCAGGACCAAAATCTGGAGACAAGAAAGCTGAGAATGAGTGTCATATCAAGCCTCAACTAAGCATGGCCCTTTGGCACAACCATTTCACTTAAGAACCTTTTGTGAGAATAAGGTAATTATGAAATATGTTGGGTTTTGACAAATGCTTTTGAAAAAGCCACATAAAATAAAATAGGAGATCATCTCTGATTCTTATGTAAAGAAGATCCCTCCTCCCTTCCCTAACTCATTCTACTCCACACCCTGCTCTTCACCTTGCCTTGGCTTCAATACAACTAACAGAGCAAAACTCAGATTTCCTTTCCATAATCCCTGTCCTTGACATTCCTATTCTTAGTCATGTGTATTTTGGTTCGTGCTTTGATTTTCTTTTTTTTCCTCAGGTTTTCTGTTGATACCTACATGAGTGTCAAGGACTTCCCTTTGCTACTTTTGGGGAAAAAAATATTGAAAAATGACTGTTTAGTGGAAAGTCTTACTTTTGTTTCAGGTTTGGAGGATTAACCAAGAAAACCACTTGTTACAGACAATAAACCATTTCAGTATTTAAAAGAAGATTATTTGACTTAATTTCAATATACAGTCATTAAAAGAAGAGAGAAAACATTAACGGCACATGCACGTGTGTGTACATGATAAGTTGCTTTAGTTGTGTCTGACTCTTTGGAACCCAATAGACCATAGCCCACCAGGCTCCTCTGTCCATGGGATTCTCCAGGCAAGAATACTGGAGTGGGTTGCCATTTCCTCCAGAGGACCATCCTGACCCAGGGACTGAACCCTCATCCATACGTCTTCTGCACTGGGAGGCACGTTCTTTACCACGAGCACCACAGCACACACATCACCCAACTGGGCTGACCAGCACCCAGACTTAAACAGTGCTGGGAAGTCCCTAGTTAACAGCAATCTGTTGGGAAAAAATTGAGAAAAGGTCCCAGATAGTCCATCCACTCCACGGGTGAGACTTCAAATTGTAGTTTTGGAGGCTCCCGCTTATAGTCCTAGGCCACAAACCAATACTGTGATTTTTCATCANGGTTAACAGCAATCTGTTGGGAAAAGATTGAGAAAAGGTCCCAGATAGTCCATCCACTCCACAGGTGAGACTTCAAATTGCAGTTTTGGAGGCTCCCGCTTATAGTCCTAGGCCACAAACCAATACTGTGATTTATCTTCAGTTTGTGTTCAGAAATACATCTCTGAGTTTACTTGAACGTTTTTATAATGCAGTTTGTTTTTATCTTGTGAGTCATAGGGTTTTGTTAGACCCCAGGGGGTTGGCCAGACCTCCATGGGCTGAAGAATTCCAAGATCTACTCTCTTATCTAAACTGCCACCTGACTAGCCATGCTTGCAGGCAGGCACAGAATCCAGGTGGTGTCCAAGCAGGTCAGAAGCAAGGTCGGAGGCCTGCTCTTCTGCTTCTGAAACCTGAGCCTTCCTTCATTTTAACTTCCCTAACAGAGGTGAATCTAGAGTCTATAGGGTGAAAAGTCATTGTCGTGAAAAGGCAGCCATAGCACGTGGCAATGCAGAGACAGGGCTTACCCCCTCTTCACTTCTAGAAGCCACCTCTCTGGGAGGACATCCCTTTGGAACAGGAGCAGCATCCGTCCCACGGAATTTGAAAACACTGAGCTCTGAGTGATCAAAGACTGAGTCATAGGTTATCAATGTGCAGAGGCCTCCTATGCCTCTGCCTCAAGGGCATACAAGCCTTTTTTTTTTTTTTTTTTTTTTCTTTCTTGTTGGAATTTGATTCATTTCCTCTCCCTCTCCCCCCACCTTTGGCTCTCAGATCTAGAATTCTGAGTTTATCTATAGGAGGGGTTGAGATCTGGCTGGTCCCGAGGAGCCTTAGATTGCTATGTTAGAGACACGAGCAGATGGTTGGTGGACGATGGTCCATAGAGAGGTGCTTCCCATTGAGCTTGTGTGACAGGGCTTGGAGAAGCCCAGTGTGGGATCCAGCGATGCAGTCCATCTCTGAATACTGTCATCATGGCTCCACTGACTCCTGATTCTGAAGTCATTTCCACGGCCGGTCTTTACCACCCATCCCTCTTGCAGAAATGGTGTAAAGGAACACTTATAAAAATGTAACTTGGCTAAGTGATGGCTAATGACAGGATGAGTTCACTGAAACATCAGCCTTTAGGAGCTTTGTCAAAGCCCTCTACAGAATTTTCCAACCTAAACTGTTGCTGCTGTTATTCAGCCAAGCCTCTGGTATCTGCAGGCACACTGTATGCAAAGCTTGTACAGATTTTATGTCAAGTTGTCTTTACACCTCTGTGATTTATGGCTGTAGAAGCACCAGCTGCCTCACCTCTGTTGATCCTTACTGCAGAAAGCAGGCTCTGCCCTGTGAGCCTGGTGAACACCAAATGGTGCGGGAAGCTAGTCACTGATTGGGGATTTGTTTTGTCTCTTCCTGAAACCATCCTGCCTGTTAGAGAATTTTAGGTGTTGAGTAGAGAGGTGTCTTGCTTGGGCTTGCTTTTCAGTACCGGGAATTCAGCTTTGGGAGCCTCAGTTGGGATGTAGGTGTGTATAGCAAAGGAATGGGTGGAGGCTCCTAACTAATAGGGAAGGCATCTTTGAAACAAGCTGAGATGTGGGTCTGGGATTCTGGGAAGCAAACACTTTTTCCCAGCACTGAACTTTGATGGGAGGATGCTTTGATATCTGTGGTTGTGGAATAAATATGATTCACTCTGGGGATTCTGCACTGCAGTTAGAGAGACCAGAAAAGGCAAATAAATCTGAAAAATTATCTTGAAATACTTCTGAGTAGTTTCAGAACCTCCAAGAACATTCATTTCTTCCTCTGTGTGTGTACTCCGTCACTTCAGCCATGTCTGACTCTTGGCAACCCCATGGACTATAGCCTGCCAGGCTCCTCTGTTCATGGGATTCTCCAGGCAAGAATGCTAGGGTGGGTTGCCATGCCCTCCTCCAGGGATCTTCCATACCTGGGGATTGAGCCTGTATCTCCTGCACTGCAGTTGGATTCTTAACCCACCGATCCACTTGGGGAGCCCTCATTTCTTCCTAGTCATTATTTATTAAAATCTTCAGGATAACATCTTGTTTTTTTGATAGTGTTCATGTAACAGCTAGGAAGACAGGGTGAAATCTGCCACTTTTGAGCTGTGGGCCCTTGAGAAAAATATACAAATCTTTCTGTGCCTCAGTATTATCAAGTCTAAAGTCTGGAATATTATATATGTCATGAAGTTGTTTTAATGTTTCAGTTGGATTATCATACTTAATTGCCCTAAGTATTTTATGAGTATTATTTTTATTGTCATCATTAGATCACTTCCTATTATTATTTATGTTGTGATATAAGGAGCCATAAACAAGTTTGATTCTACAAAGAAAGAAACTTAAGACTTAAGAAGGAGACTTGAAAAAATATCATATTAAAGATTTTAATCATCTTCTAGGAGACCCAACAGGACTGAATCATTAATACAAAATTTTATTAGGCTATTTTAGCATTTATCAAGAGTCATGTAAATAAAGTCATCACCAGCAGCAGCTGTTCTAGGAGAGGGATGATGATGGAGATATTAGGACATACTGATCAGTCTTGAATCATCTATCACATATCTGTATAATTGTGAATAAATCATTTAATTTCACTGGGCTTCAATTTAAAGAAAAAGTTAAAAATTTAAAGTTGTAATNGTCATGTAAATAAAGTCATCACCAGCAGCAGCTGTTCTAGGAGAGGGATGATGATGGAGATATTAGGACATACTGATCAGTCTTGAATCATCTATCACATATCTGTATAATTGTGAATAAATCATTTAATTTCACTGGGCTTCAATTTAAAGAAAAAGTTAAAAATTTAAAGTTGTAATAATGATTGAAAGTGAAAGTTAATTGCACACTTGTTTCCAGCTCTTGGCAATTCCATGGACTGTAGCTCACCAGGCTCCTCTGTTAATTAACGAGGTTGAATTACATGATATCGAAGGTTTCTTTCACCTCTGTGATCCTAAACATTACTCAATGCCTGCCGTATCCAGAACATCTTACTTCTACAAGTTATTGCTGGCAGTTCAAGGCTGTAGTCATATTCCTATTTTATAATGGGGCAGCTGAGAACTTAGTTGCTGATCAACTTGCACATAATTCAGCCTTTATTATGTCCAGAAATTATTTTGTCCAACTGATACGTTTCCTTTCTTTCAGTCAGTAGATTTTTAGAGAAAACAATAAGGAACTACTTATACTGATTTATGCATTTACTATAGCAAATATACTCAAAGTGGAGCCAGTGCATCCTAAAATTGGATTTTAAAGACTATTAGAAACATAGAGTGATTACACTCTTGAACTCACAGGCTTAAAAAACGAACTTATGGTTGCCCGGTGGTGGGGGGGATAGTTAGGGAGTTTGGGATGAACATATACACACTTCTGTATTTAAATTGGTGAGCAATAAGGCCCTATTGTGTAGCACATGGAACTCTGCTCAATGTTATGGAGCAGGCAGGATGGGAGGTGGGTTTGGGGGAGAATGGATACATGTATATGTATGGCTGAGTCCCTTGCTGTTCCCCTGAAACTATCACAATATTGTTAATCGGCTACACTCCAATACAGAATTAAAAAGTTAAAAAAAGGAAAAAAAAAAGATTACACTCTTGAAGTTCTGCAGAGATAAATGCTAAAATTACATCTCCAAACACTTTTAGACACACGAAGGAATTTTATAAATAAGAGATTACTTAATAAAAAGACAATCGTGCTCAAGCAATGTCTTTTAAAATTTTATTTATTTATTTTGGCTGTGTTGGGTCTTTGTTGCAGCACAGGCTTTTTCTCTGTGTGGAGAGAGCAGGTCACTCTCTAGGCGTGGTGCACAGGCTTCTCATTGCTGTGGCTTCTCTTGTTGCAGGCTCTAGAGGACATGAGCTTCAGTAGCTGCAGCTCCCTGGCTTGAGAGCACAGGCTTAATAGCTGTGGCCCACATGCTTCGTTTCTTCATGGCATGTAAGATCTTCCCAGATCAGGGATTGAAGCTGTGTCTTCCTGCAAGCAGATTCTTTACCACTGAGCCATTGGAAGACTGCCTCAGCAATATCTTTGATGGCAAGACAACTCTGGCCGTGAGATGAATACTTGAAATCTCAACAACCCTAAACTGTGCTGAGATTTTTCTCACATCTATAGACAGAACCTCATCACCAAAGCTGAGAATATTCTATCAGTCAATGGGATCAAATCAGATAGAAATCCTCCAGCCATGCACTGAGCCAAAGCGTGTCTGCCTGTCCTGTTTTCGTAGGACTGAGCTCTTGAGAGCAGTGTGGTACTGGCACACAGATGAAAGACAAAGGGTTGCTCCCTGGTTTCTGCTCCTCTGAACTTGAGTCAGAATAGAGAAGCAGCAAAGAAAAGTGATGCAACCTAGGAGAACCAGTGCTGTGATCCAAGTTTTCTTCCATGTGCTAGCAATATTAACGTGTCTGGCATGATTATGCTCAGATGTTCTAGTGATGGGGCGGCAGAGGTATCTGACTTGTGTAAAACAGCGTGTTTTGTAAAAAAGATAAGGAGGAGGAAAAAAACAGTCATATTGCTTTAGTATCTTGGGTCTTAAGAGTGTCTCTGCCAGGGAAAGTTATAAACTCTCTATGCTCTTTTATGCTTAGACTGTGTCTTAAAGACTGGTTTCAATATTAGATAACATGTTTTAAGGGAGACTCTGACACTGGTATCCTGATCAGAAAGGATAACTGGTTTATTGAGAGTCTGGAAACCATCCCTGTGAGTTATGGTTGAATCCTCTGAGAAAGTTTGACTTGGATAAAGTAGAGGAATGGCAAATGCCTTCAAATAGGTGAACAGAGTCTTGCTTTTTGCTTTCCTGGAAGGTAAAATGAAAGCTGAAAGGCAGATTTAAGGCCATCATCTTGAAGGCCTTTGTAACAGTTAAAACACAGTAGAAATGGGGCAAGTAAGAGGCCATGGGTTTCCTGTCATTAATGTCAATATACTGTAATATGTAAGCATAATGCTTGGTTTCCTTGGCAGCTCAGCAGTAAAGAATCCTCCTGCAATACAGGAGATGTGGTTTTGATCCCTGGGTCAGCAAGATCCCCTAGAGGAGGAAATGGCAACCCACTCCAGTATTCTTGCCTGGGAAATCCCATAGACAGAGGAGTCTGGAGGGCTACAGTCCATGGAGTCACAAAAGGGTTGGATATGCCTTAGTGACCAAACCATAACAAGTGCATGATACTATATATACTACTTTCTTTTGAAAGATAAAAATAAATGTCACCAAATTGGTCTTGGTTAGAAAACTAACGTGAGGGTGAAATACCTGGGATTTTTGGGAACCAGTTACCACTCTTCAAATCTATCATGTGAAAAGGATGAAACATGAAGGCAGAATGACTTTAGGAAGTCAGCACAAAGAAGCATTCTGTAGAGATGGAATATCCCAAATAGAGACAGCATCTTTGGAGAGCGTGGTTGTCCCCTTAGGTAAAGTAGGAATAATAATATTGGCTTCCCATTTACCTCAAGACATATTGTGAAAATGCATGACTCAATGTTCTCAAAGAGCTTTGAAAGGCTGCCGTGGTGAGTGAGTCACAGCAAATGCCTTTCAAAGGCAATTATTTTGATCAGAATGTCACTCAGACTCAGTAGGTTGTCCTGTGAATCACTTAGGGAGAGTGACATAGTTCAAATTTGTTATATCTTCACAAACACTAAAAAATAATATATAATTAATAAGATACTTAGTTTTATATCCTAATTGAAAATCATTTTGTTTTCTGGAGAAAAGAAAACACTGCCTACAGTGAGGTCCAATGTCTTGACTTTTTAAATTTCCAAATGTATCTGTGGCATCCAGCCGAGCCAGTTAAAATTATATCAGGTTATTTCATTTTAAATTCATTTGGAACAAAGCCCCCATCTCTGGGAAGTATGAGTAACGAAAGCAGGACCATCACTGAAGCTGGATGTATCAAAATGACCTGTGCTCTGTAGCCTAATGTGGTTTCCTGGAGAAGTGTCAGCAGAGTCCCAAGAGTGAGCTCTGGTTTGCATTCTGCAGGAGAGTCAAACTCGGTCTACTCAGTGCACTAAACGCAGTCAAGGGTCAAGTGATGGGAGAAGCCCCGTCATATCCAATTACAAATTCATCTTTGCTCCTTGGGGCTTCCTGGGTGGCCCTAGTGGTAAAGAACCTGCCTGCTAATGTAGGAGATATAAGAGACTTGTCCATGGGGTGGCAAAAGAGTCAGACACGACTTAATGGCTGAACAACATCATCAAAAGCATGCGAAACAGCATCACCTGGGGGGCTACTGTCCATAGGGTCATACGGAGTCCTACACGACTAAAGCGACTTAGCACACAGGCACGCTTTGCTCTTGACTTTGGATCTCCTCTTGACTTTGGATTCTCCATCTGTACCTGAGCACTGAGCAAGGTTGAATATGAACAGAACACCCATGCTTTCCTGGGAGGTAGAAGAAAGCAAATTCTGACCTGGTCACACCCTCAGTTCAGTTCAGTCACTCAATCGTGTCCAACTCTTTGTGAACCCATGAACTGCAGCACACCAGGCCTCCCTGTCCATCACCAACTCCCGGAGTTCACTCAGACTCACATCCATCGAGTCAGTGATGCCATCCAGCCATCTCATCCTCGGTCGTCCCCTTCTCCTCCTGCCCCCAGTCCCTCCCAGCATCATGGTCTTTTCCAATGAGTCAACTCTTCGCATGAAGTGGCCAAAGTATTGGAGTTTCAGCTTCAGCATCATTCCTTCCAAAGAAATCCCAGGGCTGATCTCCTTCAGAATGGACTGGCTGGATCTCCTTGCAGTCCAAGGGACTCTCAAGAGTCTTCTCCAACACCACAGTTCAAAAGCATCAATTCTTCGGNATCCCAGGGTTGATCTCCTTCAGAATGGACTGGTTGGATCTCCTTGCAGTCCAAGGGACTCTCAAGAGTCTTCTCCAACACTACACTTCAAAAGCATTAATTCTTCGGTTCTCAGCCTTCTTCACAGTCCAACTTTCACATCCATACATGACTACTGGAAAAACCATAGCCTTGACTAAACGGACCTTAGTCGACAAAGTAGTCTCTGCTTTTGAATATGCTATCTAGGTTGGTCATAACTTTTCTTGCACGGACTCAGGGTCTTCTAATTTCATGGCTGCAGTCACCATCTGCAGTGATTTTGGAGCCCCCCCAAATTAAAGTCTGACACTGTTTCCACTGTTTCTCCATCTATTTCCCATAGAGTGATGGGACCAGATGCCATGATCTTCATTTTCTGAATGTTGAGCTTTGAGCCGACTTTTTCACTCTCCTCTTTTACTTTCATCAAGAGGCTTTTTAGTTCCTCTTCACTTTCTGTCATAAGGATAGTGTCATCTGCATATCTGAGATTATTGATATTTCTCCCGGCAATCTTGATTCCAGCTTGTGTTTCTTCCAGTCCAGCGACTCTGGACACCTAGAAATCATTACCAATTATTCTTGTGTTTCTCAACCTCAATATCAACATGATTTTGCAATACAACTCAAACCTCGAAGGACAACTAGATTTCCAATATGTGAATCATATCTAGATAATACTTCTTTCAACAGGTCTATGTATACATTTTCCCAGCAGAAAAGTTAAAAAAAAAGTTTAAGAATACTTCAAAAAGTATGTTGACACTAATGATCTGAGCACACTCAATAATATTTTAAAAATAGGAAACCAATTGATGAATAAGTCATTGAGAGGTCCACGTAGTAAAGAAAAAAAAATCAAAACAAGTCTATGTCGATAGCAGTCAGTTCCAGTTTGTCATTCCAGTTGCAGAACTTCACAAGCTGTCTCTCCTGGAAATTATAGTTTTAGGAATACACTGAGGGGGAAACCTGCTTAGATGAACTTCCCCTCGGCTGGGCTGCTCTGTGCTGGCCCGCTCACCCTGTACTTGCCCAGCCTCAAGACTGAAGAAAGAGCCCGGAGACCGTGACAGTGACCTCAGTGGTTTAATGGATAGGAGGTCTTGCATGTCTCAAGCCAAGTCCTGGACCAACATCCCGCTGTATGCACACAGAGCAGACAGGACATGGCAGCAAGGCTTTACTCCTGGGGGTTACCGGTTCCGGGGAAATTGATGGCAGGCTGGCTCATTAGTTACCAGGGAAGCCAGAAGAGGGGCATCCTCCTCACCCACCTTTGATAAGCTATCACAGATGTTACCTTTTAGTCGCTAAGGCATGTCTGACTCTTGTGTGACCCTGTAGCCCGCCAGGCTCCTCTGTCCATGGGATTTCCCAGTCAATACTGGAGTGGGTTGCCATTTTCTTCTCCAGGGGATTGAATTCAGATCTCCTGCATTGCCAGGTAGATTCTTTACTGTCTCAGCCACCCGGGAAGCCCCAGGCTATTATTGTAGAGACATTCTAAAGATTTGAATACTCACCAGCTGGGGCTGGGGGCAAGTCCATCTCTGTGCCTTACAGGGGGGGGTCAGTCAGGTGAGTAGGGTGTAGATGAATCAGGAACTGGTGGAGCAGGGGTACAGACAACAAGAGAACAGCCATCTTGAGTGGCTTGATTATATACCTTTCTATCATCCTTCTATTAAAACCAAGAACAACAAAAATCCCTTTCGGGTAAGTCATATTAAGGACACAAAAATATTTCAGGCTTGATTTGGAGCTATGTTTTGTGTGCTCTGAAACAAAGCTACAGCCTTTAGGAATTGTTTTTTTTTGGTCTTTGCTCTCAGGGCCAGTATTTGAGGTCCATAGAGAACTTAATGGGATTCCCTGGTGACTCAGATGGTGAAGAATCCACCTGCAATAGGGGAGACCTGGGTTTGATCCCTGGGTTGGGAAGACCCTCTGGAGAAAGGCATAGCAACCCACTCCAATATTCTTGCTTGGAGAATCCCATGGATAGAGGAGCCTGGAAGGCTGCAGTCCATGGGGTCAAGAAGATTTGGACACAGCTGAGCGACTAAGAACAGCACAGGACAAAGCACTTAATTGGATCAGGAATCAAATTTTCTTCCCAAATCCATTGCTTATGAGCTGCGCTCTCTTGAACAAACCACTTCACCTTTCAGAGACTTGGCTCAGATGGTAAAGCATCTGCCTACAATGCAGGAGACCCAGGTTCGATCCCTGGGTTGGGAAGATCCTCTGGAGAAGGAAATGGCACTCCACTCCAGTACTCTTGCCTGGAAAATCCCATGGATGGAGGAGCGTTGTAGGCTACAGTCCATGGGGTCGCAAAGAGTCAGACACGACTGAGCAACTTCATTTTCACTTTTCAGAGACTTGAGTTTTCTCAGGTATAAAATGATAGGATGGATCTAGAGAGTTGCCTCAGATCAAGTTCCTTAGGAAACAAATTCAGAGAGAGATCTGAGCACAGCGAGTTTGCTGGGGAGGGCTCTTAGGAGTGCCTTGAGGGAGGAAGGCTACAGGGGAAGATGGACTGCTCTTTATTAACAATGGGATCCTCAGCTGAATCCCCTTACCCTAGAGCTGAATTACATGGGGGTCAGCATCCAGGCATTGGTGTGTCTCTTTGTCCAGTTATTAAGACTTCCCCCAGGGAAAGATGTGGCTTCAGGCAGGAAGGCTCCTTTAGGCTGAGGGGAGTTCTGTGAGAAGGAGTAAGCTTCGAGTTGTCATCAGGCAGCATTTCCTGTAGTTTAGTGAGTAAGTGTCTCTGAAGGCTCCATCTAGAATGAGTACCACAGCATCGCTATGATGCTCACAGCATTATTTCCAGTATTAAATTCTGTGGTGTTATTGTGCAGGCTCTGAAATCAGAGTTTTTTAAATATCTGGCTGCTGATGAAATTTATTCTCTTCTATGTATATATTTTCTCCCCATCTAGAGTTCTAGAACTTTCTACTTCTAGCACTTTCATGTCCACTGAGGAAAAAGATTTTTATTGTTCTACTTTTATAGCTTCTATTAGTCCTCCTTTTCAGACAGATAGGCATTATTTGACAATTTCGTTTGCATTTTTGTGGCATATAAAAAAAAAAATCCAGGTAATTCTCTGGTGGTCCAGTGGTTAGAACTTGGTGCTTTCACTGCCAGAACCCAGGTTCAGTCCCGGGCTGGGGAACTAGGATCCTGCCAGTCTTGCAGCACAGTAAAAAAAAAACTTCCATAAAATACTCATTAAAGAAGTTTCTGTGAGTTAGTTTCTCTTTTAAGCTATTTCCCAATTTATTATTATTTAACTGTTTCCAACTTTCATTTCTTCATTAGAAAATATTTCGTCTTCCTACCTCCTGGCCATTACTCTCCATTCTTCCAGTCATCTTACAGCCAATAATTTAGCCCTCTATTATTAGTATTTAGAAAATACAACTCTGTACATAGAGAAGGTTACCTTTTATCTGTATTCAAAATCATATGCCCCAGGGACCTTTTGCTCAAAAGAGAATGAGTGTGGAGGTAACGGAAGGAAGTGTGAGTAGTGAGTTGATGAATAGACGAGGAGCTGGTTAAGGAGAGCAGAATATGATTAAGAGATGATCATTGCACACTAGCGCATGATGTGTGCTTACGGAAACTTGATGACCCAACCTTGAATGTCTGACTTGGGAAATTACATAGGTCTGGGCTTTTCAAAAAGTGTGCATGCCATCGATCAGTGTCTTAGAACAACTTATTCAATGAATGATGACAATATCAAACAGGACTGAAAGACATTAGGCAAGAGGGTGATGACGGAAGTAAAAAAAGATACAGAAAAGGAAAAATAAGGATGGCAATTCTTCAACCCATGATGAGGCAGCCAACACACTTCACATTCCGATCCTGATCCCATTATTTAGATGCAAACAACTTTCTTTTACTCTATTGATAAAACAAACAGACAAAAAACAAACAAGAGAGACTTCCCTGGTGGTCCAAGTGTTAAGACTTTTTGCTTCCATTGCAGGGGGCACAGGATTGCAGGGGGCACAGGTTTGATCCCTGGTCAGGGAACTAAGATCCTGCATGCTTTGTGGCAAAACAAAACAAAGACAACCTCATATAATTACTATATCATTTGCCTTATCTCTGGTTCAATCACACCTCCCTTAACCCGCCACCCACCCACCATTCACACTTCAAGTAACAGTGACTACAGCCTCCGCTTCTATTTGCCATTCAGTTTCATTTAAGCAGCTACTCAGCTGGCAATTAAATATTTTTTAAAAAAGAACAAGAGCGTCTCTTTCACCTGAGGCATCGCTTTGTCCTCTTTTCTTTCTGAGACNCCACCATTCACACTTCAAGTAACAGTGACTACAGCCTCCGCTTCTATTTGCCATTCAGTTTCATTTAAGCAGCTACTCAGCTGGCAATTAAATATTTTTTAAAAAAGAACAAGAGCGTCTCTTTCACCTGAGGCATCACTTTGTCCTCTTTTCTTTCTGAGATGCCTTCTATTTTCTTTCTAAGTCCAAGTAGAATATTGAATGACTTTTCCATTGATCCACGTTTATTCTATTTTGAGACGGTTTCCTGACCCACTTCGAGACAGCCCCAGGTTCAACAGTCAGTTTTCTGTGTGCTCTCATAGTCTTCCTTGGAATCATGACACGTAGGACATTCTACTACAATTATTTGTTTCATGTAAAACATACCTGTTTAGTGTCTCTTATATACCAGGTACTAATTAAAGTGATTTTGCAAATGATAATCTGATCTTCATCAGACTCCATGAAGATAGGTACTATTATTTTGACCAATTTATGAGTCAGAAAACAGAGGCATAGGGAATTGACTACATTTCCTATGGTCTCATAGCTAATAAGAAGGAGGGCTAGGATTCAAGCCCGGGGTCTGGTCCCACAGTGCTTGCAATAATCCACTATGCCACACAGTTCTCTGTCCTTCGTTAGCTGATCTGTGAACTCCCCTCTTCTCATGGTAAAAATAGCTTTTTTTATTATGTAATAGTACTTGTCCATTGTCAAACCTAGTCAAGGTCTAAAATATATTGAAGAAAGAAAACATCACCTAGAGTCCTTTTACCCTAAACCTGAAAAAAATCATTAAAATGTTGATTCTGTGAACCAGTATTAAAACACCTCTATCGACAGACAGTTCATTCCTCAGATACCTTGTGCTTTGGGATCTGGTTCCTGTTTTTCCAGTTTGCTTTCCTACTACAGGTAGATANTGAAAAAAAATAATTAAAATGTTGATTCTGTGAACCA
This sequence comes from Raphicerus campestris, assembly GCA_006410735.1. NCBI lineage: Eukaryota > Metazoa > Chordata > Mammalia > Artiodactyla > Bovidae > Raphicerus > Raphicerus campestris. Next base: position 14,224 of record SJYW01033705.1, read on the forward strand.
GTATTAAAACACCTCTATCGACAGACAGTTCATTCCTCAGATACCTTGTGCTTTGGGATCTGGTTCCTGTTTTTCCAGTTTGCTTTCCTACTACAGGTAGATAAGTTTAGTTACTCAGTCATATCAGACTCCTGCAACCCCATGGACTGTAGCCGGCCAGGCTCCCCTGTCTATGGGATTCCCCAGACAAGAATACTGGAGCGGGTTACCAATTCCTTCTCCAGGAATCTTTCCAACCCAGGGATCAAACCACGGTCTCCCACATTGCAGGGAGATTCTTTACCGTCTGAGCCACCAGGGAAGCCTACTATGACTGTGTACAAATACTTGTT
>SJYW01033709.1:13393-72084 GCA_006410735.1 Raphicerus campestris
GTCTAGTCAAGGCTATGGTTTTTCCTGTGGTCATGTATGTATGTGAGCATTGGACTGTGAAGAAAGCTGAGCACCGAAGAATTGACACTTGAACTGTGGTGTTGGAGAAGACTCTTGAGAGTCCCTTGGACTGAAGGAGATTCAGCCAGTCCATCCTAAAGGAGATCAGTCCTGGGTGTTCATTGGAAGGACTGATACTGAGGCTGAAACTCCAATGCTCTGGCCACCTCATGCGAAGAGTTGACTTATTGGAAAAGACTCTGATGCTGGGAGGGATTGGGGGCAGGAGGAGAAGGGGACAACAGAGGATGAGATGGCTGTATGGCATCACTGACTCGAAGGATGTGAGTTTGAGTGAACTCTGGGATTTGGTGATGGATATGGAGGCCTGGCATGCTGTGATTCATGGGGTTGCAGAGTCGGACACGACTGAGCGACTGAACTGATATTCAAGTGATTGGTTCATGGTTGGGCTCCAGTGTTTCAGGGCATCAGCTTCTGAGGTCATTAATGCTTGGTAGTCCATATACTGTTCTTTCTGGTTAAGACTTAATACTTACTGAATACTAATGAGTTTGAAATGCATATTTATGGTTAGCATTCCTTTAGAATCTTTAACTGTAAAGAAAGATAAAGTAAGGGAGAATATGAAGAGGTTATCTCCAAGTCTGCATAGCAGAAATAGAATATATTCCTAGAAATAGGTATATTGCAAGTAGTAAGCTACTTTGTCGAGGATCTGGTGTCTCAGATGGTAAAGCATCTGCCTGCAATGCGGGAGACCCTAGTTCGATTCCTGGGTCAGGAAGATCCCCTGGAGAAGGAAATGGCAACACACTCCAGCACTCTTGCTTGGAAAATCCCATGGACGGAGGAGCCTGATAGGCTACAGTCCAAGGGGTCGCAAAGAGTCGGACACGACTGAGTGACTTCACTTCACTAAGCTACTTTGTGAGGGTTTACAGACCCCTATAAAGCTTGTAAACTGTCTCTTGTTGAATAGAGCATTTATAAGATGATGAACTATTAATACATAAATTGCATTTTTATTCTATAGTTTCTGAAAACATGTCAATATACCATTTTAAAAAAGTCATTTTGCTTTCCTAAAACAAGAGTAAGTAAGTTCTGTGAATAAACGGGTATTTGTCAAATCTGGATTATGTCAGAAACAGATATGGCTCAAGATAGTGGTTTGGTTCATTTCCTTTGTCACGTGTGTTCTGCTGAAAGGAATTTAATTATATGTGTGTGATTATCTTTGCCATGGTGACTATAAACTTACATTTAGTAATTTTATTTATAAAAACTACAGCTTTATACAGAATTAAAATATTAATATTAGTTAACTGTTAGGAGTTTTTTTTTTTTTTTCCTTGTCAGGGTCATATAACCTTGATTAAAAGAGAGAATCTTCTTACAGTAGATAATAGTGTAAATTGAATTGTAATTGTACAGTAGATAATGGTATAAATTGAACGTTATAGCCTGTGATTTTTACATATCAAAAACAAAAGGAGAATAATCTCAATTTCTAAAATATTGAGATACCCAAATTAATTTTGAGTTTTAAGAGTTGAAAGACTCCAAGTGTAACAGTTTCCCAGTTTGTATAAACGCAGTTGCACAAAAACAACTTTTATCCTGGACATTTCTGGTTCTAGAAAAATCAGAAAAAAAGACTTCTATTGTTTTTTAAAAGTAGGTAGAAGCAGTGAACTAAAAGTCAGGGCACTCCAGTCTTATGCCATCTGTTTGTCCTTGGGCAAATTTCATTCCATCCTATGATATCAGAGCATTTTGTTCTGTAGCAGGGAAACCCAAAACCAATAAAGTAAAGCCTACGGTATATTTGAGGAACTTGGAAGAAAAATGAAATAGAAATTAGATACTCTTTTACAGGCATGAAAATAAGCACCTTTATTATGCCTGTAAGACATTTTAATGATCTAATTTTTTTTAATATTCTCTTTATTAACTTTGTAAGGATGCTAAGGAATATGAATTTAAGGGAAACAGACACAAGTGTTGGGTAGGATGTAGATGGGCAGGAAACTAACTGGAATGCCATGAATCTTTATCTGAACATGCACACCAGATCCAAACTGTCTGGCTTGATTAGCGAAAAAATCAATCAGGTCAGTTAGGCAGTTCAGTCAAGTCATGAATTAGTTAACTAGTTCTTATTTATCTGAATAGATTAGCTGATATGTTTATTCAGTCAGCAAGTATTTTTGGAACATCAGTTATATGTCAGGCAATGTGCTGTGAACACAGAGATGAAAGAGACATTCTTACCTTTAAGGCTTTCACTGATTCAATCCTAGTCCAAGGCATTGAGTTAAATGCCATTTAATGGAACCTGCTATAGGCAGATGCTTGGTTAATTCAACAGGGTGAGTTGAGGAGCAGTGGACAAGTGTCTATAGGATGAGACATTTCTGATGAAAATAATGTTAATTCAGGAAAAAAGGAAAAAAAAAAACTGGGCAGAGGGCTTTGGGATTAGGGAAGTTTCTTGGCTCAGTTATTGGTTCCATTCTTTGATCTCAACTCAGATGGCATTCAGTAAGGACTGAGATTAACAGACTTGGTTTCTAATCTTTTTTTACATTTACCACCAGCCCAAATTGACCAGCTTCTTTGTTGCCTAGTATCATCTAGAGACTTTTCTTTTCTTTCATCTTTGATAGACAGAAGGACCAAAAAGCATGTGAGTAGGGAAAATATTTCACAGATAAATAACATGGCCAGGGAGAGGGAATAAAGAGCCACTGGTCCACATGCTAAGACGGGATGCATAAGGGAGAAATCACACACTCCCTTAGAACTAAGTCAGTGATAACGCTGAAAGCCCATCACTCTTGTTAGTGAATATATAAGTAAATGAAGCCCCACCATGAGAAGGAACAGTGATTTGAATTTAGGCCTTGTGTGTGCAGCTCACTGATAGTTAGACCACAGTATGAAAAACTATGGTAAAATGTTTAAATGTCTTCTTTTCAGTGCTCTTCTTGGTAGACTTCAATTCCTATTGGATAGGAATGTGACGAAGATGGCACTTGGGTATCTATGATCATTCTGCACTGAGACTTTAGTATTCAGTATGATTACCTTTTGAAAACTATGCCATTAAAGTTGTGTCTAATGAGAAAGAAAGAGGCCATGCTAAATATTCAGTGCTAACAAAACCCAGCCATTCCAAAGGTGTAAAATCATCTTGGCCTCTGGTGTTAGGATGGTGGCACTGGGGATTTGAAGGGATGGTGCTGTAATTAAAAGACTTAAGTCATGGATTGTAATGGCCCTGGTGAACAGCACAGCTCCCAAGAAGGCAAGGAATTCTTTCGGATCGTTCATGAGAGAGTGAAGATTTTATCTTTGTCCTAAAATAATATGAAATGCTGAGATTCAGTTTAAAAATTCTGTCTAGTTCAGAAGTTTATTTTTTTTAAATGGGAGTCATATCTGACGTAAGATTTTGCTACAGTGTGTTTTCTGCCACAATATTAATATTAATAACCTACATTCAACATTAACTTAGTTACTTCAATATTATAACTATCAACATATTTGTTTAAATAGATTAAAAATAGCTGAATGCTGCTCTAGAAGCCATCTGTTAAGTTAATGTTTTATTGCTTTTTCCAGATTTCAGTGTGGATCATATAGTGGAATTGAATTAATTTGTCAGATTTTTATTCAGTTATACTTGTGTGACCACTAAGAATTGCCAGTAGATTCTGCTTAGAATTTAATGAAAGGAGCTCTGAAAGGTGTGAGCCAATTGTATAATCAATAAGCCTGAATTCAAGCATATCTGAAGTTTGAGTGGGCTCTGCAGATTTAGTCTCTAAAGCATTTTTTTAAAGGGACATTTTGATTTAATTGAAGGGGAGAGCTAAATAAGGAAGAGGAAATGAGTGACAAGGTGACATAATTATGATACACAGTAATTTCGACTTTGGATCTGGGTTTTAGCATAGCAGGGAAAGAATCTGGAGGTGGGAAGAGAATAGGATGAATTTGAGAAGAGGGGATTAACGAATTAAAGGTTCAGATAGAGTAAGTGACTTCAAAGGATACAAAACCAAGGAGTGATAAGGGATTCCCATTTTACTTAATTTCTTCTTAAACAAGCATTAAGATATTGAAGCAGAAACCTTAGAAATTATGTTGTATTAACCGATTAAATACTTACTAAGTAGCTTTTGCACTCAAAGTTCAGTTAGGCAGCTGGAGCGGATCCAAAGCTTTGACATCTGACGGCTACAGGCAGGAGTCCACAAACTAAAGCCCCCAGCCAGATTAGGCCACTACCTGTTTTTGTGCTACCTGGGGGCTAAGAAAGGCTTTTGCATTTTTTAATGATTGAAATAAAATCAGGAGTATTTAGTGACATATGAAAATTATATTAAATTCAAATATGAAGTTTTATTGAAATGTATCTACACTTTTTTAAACATTTGGTTAATGGCTGCATTCCTGCTATAAGAGCAGAACTGAGTAATTGAAGCAGACTATGTAATCTGTAAGCTCTTATGTATTTATTCTCTGACCCTCTGTATAAAAATATTTCTGAGTTCTGGTCAAAAATGCGGGCTTCAGTGACTTCACAGTTGAGATTTATTGAGGGCTTCTGTGTGCTGGGCATTTTTCTCTGAGCTCTATTCATCTCATTTAATCCTCACAGCACTTCGATGAGATAGCTGCTGTCTGCCTACAATGCAGGAGACCCAGGTTTGATCCCTGGGTTAGAAAGATACTCTGGAGAAAGAAATGGCAACCCACTCCAGTACTCTTGCTTGGAAAATCCCGTGGACGGAGGAGCATGGTAGGCTACAGTGCATGGGGTTGGAGGAGTCAGACATGACTGAGTGACTTCACTCACTTTAAAATAAGAAATTGACACACAGAAATGTTAAAACCTTGCCCTTAAATCACATAGGTATTAAGTGATGGAACTGAGATTTGAACCCTGGTGATATGACTCCAAAAAGTATGCTATACACTTTCTAGATCTCAATTTCCCATCCTTAAAATATGGATTGTATACTTTTTAAGATACTTATTATTAGTTTGTTAAGCATGTATAAAGCCCTTGGTATAAACAATTGATTTACAATATAGTCTTCATTTCTGTTTAATCTTGTATGCCAATTTTTTGTAAGACTCTCCTAGTTTACTTGTTAACATAAAAATTTGAGATTCTGGACCTAGAGATTTTGGAATGAAGACTAAAGTTATACTTTGTGAAGAATACCCCTGAGTTAGTTCAGTGCACGTGGTTAAGGTGGCACTTGGAGAAATCTTGGGTCATTTTGGGTATGAAGAGGGAAAGAACAGTAGCTTCTGCCCTCCAAAAAGATCAAATTTGTGTAACTATCATAATGAACATCAAAATCCAAAGTTATGCACAGGTGCTATAGAAATTCAGATGAAGGAGAGCTTATTGTAGGAATAAGAATTAAAATTATGGAATAAGAGATAAGAAANATTTTGGAATGAAGACTAAACTTATACTTTGTGAAGAATACCCCTGAGTTAGTTCAGTGCACATGGTTAAGGTGGCACTTGGAGAAATCTTGGGTCATTTTGGGTATGAAGAGGGAAAGAACAGTAGCTTCTGCCCTCCGAAAAGATCAAATTTTGTATGTAAATATGTAACTATCATAATGAACATCAAAATCCAAAGTTATGCACAGGTGCTATAGAAATTCAGATGAAGGAGAGCTTATTATAGGAATAAGAATTAAAATTATGGAATAAGAGATAAGAAAGGTCACAGAAACACATTAAGATAGAGAATAATGGCCAACTAGATAAGCTATCCTAAATGAATGAATAAACTAATGTGGAAACTAACTTGAGAGGGCATTCACAAGACTTTCCTGAAAACTCAGGCTGTCCAGGTGTCTGTCAGAAGTAGACTCAGGGGTCCTGCACAAGAATGAATCTTGGTGTGCACTCTCAAGGAGTTTACAGATAAGTCTGGGAAGCAGTGATGGAAACAATGGCTATGCTACAGTGTTGAATGTTCAGTCACAATATATTATCAACCTTGTATATAAAAAAGGAAGAGGTACTCATCCCACCTTGGGGAAGCAAGTGGGTTACATTGATGAGTCAACAGTACTGGTAAGAAGGTAGATGAAACATGAAAACTATTATGTGCAAAAGAACAAGAATAACCAAAGGATATCAATGGAGCAGTTCAGTTCAGTCGCTCAGTTGTGTCTGATGCTTTGCGATCCCATGGATTACAGCACGCCAGGCCTCCCTGTCCATTACCAACTCCTGGAGTTTACTCAAACTCATGTCCATAAATCAGCAATGCCATCCAGCCATCTCATCCTCTGTTGTCCCCTTCTCCTCCTGCCTTCAATCTTTCCCAGTCTTTTCAAATGAGTCAGTTCTTTGCATCAGGTGGCCAAAGTATTGGAGCTTCAGCTTCAGCATCAGTCCTTTCAGTGATTATTCAGGACTAATTTCCTTCAGGATGGAGTGGTTGGATCTCCTTGCAATTCAAGGAGCAATTCAAGATGATGCCAAAGAATAACAAACAGTTTTTCTACCAAAATGTGACCTAAATGCAGAAGGCTTAGGTCAAAATTGTTGTTTAGTGGACAAGTCATGTCTGGCTGTTTTGTGACCCCGTGGACTGTAGCCCTCCAGGGTCCTCTGTCCATGGAATTTCCCAGGCAAGAATACTGGAGTGGGTTGCCATTTCTTTCTCCAGGGGATTTTCCTGATCCAGGGACTGAACTGGCAACTCCTGAATTGGCAGGCAGATTCTTTACCACTGAAAGAAAGAAAGAAAGAGAAGTTGTTTAGTCATGTCTGACTCTTTCTGACCCCATGTACTGTAGCCTACCAGGCTCCTCTGTTCATGGGATTTTCTAGGCAAGAGTACTGGAGTGGGTTGCCATTCTTTACCACTGAACCATCAGGGAAACTCTAGGTCAAAATACCTATGAGCAAACAATTTTAATAGATATGTTAATTGCAGAAGGCACACATACACTCACACTCTTCCCTTCTCCCTCCTCCTCTTCTCTGAATTTAACACGCATAGGTAGTTCATAGTTACCATAGTCACTGGTTTTAGAGAACTCGGTGATATAGGATACAAAGATCTACAGAAGATCAGCTCTCAGAATTTTTGGTTTGAAGCCTTACTATGTTTCTCAGGATAAGCTCAAAATTAAATATGAACTTTTAAAAGAATACAGATAACTGAAGTTAAACTGACTCTATGTCTAAATTTTCTGATATAAATACCCTTTACCTTTGGTTTAACTTCCTAAGATTAGCTTGCTTCAAAGTGTCTCCCTCTGTCTTCCCTCCCTTCCCATTCCTTTCTGTCTTTGGAAATGTTTCAGATATGAAATAAAACATGACTACCCAGTTTCACCAACTCTCAACATTTTGCCACATTTGCATTCTATTGTTTTTTGAGTGAAAATAATATGTTAAAGATACAGTAGACCAAAAAACCTCTCTTCAAGCCTCTCCAGTCTTCTCCCCTTGACTCTTTCATTAGGATGAGTCACTCTTCTACTATATGAGCTTGGCACTGATCATTCCCAAAAAGTTTTTGAAAATTTGCTATGTTAGTGATAAAAATATGAAGTACTGATATCACATTTAAAAATTTTCTAGCATTATTACACATACAATTCTGAAGAATGCGTTTTAATTTAAAACTGTGTTTGGGGATTTAATCATACTGAACTTTGCAACTCTAGCTTATTTAACTTGTAACATTCCATTGTGTCACTGCACCACAAGTTATTAATACATTTTATTGGTAAAGAATATGTGGCTTGTTTACAGCTTTTAGCTATGACAGGTGATACTGCAGTGAATATTCTTATAGGTATTTTCTTGTATGCATGCCCAGTCTTTTAGTCATGTCCAACTCTTTGCAACCCCATGGACTTCAGCCAGCCAGGCTCCTCTGTCTATGGAATTTTCCAGGCAAGAATACTGGAATGGGATGCCATGCCTTCCTACAGATCTTCCTGACCCAGAAATTGAACCCTTGTCTCTTTCGTCTCCTGCTTTGGCAGGCGAATTCTTTACCACCAGTGCCACTTGGGAGATCATCTTCNAGGCAAGAATACTGAAATGGGATGCCATGCCTTCCTACAGATCTTCCTGACCCAGAAATTGAACCTGTGTCTCTTTCGTCTCCTGCTTTGGCAGGCAAGTTCTTTACCACCAGTGCCACTTGGGAGATCATCTTCCTGTATAGTGAAATGAAAGTGAAAGTATCTCAGTTGTGTCCAACTCTTTGTGACCCCATTGACTGTAGCCCACGAAGCTTTTCTGTCCATAGGATTCTCCAGGCAAGAATACTGGAGTGGGTAGTCATTCCCTTCTCCAGGGGATTCTCCCAACCCAGATANTGGGAGATCATCTTCCTGTATAGTGAAATGAAAGTGAAAGTCTCTAGTTGTGTCCAACTCTTTGTGACCCCATTGACTGTAGCCCACGAAGCTTTTCTGTCCATAGGATTCTCCAGGCAAGAATACTGGAGTGGGTAGTCATTCCCTTCTCCAGGGGATTCTCCCAACCCAGATATTGAAACCAGTTCTCGTATATTGCAATTATATTATGAGCTCTTCTTTTAGCTTAGTTAATTCTTTTCTCATTTCATCTAAAATATTAGAGAAATACAGCAAATAAATACTGTTAAAGATTCTTACTCATATACAATTTTATAAATGTATGAAATATTAGCTATTTTTTCCCCCAGAGTCATATCTGTGTGAAATTTCACCTGGGGCAGTGGCCTCAACAATGTCTGCAGATTACAGTGCCTCTATTCTTGAGCCTGTAGCAGTAATTGAGAATCTGTCTCCAAACCAAGAGTGTAGTTGCTGTTTCACAGGATATGCATATTTTCAAATTTGTTAAATGTATTGACAACTTGTTTTCCCTTTAACAGTGTATGTGTGTCTCAGTTTAAATATTTGAATCTGTCTCTTTATTTTTGTTTTTAAACTATGAATCAAATTAATTGAAATGATATACCGTNGATATGCATATTTTCAAATTTGTTAAATGTATTGACAACTTGTTTTCCCTTTAACAGTGTATGTGTGTCTCAGTTTAAATATTTGAATCTGTCTCTTTATTTTTGTTTTTAAACTATGAATCAAATTAATTGAAATGATATACCGTGTGATCTAGGCTTCCCCTGTAGCTCAGGGGTAAAGAAGCTTCTTGCACTGCAGGGGCTGCAGGAGATGCAGGTTTGATCCCTGGGTCAGGAAGATCCGCTGGAGGAGGGCATGGAAACTCATGCAAGTATTCTTGCCGGGAAAAACCCACAGAGAGAGGAGACTAGCAGGCTGCAGTCCATAGGGTCACAAAGAGTCGGACATGACTGAAGTGACCCAGCATGAACCATGTGGGTCTACATTTTTTACTTCCTAGATTACTTGTGAGATGAGTTTTGTTTTTGCTTTATTTTACTATATACTTAAATTGCCATTACTGTGGAGTTCCCTATTTGTTTTGCTCATTTTTCAGTTGGATTTTAAATTTTATTACTTATTTTTATGACTTTTTAATATTATCTAGGGTTTCCCACCTAGCTCAGTTGGTAAAGAATCTGCCTGCAATTCAGAAGACATGGGTTCAGTTCCTAGATCAGGAAGATCCCCTGGAGAAGGAAATGACAAACCACTCCAGTATTCTTGCCTGGAGAATCCCATGGACAGAGGAACCTTGTGGGCTACAGTCCATAGGACCNATATATATTTTTTTTTCTGAACAGCAGATAACTTGCAGAGAGCTTATGTTCTTGTGGTGCCTTTGGTTGGGATGATTGTTTTCAGATGGCACATGAGTCAGTTCAGTTGCTCAGTAGTGTCCAACTCTGTGACCACATGAATCTTAGCACACCAGGCCTCCCTGTCCATCACCAATTCCTGGAGTCTACTCAAACTCATATCCATCGAGTCGGTGATGCCATCCAGCCATCTCATCCTCCGTTGTCCCCTTCTCCTCTTGCCCTCAATCCTTGCCAGCATCAGGGTCTTTTCCAGTGAATCAACTCTTCACATGAGGTGGCCAGAGTATTGGAGTTTCAGCCTCAGCATCAGTCCTTCCAATGAACACCCAGGGCTGATCTCCTTCAGAATGGACTGGTTGGAGCTCCTTGCAGTCCAAGAGACTATGGCGCATACACCTCACCAAGTCTGCCAGAAGAGCCTGTGGCAAGGATCAGTAAATGAGTGTTCCTGGCCTATTGCATGGTTTTGTAAATAAAGTTTTATTGGAACATAGCCACACTCATCTGTTATTTGTATTATCTGTGGTTTTCCTGCCACCCTGGCAGAGTTGAAATGTAGAGAAAGAGACCATATAACCCACAATAAAACATTTATTTTCTAGCCCTTTTCAGGAAGAGTTTCCCAACTCCTGAAGTATAATACTGAATTACATAATATACATATTATACAATTTATATATATTACAGAAAGTATAATAACTTTCTAAAAACCGTTGGCATTTAACAGGCAGGTAAATGGTAACCTAGGGTGATGGAGAAAGTCTTGGTAATTGACAAGCCACTGCTGAGGGTCACAGAGACCATGCTTGAGAAGGATTATTCAGAAAAGTCAGGCAGTGATAGTCCCCAAGACAGTTGCCAGATTCAGCAAATGAAAATAACATAATATTCAGTTATGTTTGAATATCAGATTAAAAGAGGTCTTTTTAAAAAGTGTATGTATATGATTTTAGGGACATACTTAAAGAGCCTTGTTGTTTGTCTGATGTTCAATGTTAACTGGATTTTCTCTGTCTATGCTAGTCTCCAAGCATCAGTGTTGTGTAGGAGTCTGAACACAGACTGCCTAAGTTCAAATATTACTTTCATCTCTCCCTGACTGACTTTTGGTATCATATTTAGTCCTCCAGTTTCCTCATCTGAACTATTAGAATAATAACAGTTAAAGAATTAAGTGGGGGAGACTATGAGAATAGTATAGGATTCAGTGAATTCATGTATACATCCATCACAACTCTTGATTATGTGTTTACTTTTATTAATCATGCAAAATAAATCAGGATGAGGGAAATTTTGATTCTTCCTAAATACAAATCATCCAGGGGAAGGTCCCCTGGAAAAGAGAATGGCAACCCATTCCAGTATTCTTGCCTGGAAAATTCCATGGACAGAGGAGTCTGGTGGGCTGTAACCCATGGGGTTGCAAAGAGTCAAACATAACTGGGCAACTAAAGCTTACTTCCTTAGTGTTTTTATATGTTAATCCCAACCTCTGCCCACTCCCCATTTCCCCTTTTGTAAGAATAAGTTTGTTTTCTATGTCTTTGAGTCTATTTTTGTTTTGGAAAGGTTTATCTGTATTTTTTTAAGATTCCACAATAAGTGATATCATATGATATTTGTTTTTCTCTGACTGGCTTACTCCACTTAGTCTGATAATCTCTAGGTCTACCCATGTTGCTCCAAATGGCATTATTTCTACAGTTTATTTAAATTCATTTCAAAAATTATTGTTTCCTTATTTACAAGTTCTCCACCTTTAACCCCTGTTCGTCTTTCTAACACTGTTACTCACATAAGCAGAGCTCCTTGTGTAATGTTATTTGTATCCAAGCCTTTTAGGTGTCTTAGTCTTAAATAGTTCTGCCTAGTGGCTGTGTGCTGGAAATAGCAGCACCAGCTTTCTCTTGGCATGGATTCCTTGTGTATCTGTAGTATAAGGCTTTTATTTGTGTCCTGACAATAACAAATGACTTATGGAAATTCTGGGTGGTTGAGTAATAGCTGTCCTAAATGAATTGTCCAAGAATAATGCAGCACACTCTGAATTACAAAATATTTCAGTAATTATGATGATGCGGGAAAATAATTTACAGTTATTTTTCAGAATTCATTAAGAATTTTAAGTGATTAGGAGTTTAGATATATGTGTTATTGAGTCAGTACCAACAAATTATCTATCTTATCTGTCTGAGGAGGAGAAATGTTATGGGAAGAGAGGTTAAAGTAAATGAATAAATATGAAAAATATTCTAAGGAATGCAAAACTGTGCAAAGATGTAATATGTCTCTAAGCCAACACAATTTGGTTTGATACATGATCTTTTTATTTCACTGTTTTAAAATGCATTCCACAGCCCAAACCATTCTTTACTCTTCTCCGTGGGGAAATATGTGAAGACAGGCAGTTCCACACAGGTCTGCCCCACTGGAAGGTTTTTATTTCAATGCTATCAACTTCTATTCTCTGCAATCATTTTTCTTTTATTCTCAGTATCCATTGTTTTCAGTAATTCACTTGAGTGATCTGAAAACCGTTGAGAGCAACTGTGAGAAATCTGCCTGCTGACTTTCTTGAGAGTGAATTTTTAGAAGGAGGTTATTTCTGAGTCTATAGATAATAAATAAATGGACTGAAATTAAATTATCATTATCTCACACAATCACCTTGATAAGAAAATACAATTTTATTTTATTTTTTTGCTGTTTAGAAATGCCCTTAAGTCATATCTGGTAACCTTGATTCCCTAGTACTATGTATTAGAATATTTACTGTTTTCCTAGAGGGAGGAAGCAGAGGAGGCATCAGGGCTAGCTCTCACCTTCCCTTAACTCATGGCCTGCCTTCTCCTTGATTATCTATCCCGTGATTGTATAGCAGCGGCTATTCTCTTGTACAAGATAATACATTCAATGTAACCAGTGAATAAGTTCACAGGGGGAAAAAAAAAAAAGGAAAATGAGTTATAAGGTTAATTTGATTGTCTAAGCAGTTACACCTGAAGTGTACTCAGGATATCTCTCTGATTGTTATTGTCATTATTCTGATCATCAGCATCAAAGTCCTCATCATTTTCACTGATGATATTTTTAGTAATTTTAAAGCCCTACCTGTATGATATCACAGTAACAGATTTACTTAATTCAATCACCTTAAATAAGTCAAATCTTTTTTTTTATTATTAATAAAGGTTATCAGCTCAGTCTGATTGTTCATAAATAGTGTGACTGACACCTTACCATTCCCATGATGATTGGAATACTGGTCAGCTGCTCTCAGCTGACCAGCTTCCAAATAACTGTGGAACCTCATCATTTGCTTTTTTTGGGGGGGGGCATCAAATATGTGTGCACACAGAATGAGTAGCAGGTCTCTGTGCTCTTGAGATTGGAAGGGATGCTCTATGTTACGTAGTCTATTATTNGAATGATTCCAAATAACTGTGGAACCTCATCATTTGCTTTTTTTTTTGGGGGGGGGCATCAAATATGTGTGCACACAGAATGAGTAGCAGGTCTCTGTGCTCTTGAGATTGGAAGGGATGCTCTATGTTACGTAGTCTATTATTGTAGTGAGAGTGGCTTTGTCTCACGGAAGTCACCAATGTACCCGCTAGTCTAGGATTGTTTTATTTGTTCATCTATTGAAGGGGCAGATCTTTGGTCATAAATAATTCATTTCACCAAGTTCTTATATTTGGATACATTAAAAATAAATTCTTGCCATGCAGAATTTTTTGGATACAATTATTGATTTCCAATCTGGTTGATTTCCTTAGTTGGTGCAAATAGGAAAAAATAAAAGTACCCAATTAGACCAGTGTGATTTAAAGGAATCAGGTATTATAATTGACATGTTTATTAGCACTTCCTCTGTGACAGTAAGTTATTTATAGATACTAGCTCATCTAATCTTTTAGAAACTCTATATCACTAGTTTCTCTATTTTTATATAAGATTTTGCTGAGATAAAGAGTCCCAAGGTACCAAGCTAAAAAGTAGTAAAGTCAAAACTTAAATTTGACTTATTCCAAAGTTTAAAACACTCATACATAACAAAACCCTGCTCAAAAGCAATGGAAGTTTTGCCTCATTGTAGGAAGAAATTTACATTTGTGTCTTGCTTATAACTAAAGCATTAAAAGTCCTGGGATTTGCATGAGGAGGATGATGCAAAGGGAAATCTTGACAGATGAGAATTTACTGCCTCCCCTTTATAGAGTCTGTCCTGAAGGAAACTGGAAAAGAAAGTATTTAAGCCAGAGTTTTCCTTGTAGAAGAAAATAATGATACATATGTAACAAGCATTGGGGGGTGGGGCATCAGTCAACAGGAGACGCTAGAGGCAGCTGAGGTATGTGAGACAAAGGGAAGGGGAAGGAGGACTGTTTTTCTTTTCCCCTTTTTTCCATTATGAATGTGATCTTATTTTTAGCACTTTCTTGAGAGTAATCTCAAGAAAAGTTTTAACTGATTTAACTGATTTTTAATTATTTCTAGGGACCAGACTCTTTCTTGGGATGTAATTGACTTTAAAGTTATAAAAGAAAGGCCAAACTAATATAGTTTATAATTTTTTGTACTACTACTACAAATGCTAATAATCAATATAATCCACTGCAGCTTCCTTTTTTGTCTAAAATTTTGTTTAGCTCCTATTTTAACATGACTCTATCTAGTCTTCACAGCACCCACAAAAATATTATTATTATTCTCTTTCACAAGCTTCTTTTTTCAGACAGGTACATCCAATAACTGCTTTAGTTAGTTGTAACATTATTAATTATTGATGTCAAAATGGAAAACATGGAAAATGTTACTGGTGTAATAATAATAATAGTTGCTTTTTCTCTTAAAATTTTTTTGTACTTAGGTATGCTCAAGGCAAACTTTTTTTTAATACTATAGCATTCATGTGTGTAACTAGCACTCTTAGAAATATTTTCTATGAATGTCTTTGTAGAGAGTATATAATGCAGCCCAGAGTGGTGAACATAGTATTTCCGAGAAATAACACTACTCTGATTCATTTCTACAACTAGCACTTTTTAAAATGCATCTTTTACACAGTTGTCCTTGGAGAATATATAGCATACCAAGCTAACTTAAAAAAATTATAATTTTTCAACTACTCTGTAAGCCCAACATAATTAACAGTATGTCCATGAAGAAGATGAGACAGAGGAAGGTTAAATGTTTGATGTAAAATAAATGCTTCATCCTGCTAAGAACAACTGAAAAGCCTGGATATTATGCATGAAACATTATAAGAAGACTGTCTTCTTATNTGTAAGCCCAACATAATTACTGCAGTATGTCCATGAAGAAGTTGAGACAGAGGAAGGTTAAATGTTTGATGTAAAACAAATGCTTCATCCTGCTAAGAACAACTGAAAAGCCTGGATATTATGCATGAAACATTATAAGAAGACTGTCTTCTTATAGAAGATAGAAGGTATAAGAAGGTAGCAGAGCCAGGAACAACCATGCTGGTTAGGGTCCTGGATTTCTTGTTGGCTTATACATCTCAGAATTTCAGTGAACACAGAGGCAACTGCTAAGTGCCAAGAGGCACAGACAAAAATGGTCGAATAAAAGCCTATGCTTTCAAATCTGAGGACCTAGAAAGGGGTAGCCTACAAGGCAGAAATATGTTAGCCAATAGCCACCCCAAATACCACAGGAAACACACATACACACACATAGTTTTCCCACCCCACCCATGCAAGCAAAGGCCAAGTGAGAAGTCTAGGTGTCAACCCTTGCCCTGCTGTAATGGGGTGTTTCCGTCTCCCCATTAGTGTGTTCTTAGAGAATGCTCAGTGAAACAGGCTTCCATCCCCATCTGGGAAGAATGAGGCACCTTTCTCTCTCACTACTAGGGTGTTGTGAGAGGAGGTCAAATGAAAAATCAGGACTTTGACCACCACACAATCATAACAAGGCCATCCTCTTATCTCCACAGTGTCAAGGAAGGCTATGTGGGAGCAATAACAAGGCACCTCAAACTATCCCTGCCGGGGATGTCAGTGGATACCTTGTGGGGAGTCAGAACAGCCATGCCTGCACAATAGTAATGAAAAGTACCCCCCTGAATATCAACAGAGGCCAAATAGGGAACCTGGACTTCTGTTCCACTAGGTAGTAATGAAGAGGTGCCCCATTTATCTTAGCATAATTTCCGAGTTGCATCTTCAACTCTTTTTGACTTTTAAATTTAGGAACTGCACTACAGTGCCTGCATGCTCAGTCACTCAGGCATGTCCAGCTCTTTCTGACCCCATGCACTGTAGTCCATGAGGCTCCTCTGTCCATGGAATTTTCCAGGCAAGAATCCTGGAGTGGGTTGCCATTTCCTATACCAGGGATCTTTCTGACCCAGGGACTAAAACTGGGTTCCCTACATTTCCTGCATTGGCAGGTGGATTCTTTACCACTGAGTCCCCTGGGAAGCCCTAGTACGTGCTATAAATCTTCAGCAGTGTTCTTTAAATCAGGGTATATTCTCTCTGAGATATGTACAAAATGATTTAGTGGGATGTAGAATTAAAATGTTATACTTTGCATTAATATTTGGTTATCTCATCCTTTCAAATACCTGTTCATATTTTAATTAAATAACAGTATATGCAATAGTCTAGTAGGCTGTAGTCCATAGAGTCGCACACATGACTGAGCATTCACACATGCAAATATCCAATAGTACCTGCATATCATTAACATATAAAAATACATATATTGGGGAGATATGCTCAGTTTTTTGTTTTTAATGACTGGATGTGTCATGCCAATACTTAAGAGAAAACTGCTTTAAATCATTACTATATAAAACATTTTCTGTCCTAAGGATTAAGCCTTGTAAAATAAGTTGGTCTCTGGGATTAGAACAGATACTTAGAAAAGTGAGAAGGGCATGGCCAAAAAGATTTGGAAGGTTTAGAAGACAAGTATGGTTTTTACTATGATTATTAGTCTGATTGGACACAGGGACATACCTAGGCAACCACTTACTCTGTTACCTAATATCATAGTTCTGCCAACGACTTTAAAATGTAGTTATTTAAAGCCTTCAGGTAAAGGAAGAAGAGCAGGGCAGCATGTTAAGTGGCATATGAGAAAAGTGCTGAAATTGCCTCTCCCATGTGAAGTCCTCTGGGGTATGGTGGCAATGCAGCCAGGCATGGATAGGGTTTCCTATACCCTCTGACTCAGCATCTGACAGAATAAGATGTAGCTGTATCAGTGCTTCTGAAACCCTGATAATTGAATTAATTCCATCAATATATAATGTCTCTAAACCCCAAGGGGATCATGCTTGAATGGCATTTAATCAGTGATATCACCACATCTAAAAAAAGAATGATTGCAATGAAGTGTAGAATTGAGATTCAGAAAGTGAAGATCTACTTGATGTTTGAGTGAATACTGCTCTACAAGGAAGACTCTAAATTTGGGAGATAAAAACAAACTTGCTGATTTAACTTTACTAGAAATTAAATGTAATACTATTACTATCAACACCTCATTGCCCTGGATCTTTTATTTCATACTTACTAAACAAGCTTCTGCTGAAAAAAACATGTGCTCCCAATAATCTTGCTAATAACAACTTGAAGTGGTTGATTATTTCTATGTGCCAGACACTGTTCTGGGTGCTTTATATGTATTTGTTCATTGAATTCTTTTAACAGCACTCTGAAGTGGAAGTCATTATTAACCTCATTGTACAAATGAAAGGACCCAATTCCACAGAGACTAAGAAACTTGCTCAAGACCTAATTGTTAGTAAGTGGCGGAGCTGGGGCTCACAGTGGGCCAGTCATAACTCAAAGTCTGAGATCTTAATCATTGTGAAACATGGCCTTGTTGAATCTGGACTAAGGGAAGTCTTGGAAGAAGGGTAGATACTTAATCACTGGAATAATGTGACTACTGTTTTCTATTAATGTAAGTGATTGAGGAATAATGCTTAGAAGTACATTGATCAGTCTTGTGCATAGTTAGTTAGCAGGACTTACACAGAAAGATTAATCTCTTTAAGTTACTAAGAACTTTTGGTCTTTGGACTTGAAATCCTGACTGCTGGCTCTAGGTCTATGGGGACTATAAGGGTATTACATTTATAAGCCCCTATTGAATAAAATCACCATCAGGATCATCCCATCAGAAATCTAGTGTAATACTACAAGAAGCTTTATTAGAAATAGTGATGCAGGTATGTACTATAAATGTGATGTTTATAGATGATTTGAGATTTTTAAGACTGAGTATAAAGTCATGTGAACTCATGTGTCAGTTTTAATTTTTGTGCTAATCTCATTTGCTGCATCTGAGAACTGTTATTTCTTAAAATAATCAGTTATTACTAGAACAATATTGTAAAGATCAATTGAGGGTTTCTGTTTTGTCCCATTAATTGAAAACAATGAGCCAGTTATTTTACCAGCAAAATGGATTTGTTCAGAAGCAGCAAAAACTGCAGTATGAGACATGCAGTTATGGTGAACTTCATACAAGACTATTAAAAAAAGAGAGAGAAATGCTTTAATGTAGGAAAAGGGGAAATTGGGAAGGGCTGTTATAATCAAGATGTCCATAGGTGGAAACTGGGAGTTTGAAGCATGGTAGCTGTTCATTGAGTTGTGACAGCTTCTCATTGGCTGAGTTGTTGCCAGGCAAGGGGATCTTTCTTTCCTTGCTTGTGGTAGTAAAGTAGTATCACTCCCTGCCACAGATGCTAGGTATGTATGTCTCTTTCAGTTGGCATCTATATTAACTTAGGATGGTACACGATAAGAGATTCCCTTTCTGGGCTCCTAACAACCAGTCCATCCTAAAGGAGATCAGTCCTGGGTGTTCATTGGAAGGACTGATGCTAAAGCTGAAACTCCAATACTGTGGCCACCTCATGCGAAGAGTTGACTCATTGGAAAAAAACCTGATGCTGGGAGGGGTTGGGGGCAAGAGGAGAAGAGGACGACAGAGCATGAGATGGCTGGATGGCATCACTGACTCGATGAACATGAGTTTGAGTGAACTCTGGGAGTTGGTGATGGACAGGGAGGCCTGGCGTGCTGCGATTCATGGGGTCACCAAGAGTCGGACACAACTGGGTGACTGAACTGAACTCCATTTAGCTGAGGTTTCCCTTTAGCGTCTTTCAGGTTCATTTGTAGGACTCAAAAATGTTTCAAAAAGTAAAGTTGATCATTTGGTAAACTCCTATTGTGTGGGGCAAGTTCTTCTCCCTGAGAAATTACTCCTGAGAGTTGGTTTGTGTCAGCTCCTACAGGCAGGAACAGCTGCTAAGCTATTTTTCTCTTGACATTTACAAAAATAACTTTCAAGTTGTTGCTGTAGTTTTAAAAGCAATATATGTTCTTTCTATTCTCTTTTCTCTCCAAACTTGGCTCAGGTGATCCTGTCACCATCGGCCATGGTGATGTCCTCTTGTAGTCCTTTAGCTTCCTTCTGGCTGAGATGAACATCTGGAGACCTGGGGTCATCTATCAGTTCAGTTCAGTCACTTAGTCATGTCTGACTCTTTGTGACCTCATGGACTGCAGAACACCAGGCTTCCCTGTCCATCAGCAACTCCTGGAGCTTGCTCAGACTCATGTTCCTTGTGTTGGTGATGCCATCCAACCATCTCATCCTCTGCCANCATGTCTGACTCTTTGTGACCTCATGGACTGCAGGACACCAGGCTTCCCTGTCCATCAGCAACTCCTGGAGCTTGCTCAGACTCATGTTCCTTGTGTTGGTGATGCCATCCAACCATCTCATCCTCTGCCATCCCTTTTTGTCCTACCTTCACACTTTCCCAGAATAAGGATCTTTTCCAAGGAGTCAGTTCTTTGCATCAGGTGGCCAAAGTATTGGAGCCTCATATCAGTCCTTCCAATGAATATTCAGTACTGATTTCCTTTAGAATTAACTACTTTGATCTCCTTGCAGTCCAAGGGACTTTCAAGAGTCTTCTCCAACATCACAGTTCAAAAGCATCAATTCTTCGGCACTCAGCTTTCTTTATAGTCCAATTCTTACATCNTGCCCAAAATATCCTGCTTTATAGGGGAGGTAGAGAAAAGCCAAGGCACTGTGACCAACAGAATTAGCCAACTCCTAGCTGTTAGATTGTGGCTACTGGGGACAACCAGCTTCCAGATAACATGGTAAATAACTGTATCTGCATAAATGAGTCCAGTCAGCTGCACACAGAGCAAAGACAGTTTCCCCCAGTGAAGCTCTGCTAAGTTGCTAAACCAAACAGTTGTATACAGATGAGTTGTTTTTGCTTTAAGCCACTATAGTTTAGAGTGGTTTGCTTCTCAGCTCTAGATAACCAAGTATTGTCTGTTGAAAAGTGTTTGCAAGTTCCAAAAACCAGATAAGTTTATCGTTATCCATGGAATGATGTTGAGTAAATTATACACTCTGAGACTCAATTATGAGACACAGATATGCAGATGACACCACCCTTATGGAAGAAAGTAAAGAGGAACTAAAGAGCCTCTTGATGAAAGTGAAAGCAGAGGGTGAAAAAGCTGGGTTAAAACTCAACATTCAAAAAACAAAGATCATGGCATCTGGTCCCATCACTTCATGGCAAATAAATGGGGAAACAGTGGAAACAGTGGCAGACTATTTTCTTGGGCTCCAAAATCACTGCAGATGGTGACTGCATCCTTGAAATTAAAAGATGCTCCTTGGAAGAAAAGCTATGACAAACCTAGACAGCGTATTAAAATGCAGAGATACCACTTTACCAACAAAAGTCTGTCTAGTCAAAGCTATGTTTTTTCTTTTCCCCAGTAGTCATGTATGAGTGTAAGAGTTGGACCATAAAGAAAGCTGAGCACCTAAGAATTGATGCTTTTGAACTGTGGAGTTGGAGAAGACTCTTTAGAGTTCTTTGGGCAGCAAGGAGATCCAACCAGTCCATCCTAAAGGAAATCAGTCCTGAATATTCACTGGAAGGACTGATGCTGAAGCTGAAGCTCCAATACTTGGGTCATCTGATGCAAAGACCTGACTCACTGGAAAAGACCCTGATTCTGGGGAAGATTGAAGGTAGGAGGAGAAGGGGACGACAGAGGATAAGATGGTTGGATGGCATCACTGACTCAATGGATATGAGTTTGAGCAAGCCCTGGGAGTTGGTGATGGACAGGGAAGCCTGGTGCTGCAGTCCATGGGGTTGCAAAGAGTCAGTCACAACTGAGTGGCTGAACTGAACTGAACTGAGACTCAGTTAGGTAGTAAGTTAAAAAGGAATAATATTAGTGTCTTTCTGTTTAGATTTCTTAAAATTACAGAGGTCATTTAGTTTATTTATTCTTTTTCCAGCTGTAGAGACAGAGATTGCCCAAAGTCACACACACACACACACAAATGCTAGTTTGCTGAAATTGTTAGCTCTCCTTTATATAAGTAATAAACATTTTAGTTTAAATGCTATAGGATGAGATAAGAGGAGGAGAATTCACATTAAAAAAAAAAAAAGCAAAACCACAAAGTACCCAGGATTTAACTCAACAACAAAGGAATAAGACTAATAGTGTTTATCAAAGGACGTAAAATTTTCCTGGAAAGATACAATATTGTTAAGATGTCAATTATGTACAATTTCATATTATTAATTTCAATCGACACTATTTTGTTGTTAGAAACTTAAAAGCTGGTAGTACAGGTCCTCTTAAAGAATAATGTATGAATATGGCCAAAACTGTAGTTAGAAAACAGAACAAGAAATATGTAGAAAAGATAAAAACATTGGGGAAATAAACTGTGAAGCAATTGTAATTGAAATAGTATGGTTCTGGCATCCTCACTTTTAGGTAATTTTCTTGCATCATATTTCACTGAGAAAAATAGAAGCAGTTAGAAGAGGATTTCCATATACTCTTACCACTACATATGTCAGCGTGTCTGCATGTGTATCCAGATTCTTTGCCTCTTCCAGTACATTATTGAAAAATGTTTTATGTTGTCTGTTACTAACCTGTTTAATTTGCAGTAGACTATATCTCCTTTTGCTTGTTAGACTTTTGCTTTAATAATTCTTTCTTCTGTCTCTTGCATGATCAACTTCTCCTGCTCCCTTGCGTTTTCTAGTGGTATACAATTATGCAGTTATTTTTCTTGGTTTGAAAAAAAAAGGAAAAAAGTCTTGCTTGACCCCTTACTTTCCTCCAGTTTCTGCCACATTTTTTTCCTAGCCAAACATCTTTAAGGTAATTTCTATAATCCCTCATTCCACTTCTCATGCTCTGGACATCACTGCAGTGTTTGGTACATACCCCTCCATCAAAATAGCTCTTCTTCTCTGCTGGGAAAGACAGTGTTCAACTTTAAGCTTTTAATTGACTCAGCACAATGCAATCTTTAACTCAGTTGATCACTCCTTCTTTTTGAAACACTTTTTTTCATCTGGATTTTAGGAAATCACTATCTTCACAACCACCATTCAGTCTCAAGGCTTTAAGTGACTTATTTACGTGATGAATCTCAAAGCATATCTCCAGCTGAGACATCTCATTAAAACTCCAAACTTAGCTATCCATCCATGTGTTCAGTATTCTTAGTTGAATGTCTAATAGGTATCTCAAACTTAAAAAGGTCAAACCTAAGCTCTTGGATCTTGACACCCAAAAGTATTCCTCCCTCACCCCCTTTCCATCTAAAAAAATTGGCAACAATATTGTTCTAGCTGCTTAAAGCCAACATTGTGATATTGTTCTGTGTTCATGCTTTGTAACAGCAAATCCTGTTGACTCTAGTTTACAAATATTTTTAGAAAGTCCTCCATCACTATCAGTGTCAATCAAATGATCATTTTTTTCTTCCCTGAATTATTGCAATAACCTCTTAACTTGCCTTCCTTCATAACCCTTCTATATAGGTAAACTATAACTAACATATCTGCATTGAAGAGGTCCTCTAATAATCAATGTGTCTAGTATCATCTTNATCATTTTATTCTTCCCTGAATTATTGCAATAACCTCTTAACTTGCCTTCCTTCATAACCCTTCTATATAGGTAAACTATAACTAACATATCTGCATTGAAGAGGTCCTCTAATAATCAATGTGTCTAGTATCATCTTTCAGCCATATACTATTAGTATGACTATAGGTAAATCATGAAAAATTTTAGCCCTTACTCCCTTTCCATGAAATATATATGTCATTTGCTCTCTCTGTCTCACAGATTTTGAGAGGATTGAACATATAAAAGGTGCACATCTGTGTATGTGAAATTTTTAAAGTGCTACCAAAATATAAAGTGATAATAACAAAATGACAGAATGATTACTGTGAATATTGGATGAATGGTAGTTCACTGTATAATATTTCTTCAAGTGTCATAAAATATTAACAATAATTTTAGGTTAATAGAAACCATAATATAATAACCACAGACTCTGCTGTGCAAAATAAATGGGGGGATGGGTTGAAGTATGTAGCACAGCCACTTTAGATGGGTTTGTAAAGATTTATTATGCCCATGGAGCAATCTGCAGTAGAGTAAATTGGCATTTGAGGGATGTCACAAACAATAATGTAATACATCTTGCACTACAACACACAGGTGTCCAAAGGCTATTACAATCCAAGCATTGTGCTAAAATTGTATGAAGTTAATAGCATGGCTACTATGAGAAGGGTACTCAGAAAAAAGCTTTTTTAAAAATCTATTTAGTGCAATCACCCCTACCTTTAGCTCAATAAAACCATAGTGACTCAAGAAATTAAATTCTCTGATTCCAATTCAGCCACTACTTGTTTAAGTAATAATTGCAGGATAAAATAGTTGCTTATCAGAAGGGCATCTGAAACTTCAGGGTTATTAGATTGAACCCATGTATAAAGGATTGCTAAAACTTGACTGAGGATCTCAGAGATACTGGGCCTCTCCATATCAGGATACTTCCAGAAGGAGCTAAATGAGTCCTTTCTAGTAAGAACTTTGGTATGAGATATTTTGTAGAATATTTGGTTCAGAAAATCTTTTACAATTATTGCAAAAGCATAAGGTATTTGATGCATCCTTTTTGTATCTTTGTATCAGTTCTTGAGTGAAATTTCTCTCTATTAGGTTCCACTGATTGATTATTAAAACTCCCCACAAACACAGGTTCAGTTCTGAATACAAAGGAAATAATAAAGCTCTACTTTTTCTATGCTATACTCAGTTAAACCCAATGTGATATCTTCTACCTAATGAAAAAAGTATAAGTTTAAAGATGTTACTCAGATACTGGGATAGAAAAATTTCTTTTATGGGCAGAAGTTAAGGGAGCCAGACTACATTAAAGATGATAAAAGAGTATCATAACTCCCATTCTTAGAAACCGTTTTAGTTTTTATACCAGTTTCTATATCTACCAGGAATTGTGCTAGGGGTTGGAACCACAGGGATGAGCAGGAACAATATGGTCCCTGATGTGTTATTTTGGTATAATGTTCAGATATATGGCCTCTTATTTTCTGAGATGTCCAGACTCTTTTTCCGTCCCCTACTTCCTTTGGACCTTCTCTATTCTTCACTCATACTTTTGAGGTCTTGCTTCATTTGAATTTATTTCAGGCTGACTCTTTTTAATGTGAGGATTTAGCCGAGAAAGGATTTTC
The DNA here is from genome assembly GCA_006410735.1 of Raphicerus campestris. Classification (NCBI taxonomy): domain Eukaryota; kingdom Metazoa; phylum Chordata; class Mammalia; order Artiodactyla; family Bovidae; genus Raphicerus; species Raphicerus campestris. The sequence continues at coordinate 37,837 of SJYW01033709.1, forward strand.
AGTTTGTCGGTCTGGAGAGCTCATGGCAACATTATGGCTTCAGCTACTTTAGACATCTCAGTGGACCCCTGCAATTATTCTATGACTGGAGTTTCAGCTGGAGTGCTCAACCAGCTCAGCCTTTCGTCTGAGTACTACTGACTGTTTGAGGTCCCCTTGCACCTCCTTGCTTCTTCCCACATTGTTGATGATGATACACAGGTCTTTTATTTGTCATGATTTGTCCACACCTTCTCACATGTGGGGCTACATACGAGTAGTTGTTCTTCAGTTGCTCAGTTCTGTCCAACTCTTTGTGACCCAGTGGACTGCAGCACACCAGGCTTCCTTGTCCTTCACTGTTACCTGGAGTTTGCTCAAACTCATGTCCATTGAGTCGGCGGTGCCATCTAACCATCTCCTCCTCTGTTGTCCTCTTCTCGTCCTGCCTTCAGTGTTTTCCAGTATCAGGGTCTCAGTGAGCCGGCTCTTCACATCAGGTGGTCAAAGTATTGGAGCTTCAACATCAGTCCTTCCAAAGAATATTTAGGGTTGATTTCCTTTAGGATTGACTGGTATGATCTCCTTGCTGTCCAAAAACTCTCAACAGCCTTCTCCAGCACCACAGTTCAAAGGCATCAGTTCTTCAGTGCTCAACCTTTTTTGTTATCCAGCTCTTACATCTATACATGACTACTGGAAAAATCATAGCTTTGACTATATGGAGCTTTGTTGGCAAGGTAATGTCTCTACTTTTTAATATGCTGTCTAGATTTACCATAGCTTTTCTTCCAAGGAGCAAATGTCTTCTAATTTCATGGCTGCAGTCACCATATGCAGAGATTTTGGAGCCCAAGAAAATAAACTCTATCACTGTTTCCATTGTTTTCCCATCTATTTGCCATGAAGTGATGGGAGCGTGTCATGATTTTCTACATATATATTCCACCTATTTTTCTTGTTGATATTTTCTGTGGGGTTTGATTTCTCTATTTTAGTTGCTTTTTTTTTCTTTAATGGAGAATGCAGGGAGACTCAAAAACTCTGTCACCATCACCATCTTCCCAGAACTCAAAACATGTGCTTTTAAACTTGGTTGGCCAAGTAGAGAATCTCTGGAAATGGAATAAAGCTAAGAGTTATTATACACATGCCAGAAGTGATAACTAACATCACAGCTGGTCTGTACACAAGAGTGGGAACTGTGAATCAGGCAGTTGTTTATCAATATCAGAATATTTTTATTCTTGGAAAGCTTTCTTTCAGGCTGTTAAATCTATACTCACTAGCATTCTATGAATATGTATATATACATGTAGAATGCAGACAAAAAATGCATCATATTTTGGAACTGGGAACCAAAATGGGATGCTGTATTACCACCTGTGTCTAATTAAATATTTGTGGTAATTTAATGTAATTAAAAATTAAACAACCATTTGGTAGAGGATAATATATCATATTTCCTACATCACTTATGTGCTTCAATATGCTCTCTAGCTGATTGTTTTAACTTGGATTTAATGTTTACAGCTCCCACTATTGTGGGTTCATGTTTGTTGAATTTTACATTTAAAACACCCTCTGCTTGCATCTCTTTCCTCCCACTCTTCACCCAGTTAAGTTCCTCATCATTCTCAGGTCTTAGCTTGAATGTCGCTTTCTAAAAAAGGTGTTTTTTAAACTACTACATGTCCAGCTCTTGGTGACTCAGATAGTAAAGAATCTGCCGGCAATGTCGAAAACAGGTTCGAGCCCTGGGTCAGGAAGATCACCTGGAGAAGGAAATGGCAACCCTCTCTAGTATTCTTCCCTGGAAAATTCCATGCCAGTCCATGGAGTCACAAAGAGCTGGACATGACTTAGCAACTAACACACACAAACACCCAGCTCCAGCTGAAATCCAGTTTTCTTCTTATTACTTTTTTTTTTTTCCTTATTTGGCTGCACTGGGTCCTAGTTGTGGATACAGGAAGTTTAGTGGCGGCATGTGGGATCTAGTTCCCTGGCCAGGGATCAAATCTGGGCCCTTGCATTGGGAGCTCAGAGTCTTAGCCACTGGACTACCAGGGAAGTACCTCCTCTTATTCTTTGTAATAATATTAATATTTAGTTCTTTTGGGGTTCCCAGCAAGTATCAATGTTCTCTGAATAAACAAATGAACAACCAAGCACCATCTCCTTATGATTTTCATACAATTTTTTAAACTCTGATTTTGAGGAATAAGGTAAACTCAACACCATTTCTAAAGAAAATAGAGCCATAAAACTTCAACTAATTCAGTGTCTGAAGCTCTGCCACAGGACTAAATTGATGGGTTTGTTTTTGGAGTGTGAATCACAGCCCTTATCTTTTCTTTTGAAGGCCCAGCAAGAACAGTGGCATGTAACTTTTAGTGCTATTATTATGTTCTTAATTTTTAAATGTTCATTTTTTGGCTGCTCTTGGTCTGTGCTGCTATCTGTGGGCTTTCTCTTGTTGTGGTGAGCAGAGCCTGTTCTCTAGATGCAGTGTGCAGGCCTCTCATCGTGGTAGCTTTTCTTGTGGCAGAGCGTGGGCTCTAGGATGCTTAGGCTCTGTAGTTGTGGCACATGGGCTTGCTTGCCCCAGGGCACATGGGATCTTCCTGGACCAGGGATCAAACCCTGCAGTGTCTCCTGCATTCCCTATCATTATTATTTGTCTGTACAGTTCCTCTACTGTCATATTAGGAACAATTTCCCCCAAGGCAGGGGTGTATATTTATATAACTTGACTCTACTGCAGCTTAGAAGTGGGCAACTAAACCAAGTGGGCCCAAATGGTATTTCCTGATAGGGATACAAAATCAGGATTTAAGCCTACTTGGTCTTTTTAATAGAAGATCTATAAACCTCAGAGATATGGTCAGCCATATCCTACCATGTGAACTTTTAAAAAAGGAAAGGTGGTATTTTATGAGTTAGAATTATAGTGTACTGCAGAGAGGTAGAAATGAGAGATGAGCCATGTTCTATTGGTATTTTTATCCCTGGTTACAGGTTTATTCTGAGGCCTGATTGAATCTGTATCCTTTAGTCTCCATAAAACATTTTTATACACCTAAAACTCTTTTTTAGTAAAATCTAATTTAGTGGCTTTTTGCCAGTTGTAGTCTTCAGAGACATGATAATAATTAATAGCTATTGAATGAACCCATGACATGACTTTTAACAGATATAAATTTATACAGGTTTCAGTTGAAAAAATAAGCAGTCACTATCACTAAGATAAGATACATTCCTTCTTCATATAACATTTATGTTATATAGGACATGCAGAACTATTCAGAATTTCTACTTACTTGGCAGTTGATATCAAAATTGAACTTGAGATTCATCTAAGCCATTTGAGCATGTCTCTGGCATCTTCCATGTGTGTCATGCTCCTTAAAGAGAGCTCAGCTAAGTTCCTCAATAAGAGCTGCAGAGCTCATGTAAAACAGTGGTATTAATGTAACTTATACTATCCAAGGCTCATCTTTAAATAACAAATGCAGTTGTTTAATTTACTCCCAGTATATCAGAGCACCACTAAGAGGTGGGGTGTGTGGAAAGCCCTGAACCTAAATATGGAATATTTATCTCTGACTCTGGCATAGAAACCAGCTGGGGCCAGAGATAAACCAAACTATCTGCAACTTCAAGGAGTTCTTTTGCTCCTGCTGTCATCACAGAAGCTTCCCATGAAGGCTTTCTTAAGCCGAGGCCTCTGACCGAGTGTTTGAACCAGACTCTCTTATTGATTCTGTGATCCAATACTTTCAGAGGTTGATTTTCATACCATGTGCCTGGAGCAAGCTAAATTCAAGTCCAAGACAGGATAATTTGTTGAAAAAACTGTACTTTATGAAACTAAGGAAGAACTTTCTTTAGCCATAACTTTTAGGTGTCATCAGAGTGAGGGAGAAACACACAGATTAGGGCTTTGGTAAATAGTAGCTACTTGGGTAAATCAGAGCCAGGTCAACAGTCTGGTACATCATTCTCCATGACTAACAAGAAAATATTGAGGAAGAGATGCTAAATAAATATTTTCCATGTAATTTGTGCTTGTATCTTTCTACTGATCCAGAACAATTCTTAACTTCTCAAGATGAGCTACTGCTTTTTATTTGAATTGGTTATAAAGGTGATACTTTATTTTACTCTTTTTTGCTGCTGTTACTGCTAAGTTGCTTCAGTCGTGTCCAACTCTGTGCGACTCCATAGACAGCAGCCCACCAGGCTCCCTTGTCCCTGGGATTCTCCAGGCAAGAACACTGGTGTGGGTTGCCATTTCCTTCTCCAATGCATGAAAGTGAAAAGTAAAAGTGAAGTCGCTCAGCCATGTTCAACTCTTAGCAACCTCATGGACTGCAGCCTACCAGGTTGCTCCGTCCATGGGATTTTCCAGGCAAGAGTACTGGAGTGGGGTGCCATTGCCTTTTCTTTTTTGTATGTTTATACTAAATGAGAGTAAGAAAAATACTTCAATTTTTAAGTTTATTAATGGACTAATTGCAAACAACTAATTAGTATTTAAATCAGGATCTTGAGGAACATGCTATTAGCAGTCTGCATTAGAGCATTGGAGTTAGGTGACTAAATAATTCCAAGTTAACCTATTTCAGTAATTCCCAATGTTTCATGTATTTGTGTTTGTATATCCATATGTGTGAGCAGTCAAATGTCTTTATCTTATTGTGCTGATTATTGTTTTTATTCATTTTCACATTTTGTATTGCATACGTTCCTTGTTATGTTTAGAACTATTAAGCCTCCATGGTTAAAACTGGAATTGCTATGAGTTTTCAAGCGCTGTCCCTAATTGCTATTACCATGGCTAATGACAGCATAAAAATGATTATAATCACACAGAAAAAGAGCAAATTGGATATTTTAATCAGAATAGTGTAGATTAAAACAGGATCTAACAGTCCTCATGTGGAAAATCGATATTTAAACAAGAAATGTCTCCTTTCTCTAAAAATGAGATTTCCCTTTAAAGGCGCTATTTGTTTGTAATCCTCCATAAGCACTCAGTGTCTATATATCATGGCATTCAGCATATTGTTGGAGCAAAGGGAAACTTTGTTGTAATGAAATGTCATTTCTTCCCAAAAGTCTTGCACATTTAAATCTGTGGAAGTAATGAAGCTGATATCATCAAAATATCCCCTGTTCCTGAAAATTAAATGTTTTTTATTGATTTTTCAAGTATGCCAGAGTCAGCATTTTCTCATAATTTCTTATGGATTTTCCTCTATCCGTAGAAATAAAGCTATTAACTCTTAAGTATGAGCTTTAGCTTTTTTTTTTCTATTTTGCTGAGATTTGTTTTGCAGTGTTATTGCGTTTCTTGCCAGTTACTAACTTGAAGCCTTTTAAAGTGCTTCTTTACTCTTTTAGCTTAGGTGCCAGCTGTTAGGGCAAGACAAGAATTACCACAGTGTGAGCAGAGCAAGATGAGAATTATTACCACAGTGTGAGCAGAATTGGAAAACCTTATTTTGAGGGATCTCTGTTGCAGTGACTGAGGCTGAGGTCGATGTGGCGGCCATGTTGTTTGGCATGTAGAATAGCTGCATAATGTCAAATCTGTTCATCGGCGTTCCTGACTACAAGCCATGTGACGATGAGAGAGTAACTCTTCTGAGCTTCTGTTTGTCCATGTAGAAAATGTGGACAGTAAGGAGCCCTGGAAAACGTGTCACTCAAGGAATGTAAGGAGAAAAGAGCATAGTGCATACAAAATAGCTTTGTAAACTGAATACAACGAAAAAAAGGTCAGAGGCTCTTGGCATTTCCAAAGCTAACATAGAAAATTAAAATTTCTTGAGAAACTGGTAAATGTTTTATTTGTTTTTGAGATGGAGCAGGACCTGGCTTGTGCAGGAATGTTCTAAAGCTTTACTTGTGGATTTCTGTCTCAGATGGAAAGGAGAACTATTAAGCGTTGTATGCTGCTAAGTTGCTTCAGTCGTATCCGACTCTGTGAGACCCCATAGACGGCAGCCCACCAGGCTCCGCCATCCCTGGGATTCTCCAGGCAAGAATACTGGAGTGGGTTGCCATTTCTTTCTCCAATGCATGAAAGTGAAAAGTGAAAGTGAAGTCACTCAGTCATTTCCGACTCTTAGAGACCCCACTCCTTTACTCCTGCCTGAAAAATCCCATGGACAGAGGAGCCTGGAAGGCTGCAGTCCATGGGGTTGCTGAGGGTTGGACACGACTCAGTGACTTCACTTTCACTTTTTACTTTCATGCCTTGGAGAAGGAAATGGCAACCCACTCCAGTGTTCTTGCCTGGAGAATATCAGGGACAGGGGAACCTGGTGGGCTGCTGTCTACGGGATCACACAGAGTCGGACACGACTGAAGTGACTTAGCAGCAGCAGAAGAGACCCCATGGTCTGCAGCCTANATGGCAACCCACTCCAGTGTTCTTGCCTGGAGAATATCAGGGACAGGGGAACCTGGTGGGCTGCTGTCTATGGGATCACACAGAGTCGGACACGACTGAAGTGACTTAGCAGCAGCAGAAGAGACCCCATGGTCTGCAGCCTACCAGACTCCTCCATCCATGGGATTTTCCAGGCCAGAGTACTGGAGTGGGGTGCCATTGCTTTCTCTGAGGCATTGTATACTGAATGTCTTTGGGGCACTCATTGAAAAAAATAAAAAAACACCTTGTAGATGTATAAACCTTTTAGATGCAACAATTCCTTTACCTTACTATTGTTTTTAATAATTAATGACCTTTTGAGTTATTGGAGTTATAGATATAATCTTAATTTTCAAGTTTTCTGATTAGAGATAGGATAATGATAAGGAATCAGTATTTCTCATAAATCATGGTGAGTTATGAGAAAGAAAGTCATTGTACTTTCCTTCCTATCATTCATGTTTCTGAATTTCAGGCAGAAATTTTGGAAATGAAACAAAGTGTGAGTAATGTAGAAGTTAATAAATGNTTGACTAGACAGACCTTAGTCGGCAAAGTAATGTCTCTGCTTTTGAATATGCTATCTAGGTTGGTCATAACTTTTCTTAAGGGTACTGAGTTAGAAAAAAATTATCCCATAATTATCTCCCATTCAGTGGCAAATAGTTTTTATTTAGCTTGTAAGAGAAGAACATGACTGAATAACCTTATTTTCATATTACAGTATTGTCTAATAAAATTAGCAATTACTCAGTAAGTTGTTTTAATATTATGTTGCTGTTTACTTAAATGACAAAATTTGCAAGCAACACACCACAAATAAATTGCCACTGTGGAAATTCTATCAAAATTATATGTATATATATGTATTAATATTTATGTATATATGTTTATACATACATTTACATACCATCTTTAACAATAAAAAATTGCAGATTCACAAATAAGCTATGATGCTTTTCAACTTTGGTGTTGGAGAAGACTNTATATGTATATATATGTATTAATATTTATGTATATATGTTTATACATACATTTACATACCATCTTTAACAATAAAAAATTGCAGATTCACAAATAAGCTATGATGCTTTTCAACTTTGGTGTTGGAGAAGACTCTTGAGAGTCCCATGGACTGCAAGGAGATCCAACCAGTCCATTCTAGAGGAGGATCAGTCCTGGGTGTTCTTTGGAAGAAATGATGCTAAAGCTGAAACTCCAATACTTTGGCCACCTCATGTGAAGAGTTGACTCATTGGAAGAGACTGTGGTGCTGGGAGGGCTTGGGACCAGGAGGGGAAGGGGATGACAGAGGATGAGATGGCTGGATGGCATCACCAATTCGATGGACTTGAGTTTGGGTGAACTCCGGGAGTTGGTGATGGACAAGGAGGGCTGGCGTGCTGCAATTTATGGGGTCACAAAGAGTCGGACACGACTGAGCAACTGAACTGAACTGAACATATGTACATGTCTTATAATCTATTTGGAAAATCATGGGATAAAATCTGCAAAAGATTCTACTGCACATTCTAGGGATACTAAACAATCTCACCCAGTAATCTAGTAATAATAAAACATATAATTCACACTGATTTAAAGTGAGAAAGGGAGAACAACAGCTTATGAAAATTTTGATGATGAACAACTCAGGACAGTAACAATGCATAGTTAATGGTGTTCTTTTGAACATGTCAGGATTTCCAAATTAATACACATGAACAGATCTATTTATCTACTGTTGTTGTTCAGTGGCTAAGTTACATGTGACTCTTTGCGACCTCGTGGATGGCAGCATGTCAGGCTTCCCTGTCCTTCACTATCTCCTGGAGTTTGCTCAAACTTATGTCCACTGGTTCAGTGATGCCATCTAACCATTTCATTATCTGTCATCCACTTCTCCTCTTGCCCTCAATCTTTCCTAGCATTAGAGTCTTTTTCAGAGAGTTGGCTCTTTGCATCAGTTAGCCAAAGTATTGGAGTTTCAGCTTCAGTTTCTATCATTGCATAACAAATCATCTTAAACTTACTAGCATAAAACAACAATCATTTTATTGTGCTCACAGAGTCTGTATAAGGAATTTGGAGAGGGCTTAGTTTCTAAAGGCTGCCATAATCAGTTTTTACAAATGTGGTCATTTAAAACAACAGTTATTCTTTGGAAGTTTCAGAGGCCTAGGGTTCAAAATCAAGAGATCTGTAAGGACAGTGGTTGCTCAGAAGGCTCTAGAAGAGAATCTATTCTTTGCCTCAACATCCAAATCAAAAGCCTAGGGTCAATGTCAAGATTCATCCTATGTTAATGAGAGCTCCAGAAAAAGAGGAGAAACAGAAATATATATGCAAAGAAATAATGTTACCAAGTTCCCAAATTTAATTAAGGGATGTTAAATTATAGGTAAAAGATATTAAATTAACCCCAGGTAGAAAAACTGTTAATATAACATTGTATCATTTTCTAGACATTAACTCATTCCCCGTATTGGAAATGCTTTACTGGCATAAGATCGTCTGAGTTTGATTTGCTTCTGCTATCAAGTGTCTCAGTGACCCAGTTTTCCTATTAGTGTCCTCTATTTAAGTCTCAGTTCATGATGATATCTTGGGTCATCACTTGCAATAAAATTACTACTTGTCCATTGAGTCTATTTCTCATTCTCATTTGCCTGGGTCAATGATTGGGCTTCCCTGGGGGCTCAGATGGTAAAGAATCCACCTGCAATGCAGGAGACCTGCATCCAATCCCTGGGTCAAGAAGATCCCCTGAAGGAAGGCATGGCAATGTACTCTAGTATTCTTGCCTGGAGAATCCCCACGGACTGAGGAGCCTGGTGGGCTCCAGTCCATGGGGTCACAAAGAGTTGGACATGACTGAGCGACTAAACACAGCACAGTAAAGTGCCAGAAAGCAAGTATTTTCAGCTTTGCAAGCTGTGCAGTCTCTGTCATACTGCTCCCTTTTGTTATTTTAGTGTGAGAACCACCATAGACGATACATGAATTAGGGTGTGGCTTCTCCCAATATGACACTTACAAAACATAGGATGTGTGTTAGATTTGGGTGCAGGATGAGGTTTGTTCAGTCCTGTTTGGGATAATGTAAGATGTACTTCTTGGGCCAAAAATAGTAGGAAATTATAGCACTGAAATGACATGCCCTTCTTAAAAAAAAATTGTGATTCATATACTTCTGAAAGTGCTTATATTATGGTTTCATATGATGAGAAAAAAAACACTTTTCTCTTTAAAAGAAAAACAATCAAATTCAAGAAACAATTACCTAGAACAAGATTGCTACTGGTGAATTATAAGCTCAGCTACCTCTTTTTCAATACTTTTTATCAATAATTTGGATGAAGTTAGAAAAACCTATATTTCAAAGTGGCATAAGGAATAGAAGTAGTAAAGATGTCTAATATTTTGGAGAAGAGAACAATAAAGATATTCTAATGACCTCTTAGAAAACAATTTAAGGTGATAGGATATCTGCATAATATGTGAAAAAAATAGGATAAGTTTAAATACAGTGAAATCTCAATTTTGTATAAAACACAAATACCAGATAATGAACATCATAATATTATACCTTTTTAATAATATTTAACTTTCTGGAACATTTATTATATTTGCCCTTTAAGAAATTTATAACTTTTTTACATTTAATGCTTACAGCTAACCTATAGAGTGGATTTTATCACTTCTTCTTAAAATGAGAAACCTTAGACAAATTATTTGCTTAAAGTCCATATATATTAATTTTTGGATTTAGATTTAAATTCATCTTTTTTTTCTGATTGCAAAGGCAATGGCCTAATTTGCTAGTTTTAAAGGATGGGATTATGGCTTTACTTTATTCTCTATATACTACATATTTTTGCATCTTTTCACATTAAAAAGGTATTATTTAATTATAAAAATAAAGATAGGAATTGTTGACATAATAAATTGATATCTTACAGTCATAATAATATGTTAAGATTACTGAATTTATATTTTGAAAGGAAATTCAATAATACAGGCCAGATTGGATTTGTTTATTCTACCACATTCAAAAATAATAACATTTTTTATTGAAGTAGAGTTGATATACAATATTGTGTTAGTTTCAGGTATACACCAAAATGATTTAGTTGTGTGTGTGTATATATTTATATATGTTATGTATATATAGATATATTTTTCAGAATCTTTTCTCTGAAAAGTCGTGTCCGACTCTATGCGACCCCATAGACAGCAGTCCACAAGGCTCCCCCATCCCTGGAATAGAGTTTTCTCTGCTACACAGTAAGTCTGGATGAAATAGTCTAGATTAATGGATGTTAATGTGAATTTGGTTGATATAATCTTTTTTTTAATTCATTATTTTTTTTTTTACTTTACAATATTGTATTGGTTTTGCCACACATCAACATGAATCCACCACTGGTGTACACGTTTTCCCAATCCTGAGCCCCCTCACCCCAACACCATCCCTCCCAATACAGTATACTAACTAATATATATTGAATTTAGAAAAATGGTAACAATAACCCTGTATGTGAGATAGCAAAAGAGACACAGATGTATAGAACAGTCTTTTGGACTCTGTGGGAGAGGAAGAGGGTGGGGTGATTTGGGAGAATGGTATTGAAACATGTATAATATCAAATAAGAAATGAATCACCAGTCTAGGTTCGCTGCAGGGTGCAGGATGCTTGGAGCTGGTGCACTGAAAGAGTCTTAATGAGGGCATTTACTTTCAGTACTCGTACAAGCGTGAGATACACATATTTAAGCACAGCTTCTATTTCCTGGGACAGCGCTGCTCAAAAATGGCCCTAGTTGCTTGCCAACCATAACTGTTACTAGTTTATGATGAGATAAGAAAATAAATTGAAAGGAAACAATCAAGAGTAATTTTATGTTAGATGAATCTAATAATAACAAACAGGGCTTAAAGTTTGTCGTTTCACTATTATACTTAAAAAAAAACACACAAAACTTTGGTCTTTGAGAGAGGAATAAAAGCTCAGTGGTATTTGAATATAGATAATAAGAGAATTGCTGAGCTGGGAGGTCATGTGTGGCAGTGGATACACATGTCTGTGGTACTTATATATATACTCAAGTGTGAAATTTAAGTGGAACTTTCAGAGAAAGGAAGTTAGGATAATTACAACCAGGAAATGGCATCATTTGATGAATGATAAACTGGAGAGTTAGCAACAGGTTTTAGCAATGATTTTGAAATTCGAATAATCAGCATAGGAAAAGGACCAATTGCCCATTATGGATGGATAGAACTAGAACTAAAATATTTTAATAGAAATGAATATAAGATTTTGACTCAATCATTAGATGCTTAACTTTAAAGTACTAAACATGAGTGTATTCTAAGATGGAAAATTTCACCACATTCAGTTCAGTTCATCACTCAGTTGTGTCTGATTCTTTGCGATCCCATGAATCGCAGCACGCCAGGCCTCCCTGTCCATCACCAACTCCCGGTGTCCACTCAGACTTATGTCCATCGAGTCAGTGATGCCATCCGCCACCTCATTCTCGGTCCTACCCTTCTTCTCCTGCCCCCAATCCCTCCCAGCATCAGAGTCTTTTCCAATTAGTCAACTCTTTGCATGAGGTGGCTAAATTNTTTAATAGAAATGAATATAAGATTTTGACTCAATCATTAGATGCTTAACTTTAAAGTACTAAACATGAGTGTATTCTAAGATAGAAAATTTCACCACATTCAGTTCAGTTCATCACTCAGTTGTGTCCAATTCTTTGCGATCCCATGAATCGCAGCACGCCAGGCCTCCCTGTCCATTACCAACTCCCGGTGTCCACTCAGACTCATGTCCATCGAGTCAGTGATGCCATCCGCCATCTCATTCTCGGTCCTACCCTTCTCTTCCTGCCCCCAATCACTCCCAGAATCAGAGTCTTTTCCAATTAGTCAACTCTTTGCATGAGGTGGCTAAATTACTAGAGTTTCAGCTTTAGCGTCATTCCTTCCAAAGAAATCCCAGGGCTGATCTCCTTTAGAATGGACTGGTTGGATCTCCTTGGAGTCCAAGGGACTCTCAAGAGTCTTCTCCAACACCACAGTTCAAAAGCATCAATTCTTTGGAGCTCTACCTTCTTCACAGTCCAACTCTCACATCCATNGGACAAAGATTCACTTTCAGGTTGCTGGCCCCTGAGGCAGGCAGTCCAGAGAGTGACCTCTAGCTTGAGAGACGTTCCCGGAGCTAGAGCTCTGCCTTGCTCCCAAACATGCTCTTGTAACTCCTGGACTAGGTGCTTCCATACATGGAGTCTAAGTAAAAGTACATAGTAGCAGCATGAATCACAAGTCCATTGAAAGTCTATGATCTGACAGATTAGTTTAGTAGTTCTAATTCCCCACGCAATTATGAAATGGTCAAAGAAACCAGGAAAAGGTGACCGAGGAAGGAAAGTTGGGTCCACACGCTTTGTCCATCTCTGGCTGCTCCCCTCGCAGGGACATTGGGTATCTTTCGGCATTGGCAGTTTGGTATCAGTCCTGACAAGGCTCTCCTTTTGGGGCTGCCTTCAGTCATTATGAGGGACTTCAAAACCCTAGAGCGGGGCTCATCAGTTGCTTCACACAGTTTGTGTCATTCATTCACACAAGAACACCGAAGGGTTAGTAAAATAAAGCAGAAAACATACATACTGGGAAAGCAGGGTGGCCAGATCTCTGAGTGTTCTTGCCTTGTCTTGAAGATCCCAGATGAGCCCCCAAGATGATAGCTTACAGTGAATGATGCCAGATTCATGATCTCCAAAGAAGTTTTAGCTTCAAGACCAGGGACAAGATTTGATCACTCAAGAGTTTTTGTGTTGCAGAGTTTTATTAAGGTATGAAAAGGGACAGAGAATGCTTCTGACACAGACATCAGAAGGGGGACAGAGAGTGCCCCCACTCTCTCATCTTGCTAAGGCCTTATATACTTTTACCAGACCCACTCCCACAATGTACTTCTTAAGATAACAAGATTAGTCAGAAGTTTTTATGAAGAAGAAACATGTCCTCAAGCAAGATACATTATTATATTGACTAAGACAAAGCAATATAGAAAAAAAAAAACTGTTTTTCCTTTTCACCTTGAGAGCCCCAGACCTGTTTCTCCTTCTCAAGGGCTCCAGACCCCTATCTCCTCCTCAGGGGCCCTGGACTTCTTATCAGCCTACCTAGTAATTGACTCTCTCAGTGCCATAGTAATTTATTTGCTTGATAACATCCCCTATAGAAGATAATTTCCTAGTGACACATGTGTCTCCAAATTGTTTATGTGTAGGGAACTTGAATCTTCTCTCCTTCCATCCCACCATCCTCCTTCATTAACCCCTCAAAAAATTAAATCATGGCCAATATGTTTCTTTTGACATAAAATGGACTCTATACAACAAACAAATCCAATAAAGACGAAAACTCTCAAACATTTACAAAAAGCAGATAGAGGAAGTTTACATGTAACACTCATTTTGCATACCCATACTTCAAAATTAAGATATCTAACATGAAATTAAGATATATACCAAACAAATTTCAGAGTTTAAAAGTTTGAGGTGAATGCTCATGTATGGTAAGTGACTTGAGTTACAACAACTCTATTACTGTATAGGATTTGGTGAGCAAGTAGAATTTATTTTAAGTACTATGTTCGTCTCTATATAAAGAGTATATTTTGTTGCTTCCCTCCAGCCCACTCCTTCTCTAATAGTTGCAAATCAGCTTCTCAATATCTTCCCCTCTTTCTCTTCCTCATTTACGTACAAATAATTTTTATCTTTTTTTTAAAATACTGACCTGCAGATTTGTTTGGGAAAATCTGTGAGTGGGGAGTGAATTATAGTTTAAGAGGCTACAAGGCCTCTCAAGAAAGTTTCAGACTAAGTAAACTGAACATGTTTGTAAGCAAAAGAAATGAATAAGGAGAAGGGTGAGACTTTGCAAGAGAAAGAGTATAATGGTGGGATGTATGGACAGGGAGCATAGGTATTATTCTTGGAAAGTAGAATTCTCTTGTTCCTCTCAGAGAGAAAGAGGGTGATGTTAAGTGTAGGCTGAAGAAAAGGCTATATGCAAGAAAGCAGGTGTGATGTAAAAGAGACACAGTACATTGGAAGAAAATACTTTTTCTCATGCTTCTGAGTAAGAGCAGTGATAGGATCACTTACTTAGATTGAAAGTCCAGTTCATTTCAGTTCATCTCACATTATTTGGGTGTCTCTTACGTGACAAGAATTGTGATAGGTATCTATGATCCAAACAGAAATAATGCACAATCTCTGTATTGAAGGACTTTAAATCTAGGTGGGAGACAGCTGCATAAATCCAGTCTAATGTTCATGGGAAGGCTTTCAGAGGAAATGCCACCTAAACTTGATTTTAAAGGATGTATAGACATTGACCATGAGAAGACAGAGAAGGAAATTATAAGCAGAAGGATAGCAATTGCCAAATCAGTCAGGATGGACAGATAAATGTTCAATGTTGATAGAACTCTTTCTCAATTGGCTTTTAACCTATTGCACCTTTGATGAACATGAAAAATATTCACATCCTTCTTTCAGAGATGCCGAATTGCCTCCCACCAATAAAGACCCCAGTTTTCTAGTATAAAACCTGAAGTTTTTTGTGATGAAAAGACTCTGCCTGAGCAGATTGAACTGGCAGGGGGAATTATATGTAGGTTTTTTCATTAGCCATTATGCAGGAGGTGAATACTGAGAAGACTAGAGGTAGTAGAATATAGATGGAAAGGGAGTGAAAGCTAAGATTAGCAAGAGTCCTGGTTTTTACCCAGAGGAGCCATAGATGCCTAGAAATTTTTCCAAGACAATCAAACAAGCTGCTTAAATTTTTCTACCAATTGAATTGCAATATAACTCTTGATTAGAATATAATATACAATATATACAATATAACAATTGATTAGAATAACTAACAAATAGGAACTGCATTTCTCACTTCTACCTGTTTCAGAAAATTGTACCAGTGTTCTTTTTATCTGCAGTTAAGTAAAGTTCAACAATTGGACTGAATTGATCCTTTGGCTGTCAAATAAATAAATAAACAAACAAAAAAACTGATTTCCAAGTTCATGTTAATTAAGTGATCTTAGAAGCTATTTAGATAATCCATTTAGACTTCTCTAACTTTCTAGTTACCATGTCCATAGGGGAATAATGTCATTAAGCTAGCTTTGCTTAAATATATTTATTCATAATATCATAGATTAAATTCACTGTTGCATTATGATTCAAATACTCCATGGTTTTATAATTTTACATTCAATAACTTATTCTTAATGTCTTTGGATACATTTTATGGAAGGAATGGATAACTGGATTAAAATGGCACACATGTATGAGAACTAGAGATTTTAACATTAAAATTAGTAAGAGAATAAAGTTATGATAAATAAAATGTTTTTGGATATTATGGTAAATATATTCACATAGTGGGTATCAATGTATTCTGTTTCATAAAACATTAATTGCATAGGACAGTATGATTATGACAAAAAGAATCATACACACAAACACACACACATGAAAGTTGCTCAGTTGTGTCTGACTCTTTGCAACACCCTGGGCTACATACAGTCCATGGAATTCTCCAGGCCAGAATACTGGAGTGGGTAGTCTTTCCCTTCTCCAGAGGATCTTCCCAACCCAGAAATCAAACTGGGGTCTCCTGCATTGCAGGCAGATTCTTTATCAACTGAGCTATCCGAGAAGCCCATATATATTTTTTTATATATTCATATTCTTTCCCACTATGTTTGTTGTTATTCTGGCTTTCCACATGGCCAGGGATTGCTGCAGCACCCTGATGAGGGGGTCACACTCACGTATGCCTGGGCCATGCCCAGGTGTAACTGCCCTGGTAGGGTCACCCTCACAAGGGGGCTGGTTTGAGCTCCCTATCTAGAATCCTGAATGGCAGTCCTCTCTTTCCTGTCCCTTACCTAGAGGCTATTGAGGGCTCTAGAGGATGGAGAATTATGCTCCATCTCATACTAATTATTTGTAAACCACCCTCCCCCACTATTTTTCATACTTTCTATACCCAATTTTAGAAGCCTCACAGAGACACATTATATTCTACTCTTTTGAACTTGCCTCTGGCTGTCCCTTCTCATTAGGGTCTCTCCTCCACGCTAGCCTCTAGAGCTAGGTAGTTCCTCTTATATGTTTACCCAAGTTGCAGGCCCCGTCATTCCTCCCTGTGCACTGAGTTTTCTTGATTTCCCTTCATGCAACCTTTAGAAAATGGCCATATATATATGTATATATAATGTATGTATGTATTATATAATCATGATGGATTATGAGGTATTATGAGGTAAGTAAGTAAGTAAAGTTGCTCAGTCCTGTCCGACTCTTTGCAACCCAATGGACTGTAGCCTACCAGGCTCCTCCTTCCATGGGCTTCTCCAGGCAGGAGTACTGGAGTGGGTTGCCATTTCCTTCTCCAGGGGATCTTCCCAACCCAGGAATCAAACCCAGGTCTCCTACATTCCAGGCAGACACTTTAACCTCTGAGCAACCAGGGAAGCGTTAATATCTATTTCCAAAATTTTTCATCATCCCAAACAGAATGTCTATTCCCATTAGATAATTATTAACTCCCCATTTCTCCCAGCCTCTTGTTGTTGTTCAGTCACTCAGTCATTTCTGACTCTTTGAGACCCCATGGATTACAGAGTGCCAGGCTTCCCTGTCCTTCATCATCTCTTGGAGCATGCTCAAATTCATGTCCATTGAGTCAGTGAGGCCATCCAACCATCTCATCCTCTGTCATCTCCTTCTCCTTCAGCCTTCAATCTTTCCCAGCATCAAGGTCTTTTCAAATGAGTCAGTTCTTTGGATGAGGTTGCCAAAGTATTGGAGCTTCAGATTCAACATCAGTCCTTCCAGTGATCATTCAGGACTGATTTCCTTTAGGATGGACTGGTTGGATCAGAATAATCTAGTGGTTTTCCCAACTTTCTTCAATTTAAGTCTGAATTTGGCGATCAGGAGTTCATGATCTGGGCCAGGTAGCTCCAGGTCTTGTTTTTGCTGGCTGTATAGAGCTTCTCAATCTTTAGCTTCAAAGAAGATAATCAATATGGTTTCAGTATTGATTGTCTGGTGATATCCATGTGTAAAGTCTTCTTTTGTGTTGTTGGAAGAGGGTGTTTGCTATGATCAGTGTGTTCTCTTGGCAAAACTATGTCAGCCTTTGCCCTGCTTCATTCTGTACTCCAAGGCCAAATTTGCCTGTTACTCCAGGTATTTCTATACTTCCTACTTTTGCATTCCTGTCCACTATAACGGAAAGGACAGCATTTTGCGGTGTTAGTTCTAAAACGTCTTGTAGGTCTTCATAGAACCATTCAACTTCAGCTTCTTCAGCATTACTGGTTGGGGCATAGACTTGGATTACTGTGATATTGAATGGTTTGCTTTGGAAATGAACAGAGGTCATTCTGTCGTTTTTGAGATTGCATCCAAGTACTGCATTTTGGACTCTTTTGTTGACCATGATGGCTACTCCATTTCTTCTNAGATTGCATCCAAGTTCTGCATTTTGGACTCTTTTTTTTGACCCTGATGGCTACTCCATTTCTTCTAAGGGATTCCTGCCCACAGTAGTAGATATAATGGTCATCTGAGTTAAATTCACCCATCCTAGTCCATTTTAGTTCACTGATTCCTAAAATGTTGATGTTACTCTTGCCATCTCCTGTTTGACCACTTCCAATTTGCCTTGATTCATGGACCTGACATTCCAGGTTCCTATGCAATACTCTTTAGCACATTGGATCTTGCTTCTATCACCAGTCACATCCTCAACTGTGTGTTGTATTTGCTTTGGCTCTGTCTCTTCATTCTTTCTGGAATTATTTCTCCACTGATCTCCAGTAGTATATTGGGCATCTATTGACCTGGGGAGTTCATCTTTCAGTGTTCTATCTTTTTGCCTTTTCATACTGATCATGGGGTTCTCAAAGCAAGGATACTGAAGTGGTTTGCCATTCCCTTCTCCAGTGGACCACATTTTGTCAGAACTCTCCACCACACCCTGTCTGTCTTGGGTGGCCCTACATGGCATGGCTTAGTTTCATTGAGTTAGACAAGGCTGTGGTCCATATGATTAGATTTGTTAGTGTTCTATGATTGTGGTTTCAGTCATTCTGCCCTCTGATGCCCAAGGGACTCTCAAGAATCTTCTCCAATACCACAGTTCAAAAACATCAATTCTTCAGTGCTGAGCCTTCTTTATGGTCCAACTCTCACATCCATACATGTCTACTGGAAAAACCATAGCTTTGACTAGACAGACCTTTGTTCACGAAGTAATGTCCAGCCCCTGGTCACCTGTAATTTACTTTCTATCCCTATGAACCTGCCTAGTCCAGATATTTCATATAAGTGGAACCATAGGATATTTGTTCTTTGGTGTCTGGCTTAGTATAATGCTTGTCATTGAGCATAATGTTTTCAAGGCTCATCTACTGTGTGTCAGAATTCAATTCCTTTGCATNCGCCAGATCAAATTCAAATTCTGATCATTTATTTTAATTTTACATACCCTGTATTGTTCTCCTGTCTTCCAGTATTCATAGTGGGAATGTAAAATTGTAATTAAGAACTTGAACTTGCAAATCAGGCATACCTAGATTTTGGTTGTGTGAATTTAGACAATTTTTAAATGTCTTAAGCTTAGTATTAGTTATTTCTTTTTATATTTCTGTCTATCCATCTATCCTTATCTATAAAATTGACATAATAGTACCCACTTAAGAGGCTTGCCATCATGATTAATTAGATCAGGTACAAAAGGTGCCTTTTTCTTGTCTCTCTTTTTTTTGGGGGGGCGGGGGATAGACTTCAATGAACTACTACTAAAAAATAAAAATGAACTTTCCTTTTGAGGCAAGCATCACTTTGTCTTGAATACACAGGCTCTTTGGATCCCCATTGCCTTGTGGATAGTTGCTGCTACTATCTATATAACTTATTTTCCCTTAGATGAAACCCAGGTTCCATGAGGTCTTGTTCCATGAATACAGAACATAGAGAATTTTCTGAATCTATATCTAAATTTTGTTTGTGCTCTTTGGTCCTTAACTGGAGTCATGGCCCACTATTGTTGTTTGTTGATTTGCTTATGTAGGTATTCTTTCCTAAAGAAAGTTAACATTCTTATATCATAAATTACCTTAACAAGAAACAACAGAAAACAAAATAAAAATACTATCAACCAAAAGAAACTCTTCCCCTCAGACCCTTCCAGAATGCATTTCAAGCTGTCACATATTTACTGAGTATTTGAATGGCTGTCTTAGAATATTAGAAATGACTCGAGTTCAAAGTGACATTGACTACACCCAAAATGGAATATTTTTTTCCTTAGAGAGGTTCCTGCCAGCTAAGCCTTTTATTGTTGTAGAAAGGTTGGCATTAAATCACAGGGTAAAGTCAACTTTACCTCCTCCAATTTTGGTGCTGCATTTTTATTTTGGACTTCCTACATACTTAATGGTGGCAGTAGAGCTAATATTAAAGATGGGCTGGGGCTGGATTTCATTTACTGGCTTGCTTCAGATCTCCTTTTATTATCTCTGGTTACCTAGCAACAGATAATGTTCAACTAAGGCCAGATGATGCCATCTAGGCTCATCCTTGTGCTATGATTCTGAGTGTTTATTCATTAACTATATTTCTTTAATGTTCATGCAAATGTCCATATTAGTGTGAAAAATGGGAAAGAGTGATTTGTTTAATGAAATAGCCACATGTTATTTGAATCTCTAATATAGTGCAAGCTTGCTTTAAAAATATGCTGAATAAACTTCTTTGTGTGTGTGTGTGTGTGTGTGTATAATTTTCAGAAAAAATAATTTGGTGGTGACTTACTATGATTTAAAAAGAAGTGGAAGTGATTTCTCTATAGGTGGTTTCTTTCGAATGGCAGGTTTAAAGGTGGCTGATCACAGTAAGGAACTAATTGCCTGGTTTTAACTAGGCTCACTGCTGTAAGAGATCTTGAAAATATTTCTTCCCCTGGTGTTTGTATCACCTTGAACTTCAATATAATGATACCATACTCCTTTTGTATTGAGCCTTATTTCAACAGAAAATGTGAGCTATTTTCACTTTTTGAAAATCAGAATTAGTGTAAAAAGTTTAAAGCAGGTAAAAAAAGCTTTTCATCTTTTAAAAATTCTGCTCAGAAAAGTCAGCTTGTTTTATTTTTTAAAGTTAATAATACTGTGACTTTAACTTCTCTCGACTCTTTCTGTGATACTTGTCACTTTTACCTCAGAAATATGATAACCAGTGCAAGTGGAGTATAATTGCATGAATGGATTTATGGAGAACCATGAGGATCTCAAAATTATGTAATCTATATTTGAAAATTAAGATTATCTAGTTTTATCACGAACTCTTTAATCTAACCAAAATTTAAATTTAGAATGAATAAAATCAAGGTAAAATGTTCAACATTTTAAAAATGACTTTTAATTTAATCCAGCAACCTCTACTCTATGCTTATTATGTGTATATGACTGATCAAGACATTTTAGATCTTTAGGTCTTGCAAAAATGAGAAAGCAAAGTCCTTGTTGTCAGGTAACTTATGATTTATGGAAGAGATAATGGACATGTAAGAGACTAGAACCAAGGTAGAATGGAATAGAAATCTATGCAGATATAAATACATCTACATACTAGATCTGTTCAAGAGAAATAAGGGCTTAAATTTGTCAGGTCAGTGGTTCTCAAATGTGCATTGTAGACTAACATATTTTGAGAACTTTTTAGAAATGCAAATTCTTGAGCTTCATCGCAGACTACAAACTCAAAAACTGTGGAATAGAGCCAATAATCTGTTTTCACAAGTCCTCCAAGTACCTCTGAGGCATGTTGAAATTTGAGAACCACTAGAGATGAGCTCTTGCATATAGTAGCCACTGGAAACATGTTGCTGCACAATCTAAATCTAAATTAATTAAAATCAGGATTTGACTTTTAGTTGCATTAGTTACATTTCAAGTGGTCAGTAGGCATAGACAGTCAGTAGCCACCATATTGGACAGGACAGATGTGTAACATTCCCATCATTGCAGATAGCTTTATGGGACAGCATTGCTCTGGAGCATGGAGACCTCAATGGAAAATTGAGAAATGAAAGAAAGTAGATTTCACTCAAATCACACAGATTCTTAAATGCATAAGTAAGGAATTTGAACTATAATCTCAGAGAACAATGATTTTTATTTTTTTAAAGACATGATAAGCCTGGACTTTGTTTATGGAACATCACCCTTACAGTCAAGTGCCTGATACTTCCTACTGATGAGACAGTGGGAAAGCAAACAACAGGTTTATTGGTACTGAGACTGAAATAGTGGGAAAGAAAAGAAGAATGTGTGTTTATAAAACTTGAGAATATAGATCCAATGGGAACTGCTTACTCTGAATGAGAGGTAGTCAGAGAGATAAGAAACTTCAAATAAGACTGGATTTTGAGTGAATGATTGGGACAAGGTTAATGCTGTTAGCAGTGAGAAAGAAACAGCAGTAGTTTATCACAGTATACGAAAAAAAAAAGATCATGGGTTTGCCATGCAATTGTATCAATTCAAGAGCTTATTCATCCATAAATTTTCTTCATTACTCTTATAGTT
Source organism: Raphicerus campestris (assembly GCA_006410735.1). NCBI lineage: Eukaryota > Metazoa > Chordata > Mammalia > Artiodactyla > Bovidae > Raphicerus > Raphicerus campestris. The sequence goes on from SJYW01033709.1 coordinate 59,962, forward strand.
TTATCCTGTTATTGTCCTTTCCTGTCTGGTAGTTTTTTAGATTACTGGTTTTCATGAAGAAAATGAATATTTTCCCAATAATTACTGTGAATATTTTTCAAAGATGTAAGCAGTTTTATTTATCAGTGGATCAGGTGGAATATGTCCAGATAATTTCTTCTTTTTTGGCTAGAAAAAAAACTTCTGGATGANCATAAATTTTCTTCATTACTCTTATAGTTTTATCCTGTTATTGTCCTTTCCTGTCTGGTAATTTTTTAGATTATTGGTTTTCATGAAGAAAATGAGTATTTTCCCAATAATTACTGTGAATGTTTTTCAAAGATGTAAGCAGTTTTATTTATCAGTGGATCAGGTGGAATATGTCCAGACAATTTCTTCTTTTTCGGCTAGAAAAAAAACTTCTGGATGAAAGAGTTGCAGAAAAAGAAACCAGGTTGTAATGTATTATATGAAAATTCTGGCTTTCTCAAGTATCTGAACATTATAGTTTTAGTTTGTGGAAAAATTGAAATGTTTTTCAGTTTCATGTGAAATAGAATATAGTTGACCCTTGAACAACATGGGTTTGAGCTACATGGGTCACTTATACATGGATTTTTTAAAGTAGTAAATACTACAGTACTATATGATCCTGGCTTGGTTGAATCCACAGATGCTGAACCATGGATTCAGAGGAACCATGTATGTGGAGTGCCAGCTATAAATTATATGAGGATTTTTAACTGTGCAGAAGGTCAGCATGCATAACCCTCAAGTTATTCAAGGGTAAACTGTATACAGAGTGCTAACAGTGTCAAGAATTGTTCCAGTCCTTTATTTTCTTACAAATTTCACAGCAGTGTTTACTATTATACATAAATATACATATATCTCTGTGGATTAACTTTATTTTATTTTTGAACATTAAAAAATCATAATGATTAACATATAATAATTTGTGCATGTTAATCAGTTCTTTATAGTGAGAGCATAATTGGTATGGTTTGAGATATTATATTAAGATATAAAAATAATCACCCTGTTCTCCAAAAAAATTCCATGTTGTAGTCCTACTACTTTAAAGATAAAAAGTAAAATTCTGTGGGCTAAAATTTCCCCATTTATGTAATGAAGAGCTTCAACTAGATTACCTTGATCTTGAGGAGAAGGGGACGACTGAGGATGAGATGGGTGGATGGCATCCTGGACTTGATGGATGTGAGTCTGAGTGAACTCTGGGAGATAGTAATGAACAGGGAGGCCTGGCGTGCTGTGATTCATGGGGTTGCAAAGAGTCGGACACGACTGAGTGACTGAACTGAATTGAACTCACTTTCTGCCATAAGGGTGGTGTTATCTGCATATCTGAGGTTATTGATATTTCTCCTGACAATTCCAACTTGTGCTTCATCCAGCCCAGAGTTTCTCATGATGTACTCTGCATATAAGTTAAAATAAACAGGGTGACAATACAGAGCCTTGACATATTCCTTTTGCTATTTGGAACCAATCTGTTGTTTCTTGTCCACAGTGCCATGGTGTTTCGCAATTTATTATGTTGACCCCTGCTTTTATGCCAACAACTTTCTGAGTACACTTGACATTCTTAGACAGCAGCAGGGAGAGCGATCTACAGAGCAAGTGGCTAACTTGCTGTAATTTCCAGCCAGTCTACCTAGCTTACCAATTCACTGAAACTGGCAGCACTCCAGATCAAAACTCTTTCTGGTAACCATGCCAACAAGTAGTTCTCGGTAGACCAGATGGATTGTGAACATTCAAAATTTTGATAGTGACCACGTCCAAACTAGAGAAAGAAATAATGGGTATATACAGCAGTAAGGAGTGATTGATTATATAGATGAGTTTAATGCCTTTCATAGAACACTTGATAATTTTTTCCTCCAATAATCTCATCATTTATCTGCAGCAGCAATGATTATTAAGTTTCTCTCCAGGCCTTTACCAGTGGGGCTTGCTAATTGCAGATTCTCAGCCTTCTGATTATCATTAACTTCATTTTTATAATCATTTCTTATTGACTCAAGGAGGCATGTCTATTATCAAGGAAATCATAGTGATGGGGCACAAAACAGTTAAATTTATGCTTAAGCCTGGTCAGATTCCATCTTTGTTTTCTGCTTTTCCCACTCCACTGACCACAAATTGTTTTGTGACAATGCATTTATTCTTGTCCTCTGTATTTCTAGACCCGAGATTTCTCAGTGACCAGAAGAGAGTTTTGAGTTTTTATTATCTCACCAGAGAACTGAAACAGTTTTTCAGTTCAGAAAATTCTTTACAAGATTTTCCGTAAAACAGATGGTTTATAATTCTTAAAATTGATTGCTGCACTGATACATTTGTCTTAATGTAATCATTATTCTCATTTTAATATAAGTCCTTTCTTAGTCCTCTTTTCTCCCAGAAGTGTAAGCTCTGNTCATTATGGATTAATGAGTTCAACATCATCATCAAAAATTGGATAATTTAGGAGGCTTTCCTTGGCAGTCCAGATGTTATGACTTTGCTTTCCAATGCATAGAGTATGAGTTTGATCCTTGGTTGGGGAGCTAGGATCCCACATGCCTCATGGCCAAAACAAAACAAAACATAAAACAGAAGCAATATTGTAATAAATAAAGACTTTAAAAAGTGGTCCACATCAAAAAAAAATCTTTTTTTAAAAAAGTGGATAATTTATGTACAAAAAAAAAAACTATGAAATGCACAAATATTAAGCGGCCACCTTGAAGAATTTTGCACATATACTCCCCAGGTTAAGATACAGGTGTCCCTTCCCAGTCTGATCTTCTCCTTTGCCCTGCTGAGGAAACCACTATTCTGATTTCTATCATCATCAACTAATTTTGCAAGAAGTTTTTATTCAGATGCAGAGATACATAAGATAGTAGCTCTGTCTTTCAGTAGTTCACAATATAGTGAGGGGAGATAAGAGCCATGAAGAAATTACCAGAATACAAAAGTAACCCTTAAGTGTTGTATGTTTGCGAGATTAATAATGCCATCCCAGATTTCAGAGTGTTTGGTATTTATAAACATGTGTACACTTATAACTGACCCTCACAGCACTGTTGAAAAATGAATGCTATCGTCTCCTTTTATACTTGAGGCAGCTTGAGATAATAAAGTTTAACTGTTGATAACATTGTATTAGTTTTCTATTGCATTGTAATAAATTAACAATAAATTAACAATAAATTAACAATAAATTTAGCTGTTTAAGCTGACAGAATTCATCATCTTATTTCCTGTGGGTCAGGAACCCAAACACAGGCTAGAAGGTGTACACAAGTGGGCAGGAATCTTTGGGGGCATTTGACGAACTGAAAGGTCAGTAGAGTCACACAGGTGCTAAGAAACAAACTAAACATGGCTGCGTGTCTTATGCTTCTTTCTATCATGCTTTTATGTGAACATGAAGAGGGAAATGACATTTAAAAGCCCTTCTAACCAGCTAAAGTTATTATTGATGGAGTTCTTCTGTTCCATGATTAGATTTAAAGCTATTAGTAATCTTAGAGAGAATTTTAGTTCCATTTCAAAGATATGGAAGCAGATGCTTGGAGAATTTAATTAACTTGCCTAAGTTCACACAGCTTTTACATAAATGAGCCAGGATTCTAACCTAGTTCTTTCTGACTCCAAATCCTTTGCTCTTATCCTCTCTATTACATGCCTGAACATAATATGTGAACTAGCCTTTGACAGATCTGTAGGTTTTTGAAAGTTAGAGATATGATCAGAAATTATCAGTAATAATCAGAAATAACAGTGAAAACAGAGGTAGAGATTTGGAAAGTGTCAGAAATATTATTTGGACTGTGGGTCTCCTGATAGCACAGCTGAACTGGATGAATGAAATTTTCACCTTCCTTAGACTAGTGTTTTATTGACAAATACTTTATTTTGATACCAGGGACTTCTATTTATGAATATTGTAAATGGCCCTGTGGAAGTTTGCAGTACACATCTAAGGAAAGTGCTCGTTTCCTGTGCAGTATCTTTTTCTTAAGGACCTTTGGGAGGAATTTCTTTCTGCTTTTCAGATGAAGAAGAGCTGAGTTCACTGAACTGAGTTATAATTATTTTCCCTCTTTGCCTGCTCAGAAAGCTTGGTGCCGAATTTGCGGCCCACCTTCACACGTATATGACATTATGATCAATGTGCTTCCCCCTTTTTGGTCTTATCCTCTTTTAATGTATCTTATCTCGATAAGATACCTTAAATTCTTTTTTGGAATTAGTCAGGGTATAAATAAGCAAATATAGGAATAAAATTCAGGTAGGTNCACTGAACAGAGTTATAATTATTTTCCCTCTTTGCCTGCTCAGAGAGCTTGGTGCCGAATTTGCGGCCCACCTTCACATGTATATGACATTATGATCAATGTGCTTCCCCCTTTTTGGTCTTATCTTCTTTTAATGTATTTTATCTTGATAAGATACCTTAAATTCTTTTTTGGAATTAGTCAGGGTATAAATAAGCAAATATAAGAATAAAATTCAGGTAGGTTGTTTCCAGGAACCACTTATAAATTTGCAGGTAGGCAGAGTTCCGAAGCTTAGCTGTCAGTCCTCCCAAACTAGGTGAACTGAACACTAAATCATTAACTTGGCTGTTAGGCTTTTGTTAGTAGATCCCAGTGACAAGGCCCAGGCATTGCATTATAAATATCAGGGTTTGGACCTACTGATAAAGATTCCACTCTGGTGTCCCCTTTCTTTAATTGAGAGAGTAACTAGATTCAAAGGATGTAAAAGGGGCATTATAAGAAATTAAGGTCCTTCAACAATTACTTTAAAATCTGTGTCAGCTCAGTTTAGATAAAAGTATGCTGGCACAGACTCAGAATGTGGTACATCAGCAAAGTGATGATTGTTACAAATCAAAGCATCACACCCCTTTCACATTTTCAGAAATGTAAAACTGTATTAGAAAAAAAAGGATGCTGTACAACTCTGTTGCAAATGGGATATGGGAATTTGTTGTTGTCACTGAGCTATTTTAAAGAGTTCATGGCAATAGCTTAAAAAAAAAAAAAAACCTGAGAAGTAAACATTAGCAAAGCAATGTTTACTCATAGAAAAAATCTCATAGAAATACCAGGAAACTAGAAGAGGGAAGTGGATAAAGAAGTGGTTAAAAATCAAACAGAAAAATAAAGGAAGATGGGAATCATGTAGTATGAGAGTTCAGAAGAAGAAGAGGGGAATGTCCTAGAAAACTCTGAGGACAGAAACTCAGTGAGAGAGGTAAATGGTTGGGGGACACACGAATCAAGGGAAAGGAGAAGGCAAACAAGATAGTCAAGAAGACGCTAATCTAGAGACAAAAGAATTTCAACGACAATAATTGCTCAGAGGGGGCAATTGTTTATGCATTTGATGCATGTCATAAGATGAATATTGATGCAGCAGGNGAATCAAGGGAAAGCAGAAGGCAAACAAGAGAGTCAAGAAGACGCTAATCTAGAGACAAAAGAATTTCAACGACAATAATTGCTCAGAGGGGGCAATTGTTTATGCATTTGATGTATATCATAAGATGACTATTGATGCAGCAGGAAAATTGGGTTGAAGCAATAGCAACCAGTTGCCTATTGCCGATATTCATTCTTGTGGTATTGGGGAAATTAAGAGACTCTTCTCTATTGAATGCAAAGAAATTGTGATTTACTAGATTCCTCTGGGGGTTACCCTGGTGGCTCAGTCAGTAAAGAATCCACCTGCAATGCAGGAAACCCAGGTTTGATCCCTGGGTTGGGAAAATCCTCTGGTGAAGGAAATGGCAATTTGGACCTCACATACTGGGCAACTAAGGGGCACCTATGCTTATTTAATCACTAATCAGTTCAGAACTAAAATACGTTTCAGTTCATGCTTGTATTATTTTACTGTGGCTGCTGAACAAATTATCACAATCACTGCAGCTTAAAATAACAGAATATTTTCTTATAGTGCTAGAAGCCAAAAGTCTAAAATCTGTTTTTGTGGGCCAAAATCAAGGTGTTGGCTGAGCCACACACGGTTTTAAGGCTCTAGGGGAACGTCTGCTTCTTCGTCTTCCAGCTTCTATAGATTGCCGGCATTCCTTGGCTTGTGGCTGCATATAATTCTAGATTTCAAGGCCAGTGCCTTCACATCTCTGTCTGTTCCTTCTTCACATTGCTTCTCCTCTCTGTGCAGTCTCTCACAATCTCTCTTGTAAGGATTCAGCATTAAGGGCCCACCTGTGTAATTCAAGATCATCTCCCCATCTCAAATTCCTAATTTAATCATATTCTTTCAAAGATTAGAATTTTCATCAATGAACCATTATTTAACTTACAACAATGACCTGTTTAAACATAAAATGGTATCTTGGCATAAAATAAGCACTTTGGTATGAATCTGCTCTGTTTTAATCTCGCTAGGCCTCAGTTTGATTCATCCTTCACATTACTGTCATTGCAAAAACTAAATGAGATCATGTTTATAAAAGTGTTTTCTAAGTGATAAAGCACTATACAACTATAAGGCAATGTTAATATTTTAATATCATACATTTACTCTAAAAAAAAATTGGGGACTTCCCTGGTGGCTCATTGGTAAAGAATATGCCTATCAATGCAGGAGATGCAAGTTTGATTCCTGGGTTGGGAAGATGCCCTGGAGAAGGAAATGGCAGCACACTCCAGTATTCTTATGTGGGAATCTCATGGACAAAGGNTATTGGGGGCTTCCTTGGTGGCTCATTGGTAAAGAATATGCCTGTCAATGCAGGAGATGCAAGTTTGATTCCTGGGTTGGGAGGATGTCCTGGAGAAGGAAATGGCAGCACACTCCAGTATTCTTATGTGGGAATCTCATGGACAAAGGAGCTTGGTGTGGGTTATAGTCTGTGGGGTCGCAAAAGAATTGGACTGACTTAGTGACTAAACAACAACAATTTTATTGTGACCAATAAAAATTGTACTATGATACTATAATGATATGATTTGAGGGAACCAGGGAAGACTTACAGAGTCAAAGATATTTCTTTTTTTCTCTGCTTCCTTATTAAATGTGAATAATAATAGCACCCACATCCTAGGTGTTGTCTACAGGATTCAATTAAATGAGTTAATGTATCTAAAGTACTCAGAAAGTGTTAGACACATTGAGTTAGGAATAATAACAATGAAAAACCAAACTAATGAGCTCAGAGCTCTGGGTAATTGGTCTGGAATTTGGGAAAAGGATGTACCACCTAGAAATAGGAAGGAAACTCTGAAAGGTCTGAGCTGAGATTGCCAAAAAAAATGTTTTGATAAAACCTTCAAAATATGCAAGCTATTTTTTTGTATTCACTGTTTATATTAGTTAATTACTAAATGACAAAAATATAGCTCTGAAGACTGTTATAAGCAGAACACATTGGCCAACACTAGGGTTCCATGCAGTCTGTAAAACAGGCCATTGGGATGGGAAAAGTATTGATATTTTTAATCCCTATAAAATAGGCCTTATACTTTCCACATGTGGTGGAAATTGAGTCACATAAAACAAATCCACATAAATAAATCAGACTATCAAATAAGTCCAATAATAAAGGCACTGTGGAAGTCCAAATAGGGGCTAGAAAAGGTTTCATAAAATAGATATTTGAACTGAGTCTAGAAAGATGAGCAGGAATATATTTCTTAGGCAGAAGTGTAGGATCATGTTTCAGGCTTAATAAGCAATATAAGAGGCCTGAAAGAACATAATTGATTCAGGGAACTGTGACCAACTATTAAAAATAAAGTTTAGTGAGCATTTGTAGTATTCTGGGAAATGTCTTTGAAAAGATTGAGACCATGCTATCAAGGAACTTGAAGTTCTAATGAGTTTGCCCTTTTATATAGGTGGCATGGGCTAGGTTTACACACAAAAAATTATCTTAGTAAATTTCCAGTTTAGAAAGTATAGCCTAGAATTTGAATACACAGATTGAGATGGTATACTGAAGCTATGGATATTTTATATTTCTCTTTATTTCCCAGAATGTATCATTGAATGTATTAAGGGTTAAGGCATTCTATAACAGATAGAAAACAGAGATGTTCCAATCATGTATGTGATATTTAAAGCTAATGCCAGTCCGCACTACATTGAGAAAGCTGATTAGATGGAATAGAGGCTTCAGTGGAGGGTAAAGAGATTCCTTAACCTTCCCTATTCCAACTTTTCTAGAACCCCAATTACATCTTTTAATTCAAAGTAAACTTTGCAGACTTCCCTGATGGTCCAACAGCTAAGACTCCAAACTCCCAATGCATAGGGCCCAGGTTCTATTCCTGTTCCAAGAACAAGATCCCACATGCTGCAATTAAGACCCACTGCAGCCACATAAATGAATAAATAAATATTAAGGAAAAAGGAAACTTTGAACCAAAAGATGGACTTTGGAGTCATGGCAAGGAGATGGAGAGATGAATCCCAGGCTTTTAGCTAAGTGCCTGCAGCTTCAAAGTAAAGTATCCCACAGAAGTCACATGAACTTTGAACATAGGTATCCAGGAGCCTGAACCACCTACTAAAGACAGCTAAAAAGCACTGTAGCATCTGGCCTCTAATTCATAGGAATAAATTTCTGTGAAATTATGGTTTTCTTTGCCTAAAACTCTATCCCACCTCCCATGGCAGTCACACTGGATCTTGAAGCTTCAAAAATAGTAAAGTAAGTTTTCTAAATTTTATATGTTTTATTTTTGTTTTTCATATTTTATTTTCAGCTATTTTACTTGGCATTGATAAAACTAACATGTGACTACAATTTCTGACAGAGCTAATAATTACCAACATTAAATAAGTTAGAATGAATTAAATCCACCCTGAAGTTCAACAGTATGGGCCTCTGAGCAGTCAAATCAAATAATTTTAAATACTCAGGTTTTATTTATTTAATTTTTCTTGAAGATTATCTTTTTTTTCAGATTTTATTTATTTTTTTACTTTACAATATTGTATTGGTTCTATTTAATAATGAGAGTGACATTTAGAGAGTGTAACACAACATTAAAATGTTCCAAATAAGAGAACCAAAGTTCTTAGAAATTAAAACAATTATTAAAATTAAAAAGGTTTATTCTGTGTAAAATATAGTATGTAGTGACAGGTATTATTGTATTAAACTTGGTTGGAAGATGAGCTTGATGTATGCTAACAGAATTTAGAATACTAAAGACTTTGAACTTATAAGGGAGGACTAAACTAATTGTTTTCTAAAATAACATAGGATTTCCCTTATTTATTGATCTTTAAGAAATAATTTTTTCCATATATCGGTAACTCTGGAAGCAGTATGTATCTAGCAAGCTATACCATATTACAATTCCTATTGCTTTCTTTTGTTTTATAAAATCTCTGTGAAATAGAGTTAAATCTTATTGTAGAAGACATCATAGATTTGCTGAAAATGAGGACTGTTAGTTCCTTAAGTGTGAAAGAACAGCAATATTCAAAGCAAGAGAGTGAGGAGAAACAAGAAAAATAACTGCAGAAGAAAACATCTTTACTTAGGAAATGGCAAGGTATTCCAAATTGAAGAGGCTCTGAAAGGAAAGATAAAAGAAAGACCTACAATTAGGCATATTTCAGTAAATTACTTTCAGTGAATAAGAGAATCATACTAGCATCTAAAGAGAAAAAGTACACACACAAAACAAAAGGAAGCATCTAATTTTCATTGGATATGTCATCTCCTCCCCGTCCCTTCCTTTCCTTTCCCCCAGTGCTGGGAGATAATAAGAGTCTGATCTTATAATTGGACCTTGCCAAAATTTCCCTCTAGGCTTTTTCCCTGGTGCGAACTGCATCCTACCTCCTTTCCTCAAATAACCAGAAGGAACATTGGTCTGAGAATTAGATTTGGTTTCTGATTCCTGCTCTGTCCCATCCAAACTTTTTCATTTTCAAGGTAGTATATTCTGTCAACTGGGACTTTGATTTCCTTGCATGTTAATCGTTTTGAATTAGTTAATCTATAATGCCTGTTCTAGCTGTAACATTCTTTGATAGTGAGGTGATCCAAAACATGCTTTATGATTGTTAGAGTTTGAGAACTAACTTTGTACGATTGTTACAGAATTTGAGAACTATGTAATTTGGAAGAAGAAATCAAATGCCATGGGCAGGTGAGATTTTTTTATTATTTTCAATGATATTGGAAGTTTCATTCAAAAGTGTATCCCAATAACCTTCTAATTGGTTCTGGACTGACCAGTAAATATGGAAGCATGCATCATGCTTGCCCAGAGTTTCGCATTATTGGCATAATTTTTTTTTAATTTTTGGCATAATTTTAACTTCAATAGAAATTTATTAAAAGTAATCACTATCTACAGTTTGAAGACTAATGACTGCTAGACCAATTAATTGGCAAGTTTCTAATTAGTAACATTCTAAGTCAACAGAAAAATTGAAAAAATTTTTAAAAAGCCAAGAAACCAAAATTATTTTAAATAAAATTATGTTTATATACTACAAACACATTTGTAGTCTACCTCTTTCAGTATGATATTCAGAATCCCTTTGTGAAATCAGGAATTTGATATCAACTTCATAGAGAACATAAAGAATAAAGTTCTTTCAATAACTTTTGTAATTTTTTTTAAATGAAAAATTTAAAAATAGTCATAGTCTATCTTGATATATTACAGAGTTTTAATACTTCCTTTCAAGATGAGTATATTTAACAATGAATCAATGTCAATTCTAAGAACATACAGCAGTTAAGTTTGGAATATAGCAATCTTCCAACAGTGACTAAACCTGGAATGAAGGCTTTGATCATTAAGTTTACAGATTATTTCAGATAAGGTAAATGGACTTCCCTGGTGACTCAGCTGGTGAAGAATCTGTCTGCAATGCAGCAGACCCTGGGTTGGGAAGGTCTCCTGGAAAAGGGATAGGCTACCCACTTCAGTATTCTTGGGCTTCCCTGGTGGTTCAGATGGTGAAGAATCTGCCTGCAATGTGGGAGACCTGGGTTTGATCCCTGAGTAGGGAAGATCCCCTAGAGGAGGGCAGGGCAACTCATTTCAGTATTCTTGTCTGGAGAATCCTATGGACAGAGGGGCCTGGCAGGGACAGTCCATGGGGTCACAAGTTGGATACGACTGAGTAACTAAGCACAGCACAGTTATAATCTTTATAAATTGAAAAGATGACCAGGACCAAGCAGAATGAAGTTCATTGAAGTTAAGTGCACTTCAGATATGTGCAATTGGAGAGTTGGTGGTTAAATATAATGTTTTATCCTGCATGGTCAATACCACACATATGCCACTTGGATTAGGAGATAAGAGTATAAAGGACAATTCAGTCATTATAGCAGGCTTCACTGTGATGCTGTGGGAGGTGATGTAGAGGAAATACTGTCTCAGGATCACTGATTTCAAGGTTTTTCAAATGACCTCAGAGTTCATACTTTCTAAGGCCTTAAATGATTTAGGCTATAATTCCAAAGGAAAACATGGAGTAAGAATATGACATCTATAAAAACACCTAGAATTTGAATCTTACCCCAAATGATTTTGGACTCCCAAAATACAAAGCAATACTCTATAACAGATAGCCTAATTTTGTCAATAGCCACAGCTGCTAATCAAATTCTCTGTGCTTCACAGTAGTAGAAGTAAGTCACTATTTTAATTCTGAATTCCATTTTAATTGTAGAAGAAAGTGAAATATATGACATTATATAGGTATTAGACATCACAGTATTTTATTAGGTTATAGAAGATTATTAATTTATCCACCTATGTCCTCAAAGCAGAGTTGTTTTTTTTTTGTCCTATTTTTTTAAAATTTTTATTTTAATACTTTATTCTATTTTACAGTACTGTATTGGTTTTGCCATACATTGACATGAATCAGCCACAGGTGTACACGATCTCCCAATGCCGAAGTCCCCTCCCACCTCCCACCCCACATCATCTCCCCGGATCATCCCGTACATCAGCCCCAAGCAACCTGTATCCTGTATTGAACATAGACTGGCGCTTCATTTCTTATATGATAGTATACATGTTTCATTGCCATTCTCCCAAATCATCCCACCCTCTCACTCTCCCTCAAAAGCCAAAAGTCCGTTCTATACCTCTGTGTCTCTTA